>LUCM01005478.1:0-127934 GCA_008360955.1 Fasciolopsis buskii
GCCGACACCACCGATGCCCCCATCAAGTCGGTGAATGCCAATCGAGCCTTTAGTATGTTCGAAGAAACATCTTACGACATACGACCGCCCAATGAAGTACAACTATCCAAGTAACTAAAACTATCCACCTCACCCAGTTGTTCCCCTAAAAGAACAAGGTTTGGATCTGAGCCAATCCAGTCCTGAAATACCACTTAACAATTCGAAGGTGCGAGACACATCACAAGCATACCCACACTGTCATCCGGACGACCGAGGAAAACCCTTGAAACTTATTCCAGTATTCACTCAGTAGCACAACCTAGCCAGCACATTATAAAGTTCGACAGATCTGTCTGGACAAATGCCAATGCCACTATTCTCCCATGAGGATATGGAGATTTCCGTAGTCACCAGAATAACAAAGTTGGAAAGAAAAGGTGAAAGAAGACCGCTCTAACGAGCACCATTTCTCGTGGTGAACGCGGGTGAAACATTGCCGTGAGCACGAACTCCGCGTCGGGTACTCGAATACTGAGATCGGGAAAGTGGAATGGATTTCTCCGGTAAACAATAGAGAATTGCAAGACCAACTGAGATGAACTCCGTTTTCAGATTAAGGAAAGAAGAAATCGTAAATGGTTAATACTCACAAGCATTCTGGATGCGGTCTATATCAGACGAATACCTCTGTAGTTCTCACATGAGGATCTGTCGCCCTTCTTGTAAGTCGATACAATCATCGATTCATACCAATCCTTAGGAATCTGTTCCCTTGCCCAGATTGGTCCTAGGAGTTTTGCTAACTCTAACGTTAACACCTGGCCACCGTCCTTGAAGAAGGACGACGACAGCCGTCTAGTCTAGGAGCTTTATGCTATTCTAAAAAACCTGTCCCCCTGATCGCCATTTCGGATGTAAGAGTGATATTTTTCTGCATTGGTTCACTTGCAGGCATAAGTGGAAGATCCACTGTGGCCGTGGGTCAGCTAAACTGCTTCCTAAAGTGTTCTGTCCAACGGGCCAGCCGACGTTGCCTAGAGTGAATCGGTGTCGTCGGATTCTCTAATCACCTTGCTCACACTCGGCTTCCATGAACCAGTGTTCTTAATCAGTCGGCAAAGGCTGCGACCATTTCCGACAGCCGCAGCCTCTTCTATTTCACTACGCTTTCCTATCCACCATTGCTCGCGGTCATTTTTCGGACTCCTGGTCAGTTGTCGTTTCAGGCATCTACGCATCTCACTATTTGTGGCAATCGGAGCGACGGATCTGCGAGCATTCAACGGAGTAGCTGAAGTCGAAAATATCCGCCGTTTCTGAGGTTCATGTGGCCTGGAGTCCCGTGTGGGANCTATTCGTGTTGACGATGCCCAGCGACTTTTGGCTTTCCACCACCGATGTTTCCGAAGCACTGTTGATGTCTGGTGGGAACATTGAGCGAGCAATGACGAGGTGTGTCGTTGCGTGTCGGATGCAAACAGTCATCCTGTGACTGGGGAAAGCGCCCTACGTTGTCTTTGATGGCTTGGACATGTACTGTGTATACCTACCCATCGTCTACCTTTTCGTCCTATTTTTACACGTGTTGGGCAAGACTGGAAGAACCGATGCGGTCGTCAGGCTATGACTTGGCACAGAGATATGACGAAGTTGGCTTCGGTTTTGGAGTTGGATGGTGCTTGTCGCCCTCCGAGTTAGGGTCTAAGAGACGGTTTTTGTTGGTTGGACGCTGAGGTACAAGGCTCGTAATCGAAGTCAGTGGCGCGAATGCTGTATGGCCGGTGTAGAAGTCATCCATGTTAAAAAAAACCGGGAACAAGCAAGAAGTCACAATGTGCATGATGGAAACAATGAACTAACTGAAAACCCAATGATGTAAGGGGTTTGTCGAAAAATCGGTGCGCCATGTATTGTTTTTAATTGTGAATCGTATAAACTTAATAACACAGCGTTGTTGATTAATGCAATGCTCCGACGTGTCGACTACCGTGGTTGGTCTTTCTCGGGGTAAGTCTTACAACTGGTTTGTCGCTTTAGATTTTCTAATTTTTTTGCATTTTCTGTTGCTGGCGTAATCTTTCATATGAATTCATTTCTGTCTGCAGGTAAACGAAGTTGTGGATGCTTACGAGAATTTGAATGTGTGGCAAACTAATGTCGGTCGTACACGGCTTACAGTGGTCGCGTAACCCAAGTCATCGGTGCTGTATTTTCGTCCCCACCTCCCACATATTTGTTTATCTGCTGCATTTATTCATAGAAATGTTCGGTAATCGTCATTACTCAATGAGATTCACTAGTGTTTCTATCCTGTTACAAGTGCATTTCCTATTTTTGTACTCAATCAAATAGAATAATCATGTCTTCCACTGCCTTCTGTTTTTCTCCTGCTAAATGTGAGTAATAATGCTGAGGCCGTATTCTCTGAAAGCTAGCGTTTTGTCCGCAGTTTGGTTCATTAAACGAGCATTGGTTACACATTTAAGATTATTTCATTTGGTTTCTGTATTGAATGCTGCCCGTAACTGTTACTTATATGATCCGCAACAATAGCCCCAAGCCCCTTGCAACCCTATTCATCCTCAGTAATTAAGTTATCGTTCATTTGCTGGGCAATATTTAATGGTTTTAGCCATAACAACCGGGATGCAGTCACATCCCATCGGGAAATCCGTGACAGCGCAGCGCGGCCATCTCATTGAATGCCTCAAAAGAGTCCGCGAAATGCCTGTTGATGCTCCACACGCTAATTTCTTGTGGTCGACCTGCAACGTAATTAGAAAACACTGTGCTTCCTTCAGTTTTTTTCTTCACACCATCTTTTCAGAAATCAAGCACTTTTAGTTGTGTTTTCCGCTGTTTATCGAGTTCAACCAGATGAAAATGAATCAGGTGTAAAGGATTTCCGTGATAGCTGTACTTTTAAAATGATTAGTTCCTTAGAGATTGTGAAACTGACAGTGTCCAGTGAAAAATGACGAAGCGAATGTCGGTTGACCATCGAATGCAGCACGTTGTAAAAATGATGAGCGGTTTGTCCTTCCGGGTGGGCATTTTGTTTACGTTTAAAGAATTGATCCCCTCCACGAAGTTTCAGTCGTTTTAGGTTGCAAACGCTTCATCAGTCGGATTGTCTCCGTCAGTGCGCACTCTTTTTTGGCCGTAGTTTTGGGTTTACAAGTTTATCATAAGCTTTGACGTTCCACCTCATCAATGACCTTGGGTTTGTAACCAGGATTTTGCTCTTCCACTGTTCCTGCTATCTTTGTCTTCGACCTCAGATCAATTAAGGAGAAACGGTAAAAAAGCAAGCTAGTGTTTAACCTGATTCCGTCGAAGGGATCAGGTGTTAAAGCTAGTGGCCAGCTTGTAAGTTCGAAAGAACAGTCAGCTGACCATGTCGCTCTGATTAGTGATAAAATGTTTGGGATATGGACGCCAGGTTCACCCACCAGAACGTCATAAAAACCAACTACCTGAGATACAACCAACTGAGATTTCTAAAAGTATTATGCTGAACTCTTCGTGGTTCTATTCTGGTTAAAGACCGTTAGCAACAAAGAAAAGTGGGACAGTGAGAAATCCGACAAATTACAATAGAAAACCAGGAAAAAGTGCCTTACTTGCATGAACGGTGCAAAGTCAATTATTGAACTACTGATTGAATTTGACTTCCGTTCAGCTTGTGCAGCCAGTGACCTTGTACCAATGTGCTCTGGCTGAGGTTGCACCATCTACCCAAGCAAAAGAGAATGAGGAATGGCGAAGATCGACAGCAAAATAGTAAGTTCAGGAAGCATACTGAAGTTCTGATGGAGAGAACATTGCCACCAATACTGCAACATTGAGCCATATAATCAGTCTGCAACTCCTGATTCGGGGATCTCGCAGACCCCAACCCCGTAGTTCAACTGCACCTGCACGAGCCAGTCCACTGAATAAAGCTTTCATACCTTTTACCCATATCATCTACTGGCCACTCCGAACTATCGTCCAACCACTACCTGCCTCGAAGAGTAGCGTGCAACAAGGTATTCGTTCTGTGGACACGCGCAAAACATGTCCCAACCGCACTAACCTACTCACATTCAGTACCTGTTCTAAAGATTGAAACCTACGACCCAACGTGCCTTATGTCCTAATTTCTGAGTTACTCACAAATTTCTCCCACTGCATTCTATCAATATTACGAAAACAACGATGTCCAAACACCAAACGTTCTCGCATAATTTCTCCTTTCAACGACCATGTTTTGAAACTCGCAGATCAATACCGACCTCGTTGCATCCGTGTATATTCGATTTTTGATCGACAACCGGATGTCACGCCGACACCACCGATGCCCCCATCAAGTCGGTGAATGCCAATCGAGCCTTTAGTATGTTCGAAGAAACATCTTACGACATACGACCGCCCAATGAAGTACAACTATCCAAGTAACTAAAACTATCCACCTCACCCAGTTGTTCCCCTAAAAGAACAAGGTTTGGATCTGAGCCAATCCAGTCCTGAAATACCACTTAACAATTCGAAGGTGCGAGACACATCACAAGCATACCCACACTGTCATCCGGACGACCGAGGAAAACCCTTGAAACTTATTCCAGTATTCACTCAGTAGCACAACCTAGCCAGCACATTATAAAGTTCGACAGATCTGTCTGGACAAATGCCAATGCCACTATTCTCCCATGAGGATATGGAGATTTCCGTAGTCACCAGAATAACAAAGTTGGAAAGAAAAGGTGAAAGAAGACCGCTCTAACGAGCACCATTTCTCGTGGTGAACGCGGGTGAAACATTGCCGTGAGCACGAACTCCGCGTCGGGTACTCGAATACTGAGATCGGGAAAGTGGAATGGATTTCTCCGGTAAACAATAGAGAATTGCAAGACCAACTGAGATGAACTCCGTTTTCAGATTAAGGAAAGAAGAAATCGTAAATGGTTAATACTCACAAGCATTCTGGATGCGGTCTATATCAGACGAATACCTCTGTAGTTCTCACATGAGGATCTGTCGCCCTTCTTGTAAGTCGATACAATCATCGATTCATACCAATCCTTAGGAATCTGTTCCCTTGCCCAGATTGGTCCTAGGAGTTTTGCTAACTCTAACGTTAACACCTGGCCACCGTCCTTGAAGAAGGACGACGACAGCCGTCTAGTCTAGGAGCTTTATGCTATTCTAAAAAACCTGTCCCCCTGATCGCCATTTCGGATGTAAGAGTGATATTTTTCTGCATTGGTTCACTTGCAGGCATAAGTGGAAGATCCACTGTGGCCGTGGGTCAGCTAAACTGCTTCCTAAAGTGTTCTGTCCAACGGGCCAGCCGACGTTGCCTAGAGTGAATCGGTGTCGTCGGATTCTCTAATCACCTTGCTCACACTCGGCTTCCATGAACCAGTGTTCTTAATCAGTCGGCAAAGGCTGCGACCATTTCCGACAGCCGCAGCCTCTTCTATTTCACTACGCTTTCCTATCCACCATTGCTCGCGGTCATTTTTCGGACTCCTGGTCAGTTGTCGTTTCAGGCATCTACGCATCTCACTATTTGTGGCAATCGGAGCGACGGATCTGCGAGCATTCAACGGAGTAGCTGAAGTCGAAAATATCCGCCGTTTCTGAGGTTCATGTGGCCTGGAGTCCCGTGTGGGATTTGCAGTTCGGTGTAAGGCTTTTTTGTATTGCGCCCACTGAAATCATGCTCGATTCTTGTGGCGGTTCATTGTGAAATAGTGCCAAATGTGTGGTACTTCATGTTCTCCTAAACCTCGTCAGCCTCTGCGTCTGGGCTCCTTCTATGGATGCACTTTAATACTGGCCGGTCAATAGCATATTTGGTGCTCACAGCGGACTCATGTTCGATTGATGCCTGTTGCGACAGTGAATCGCGAATTCAGGATTCGATTGGAGTAATCCAACTAACTGCGCTTGGTCTTCAGGATATTTCCTGCGACGTAGGAATAGTCTCGAATAGCAAAGTCGAAGGCGCCCTTTTCGACTTTATCTCGGTTAACAGTCGTTTTTGATTCATAAGACTACACGGACCAGTCAACCTTCGGAAGTAAAGTCGTGTTAAGCGTAACGTATTTGTCATCTCACCATGCACTTCAACAGGCGCCGATACGCAGAAAGAGGAGTTCTGTGACGAATCTGTCGCCCTCGTTCGCTAGGCTCCAATATCGCAGCGGTGGCGAGATTTTAGTGCACAATTTGAGAAACTTGGGTGGACTTTTCGCCTTACCCCCTCAGCTTACAGGTAACGGTGACCGATTCTAGCTTTGTGCAGGCAATCGTTTATTCCTGTCTAACACGGGTATCTGACAGTTCGCGTGACAGCAACGTGACACTAGCTCGGCAGGTAGTCTGAGTCAGACCGACTATATCATGGTAGAGCACCGTTGACTCGGTTCTGTCTAGAAAAACCTACGGAGAATAACAGGAATTAAATTTGGTGCTATTGAAACCAGTTATTCAGGAATAAGATCGAACTGCGGTTACAGCACGCAACAAGGAAACCTTTGGTGAGAAAATAGTAACTTTCTAGGCTCCATGCGTCGTCGGACTGCTCCCGTGATGGCAGTATTTGGTTGGAGTCCTTTACTCGACACTATTTCGTTGTGGCTAATATTTTCACATTGATCTTTTCTGTTTACCTTTTTGAATTGAATTCAATCCACGTGTATGGGACAGAAAGTGACAATGCTCCCGAATCCCACACGATTTACTGTGTTCAGCCCTGAGAAATCCAAGTGCAGGATGATATAGTTCTTAAATATACTCTGCTGAGAAAGTAATCGTCTCATTGGTGAGGAGTTTACTGGAAGCACCTCAGTACTTGCGTATCATGTATTAATGTGAGGCTTATTTTATAATCACTTCAGATCAGTGAGTGTCTCACAAAAGTCCACTGCCGACCGACTGGGAAAGACCATCCCTGCAAGAGAACAAAACCATTTCTAACAAAGGAACTGTATTGAAAATAGTCCAAGCGACATCGAATTGAGGGATTCAACAGAAAATCTGTGGGTTTCCAACAGTGTGCAGATATCACCAAAAGAACCCCTCCCTGATTCGCATGTTAGCTATAATCATGCCGATCCACACGACATCTATGAGAATCACGGTGAAAAGAAATAGGACTAGTGATACTGCAAGAAATTAAGTGGCTTACACGAAAAAAATCTGTCGCTGGATGAAACCACACCTACGAACCGTCACGAAATATCGCTTAACCACTGTTGGAGGAACTCCAACGGTAATTCCTCCAAATTTATCGCAAGGACATTCTTGTACTAAGGTTACCATGGACAGTTTTTCGTCTCAGGAAGCGCAACGTGTTTTAAACAGTTCACATCGGAGACTCTAAAGGGTCAAGGGAGAAATTCCACCCAACTAACGATCGCTCCATGGTCGACCGCATTGTAATCTTAAGGCGGAAGGCATCTTGGGTCTGTACAATCCCTCAGTAAGTGACTTTCATGTATTCTTCGTTGTTGACTCTTGGATCCGAGGTTACTGCCTCGTGAGTTAAACGATCAGGTTAGTCCTGCAAAGGAAGAACCTTTTTACGCGGTACGGCGGGCCGCGAAATATTGCTCGCCATCAGAACGCTCTCTACGGGAAATCTCACCGAACTTCATTTTTCCGATATGGAAGCCAGCAGGGGAAAACGGGCCTGATAAGATAATCTGGTGGGAGCATTCGTGGAGGGCAGTAAATAATCCGGGTACATTAATTAAGCCTAACTGTTCAGTTCATCAGGCTGTCTTCAATCTCCGTACACTCAACGGAATAAGGCAACGAGCGACCCTAACTAGGACCATTTAAAATCCCGAAATAGCGTAGTTCTGGCTTCGAAACTTACATGCAAGTTCTGCTTCGATAATCCCTTTTCACAACTCAGATGTAACCTTTTTTCCATGCTTTGCTCTCCGTAAGTTGTGTTTTGTAATCTGTTTATCGTTGTCGCAAACTCTGGGGCTTTAGTTGGTTGTCTTGGCTCACTTTCAGCTCCGCCCCGCTTGACCAGGCGAGAACGACCAAAATGTCCTCTGGTCGTTTATTTGCATGAAATAATTCACCATGTGATATCATCGCTCAACTCACCATAAAGAAACCATGGGAGCACTGTACAGCAGTTTCATCCTTGTTAGGAATCATCAACAGTGCATATCACAAACCGCTTTTAAAGGTCCACACACTTCACTGGCTTGTTGCTTTAGTTTCGGGCATATTGCCTATTCTTTGATCGTCACTTCAAATCCAGCCTCTTTTCGTTCGTGAGCTTGCCACAAATCAGACCGTTTCTTCCTCGCCCCAGAATAAGACCGAATGATTGGTTCTCTATCCTGCTTCCTCGTGTGCAGTCGCTCAGGTCATTAAAAATGCAATTCTCCTGGATGCAGCCGGGCTTGACGGACAACCCAGTTTCCTAGACACGGTCTGTCCGCACTGTCGCATGAGTAATGCGACCGAAGCATAGCGGCTTTGCACTTTTGGCGCCAGCTCGTAGCCTCACCTCACAGGTTGGCGCTGGAATCGCTCTAGACACAAGCCAGGAGTGCATTGTTAGACTGGATCCCAGTCTGCAGCAGGTTGAACGGTTTTGCCATCAACAGTCGACTGAAGCGTCGCCGATTGCTCGTCACAATTGTATACGGGCCCAGTGACTGCAGGTCTCCTGAGACCAAAAATGAGTTCAAACGGGACATCACCATTGTTCAGCATTAGGCAGCACGTCAAATCCCAATGACCGTTGTCTTTCTCCCAGATTTATGGGTTGCTATAATAGAAATGAATATGTAAGAAGGACAAAGAGTGGACCTACAGAGAGCGAGGAAAAATGAAGCCGTAGAATCCAACAGACGAAACACAGTCTGACTGTACAGACACAATTTCAATCATTTTGATTCAACAGAAAATGACAACAAGATCATCACTGTTAACGGTTAGCTATCATATCCTTCAATGTCTGCAACCAACTGGTCGAGGAATCTTTCGGACCCAAACCACGAGGACCTGGGACATCTGCTTTGCCTAAGTTCTCTGTATGTTCTCTCATTTCACGCTTCCGCATCATCTGTTGATTTCCTCATGACATCTTACGCCTCGTGGAAAGGACGCAAAATAGGCTATGGTAGATGAGCGTTTGCCATGGGCAACACGTGACCCAACTAATGAAGTATACCGGCATTAGTGGTAGTTTTTAGCGTTATGACTACTTGAATTTTGCGTGCATTTTTCGTGTTCTCTGTAATGATGCTGAGGCAACTGTTGATAGATTGAAATTATTGACAGTCGCCACGAGTGACAAAGTGAAGAAAGTTAAGATGTGAAAATCTGTTGTGAAGCAGTAGGAAAAGGAACAAAACATTTCTTTCAGATTATATATCCGTTTGGTTTCCGCGATGATAGACCCATTTCGTGTGCAACAACTTGGGGAAAGCACGGTGTACACTTACTTCTCATGCTGCTTTGACTTCTGGAATTTACGCGTACGAGAACCAGCGTCTTACTGTCGAATTTTTCGCCATGAATGCTGAGGTCTGTCAGTGGTGACCACAGATAATTCACAAAACTGTCTCAAAGAATTATCGCCGGAGATCAGTGACGCTGGGCCTGTAATTTTAGTCAATATGGAGCTGCCACCTATTACCCTTTATCTACTAAAGAATGTCTACTAGTCATGTGATCTTGATATTCGATTTGTCATATTTGAATCGGGCGTATGCTATTCTGGCTGTGATTTCTGATCACCACGTTGTTTCATACTGACTGTTGAATACTATTTATCATTTTGACGTTTCTGATACATCACGCAACTGGCACCAGTTTCAGTCAGTTCAAAGCAGCTCATAGGTAAATATGAATTCCAGAATGAAAGTTATACCACTATCAAGTAAGCCTGATATGCAAGAGTTTGCACCCTTGCTCACGTCCAATGTAAATAATTTGAATAATCAGTGTAGCTTAAAACTAATGGCAGAAGATAAAACAACAATAAATCAGTCTACCAGATTTCGTGGACATTTTATCTTAGATAAGAGCCGAGAATATCCTGGGGGCAATGAAGACCACAGTCTGTTGGAGACATCTATAAGATGTTCTGAAATATGCGCTAATCCGAAAGGCAAAGTTGAACCTGCACTCTCCGACAAAAAATCTCGGTATCGCATTCGACTGGAATATGAATTCGACCCATCAGTTCGAAAATCGAAGAAGTTCAGTCTATCCTCGGTCGAATTACTCTCAGCTTCGGAAGGAATCACATCATCGAATATTTTGACTGAACTAAAACCTATTCTGCGCACGATCGTTGACCAGCTGGTGGAGAATCATCATTCCGAATCAATGGAAGTTAGAAAAAGTGATCATTGTTGGCCGACTTTCATTGCTAAACGGTCGGATAGAGATAGGTCATCTTTGATTCAGTCAGGCGAGCTGATCAAAGTTTGTGATAATCAAACTGAGAAATTGAAAAGAAAAGTAGTAAGAAAAAGTGCATCCAGGAACTCATCACTGACTAATGCATCTCCGAGTCCCATATATTCACCGGCAGTTGATGAAGGTCAAATTATCCCAATCTCCTTGCAAACGCACCCAGCTAAAGTTTATTCTTTTGTGAGCTATAATAATGAAGGTTATACAAGCGTCGAATGGAGCAATTTCATCCAGGAGGCTCACGCACAACAGGTCGGGAAGGAGTGTTCAGACAAAGAACCGACCAATATTTTGATGCATATTCAAAGGGACAATGATACATTCGGCACTACTGTTCCGGAAATCGTTCAGCTACCTAAAGTCAGGTTATCACCAAGGGAATTTGGCCGATTATTACCCTTTTCAGACTTTGAAGAGACAAATTGGTTATGCTTACATGGTCGGACCGCACTCTGTCCTCAAGAATTGTGTTCTATTGTTCATGTGTTCGATGGTATCACATGGATACCGGTCTGTCGGAATCAGTTGAACACTTTTAGTGCGAACAAAATTCGTCTGTTTACTGAACCACTTACACCAGATTCGGACAACTTATACTACTACCAATTCGAGGGGAATGTCATTGGTAATGATGCAATGAGTCAGGTATCAGAAAATATCGAATCTAAAACCATTGCTGGGTCACACATGAGAGAATTGTCTGCATTAGTCTCACGTAGTTGCTCAGAACGTCAGAAGAACGCAAGTGGAAGGAATTCGAGAGCCTTTCCAAACGAGGCTGCGCTGGCCTCCACTGTGTCGACATACTGGAGTGGCTTAGATGCGCGATCGTTAGATCGAGGTAACCGCCCCCGGTACGGCAGGGGTTTTTCGCGTCTTCATAAGTCTACCAGCTGTCAACCGTCAGAAACCGGTGGTATAACTTATCAAAAGTCAGCCGGTGAAATTCAAAAACCACCATTTGAAAGGCTCAGAAGTCGCCGTTTGCGCAAACCCAAAATGGATCGAAAAATTGTCGATTCCATGCGGATCGCTTCATCACAAGGTATTAAAGTAATTCCGACTGTCCGTTCTCAGTCATTTGATAAGTTTATTGTAGTTTATCCTGGGCATGACTTTTCTTTGTCGAATACACTGGAGTGGAACAATAATTCCACCGATCGAAAAGTGCAAACAGTTCTTTACTGTCCAGTACTAAGGCCAATCTATTATCGGCGTGGTTTTAGTACGCCCTCAATGGGTGCCCGTGAAATACGTGGGACCCAACGCCGAAGAAACCATTGTTATTGTTTGTGTCGCCGTTGTTCCAGAAATCGTTTGCTTCCCCTGGAACTTTCTCAATCAGTTCCTGTCACTTACTGTCGACGAGTTCGACGAAGACGTCGACGCCGATGCGGCACCTCATTACCATCTAAAGTTTACTTAGATTTGGAGCCGGGACATTATTCTCTCCATAGATACTCCTCCATCGATCCAATTGACACCTGTCCATCTCCTTCTTCGGTACCATCTCAAACAACTGCACGAAAGGCTGGAACCAACGAAGGTCCGTCGAATCCTTCAGGAAGATCTACTCCGTTAGGATCAACAGACACGAAAAATAATTCATCCGCTTCAAATAAACATCACTGTAAATGCTATACGTTTCTTGACTTTAGCCGTGCCCCTGGGGCAGCATTTCATCTAATACCGGCTTGTATCACCGATGACACCCATTTGATTCAGAAAAATGATGCGTTTTCTAACGCCGAAGTTTGGCGACGAAAACGAGTGAATGCTTCAAAGCATCATTCTGTCAAACCTATATGTTTACGATCAGGACTTATCCCAGTCGAGTTACCCTTGCTGCTTCCATCTCGCCCGTTCAAGACTAACGCCAAAATGCCCCGACGGGTAATGGAAAGGCGCACCCATCATCTGTCGCGACAGGTGAATACAAGAAAGAAGCGTTGTGGATTAATTCGACATCACCTAAGGCGTGTTCGTCCAAAAAGTTATGTGGGGACAATAATGTCACAACCACGATTACTAAGGTCACCCCCGAGCTCTATATGGTCTGAAGGAACTCAGAGCAGTTACATTCCAGTGGGAGTGTTCAGTGAGTCGAGTAGGTTGTTTCCGAATAGAACCAAGTCAGAACAAATGCAAACAGAAGTGTTACCAAATTGTTCAGCATTTAATCTAGCTCCATGCTCTTCTCCTTCGAGAAAATGCTTGGCAGAAGAAGGTAAATTTTACTTTTTTGCCTCCAGTCCGGACTCGCTGACCACAGTGCGATCGGAGTTCGTCGAACCGAAAGTTCAGATGTCGGCAGCCAGACTTCGAACAGACGGTTGCGAGAAGCAATATTCTGCTGTGTGCCCGGTGGTGATCGGGGATACTCCTAGCCGGAACAGTTTAAACAAAGAAAAGATAAGTGTTCATTGCGGCGAAAACGATTCGAATCATCTTCTGGATATGAATCAACCAGACATATCCGACTACTACATTTATGACAAACGCGAAAAGCACCTGATCCCACCCGGGCTGAATAATGTAGCCGAATGCATAATTCGGTCAACAACAGGATCAACAAGTCAGCAAGAAAAAGACTTCACAAACCTCAGCACCGAACCTATGACAAACTTGATAACAAACATACCAGTAACAACTGCCAAAATGCCATGGAAATCCTATCCACTTACGGTGAGAGGTAAATCGCCAGTTCCTGCATGCTATTCATCCGCGGAATCGATCCGACCAGTTGATGGGACGGGTTTATTAGCGAAAACCCCCAGTGTATTGGCTCAGACTGTGGCGAACGTTACATCCAAATTGCGTGAGCAGCGGACGGTAGAAAAACTTAAGTCAGTATGGAACGTGTCTGTTGATCCACACAATGTTTGTTCACTTGCTATGCAAAATGCTGCGACTTCAAACATCCTCATACCTTTACCCTACAGTGTGCAACAGCCATTGGGCATGCAAATCAGTCAACCCACACAACTGGACACTGATAATAGATTTGCTAATTGTTGTGAGACAATGTTCAGAGTTGATCAGATTCGTTCCCGCATGTCTGTTTCACAGTGCGATAAAAGTTTTTCCATGTCGGACTGTGCGGTGGCGATGAATAAATCACCTTCGGAGAACGACCTGTTGTCTAATCTTCGAAAAAGTAGTACAATCAATATAGAAAAACTGGAAGAACCATTGATTGTGGAAGAGAGATTCAACGTGAGAAAACCAATCGTCTGTAGTCAGGAAACTCAAATACCTTGCAGTTTAGAAGTGTGCACATGCAACAGCCCAGTGATAAGTCAGAATACTGAAAAAGATACACCTTCATCAGTTGATGAAATTTCTGAATCACTAGACTATACTGTTTTCACTCGAGCCATGCCTCCGAAGAAAAATTCCCTGTTTCACCAGGATCGACGGGACGTGTCTGCCTCGGTCACGGAATTGTCTTCACCTACTGATTACAGATTCAATATATGGAGTTCTTTGAGTACTGCCAGTACAGTCGCATCGCAGTTCCAACTGCAAAAAAAAACGCGACTTGATCCAATTTCGACGACCAATATTGCTGAATCTAATCCAAGCACGAAATGTCTGTGCTCGTGCGAATTAAGGAAACTGTATACAAATGGTGATGCAAATGAAGCTATCGTTTTTCGAGATTCCTCTACTGCTGTGTGTGCACCTGAAGTTCCTTTGGGTGTTACGGTGGTAAAGCATAGCTCCCGAGATTCAGAGTTTCTGAGGCCTGTCGTCTTGAAAGATACCCTTGAGCAAGTCAAGAATACGGATAGAGCGCAATGTTCCATATGCGTGGTGGGAGATGTGTCACAGGATTCTGAATGTCCTTCAGAAGAACCGTCCATGGAATTAGACGTACAAGCTAAGCCATGTTCCGATACGTTGGATTTCTGTTTCGATCCCTATCGTGATTCTCACGGTTTGGTTAACTGGGATGAGAACTCGGAAGCGAATGCGGAATTTCGATTGGCAGGCAAAACTGGTTATACCACAGATAACATGCGAGGCATCCAATCTGTTTCTCCGAAGTTTCCAGTGGCGTTAGTGGGGAACCACTTTAACCATCTCCAAGAGGAAGAATCCAGAGGAATCGCATCACCTAAGATCAGAACTAACAAACGGATGCAACCTTGGAAAAGGTATAATTTTTTTTACTATCCACGGCGTTCAGCTTCACAAGCACTCATAATTTATCACAGACATAAAAGACACATGCGATTCAGACGCAACTGTACTCCACCGAGAAACTTTTGGAGAACCAAACTAACACAAGCTAGCCCATTGCCAGTAGTCACATTAGCTCGACGAGTGTTGGCTCTATCTTCAAATAGAAATCGGCCCAATGGTGGGCGAGAATCACGAAGAATGATGGATACAAATAATTCTAATAGTTGCTTACTGAGTGATGATGAGTCGCTGGCGAAAAATCGTTTGTTTCCGTTACATCTGTCTATGATAGAAACACCGTGTGCTTTGGGAACTGAATGCGCTCCTCAATTAGAGGTCAGTTCGTCATTGTCGTCCATTTCAGTCGCATCAAAATCTGCTTTGACAGTAGGTCATTTTGTGAAATTATTCCTGGTGAGCCCACATAAAGATAACTGTGGAATAGGCAATTTGGATGCGGACAATGGGGATAGCGAATTTCCCGGTTCTAATTTTAGACGGGTTTCGGGGACGAGGGTCCAAATTTATGCACTGACTGGACACAAATTTATTGCACCCGAATATTATTTCACAACAGAAGACATGAGCATGGATGTGGGTGATTTGGAGTCAAATAACTGGGCTGAGTTTGACGAGTCCAGTTGTTCGGTCCGGTTAGACGGACCTGATTTGCTCCGAACTGATTCGTCAGCCTCATCTGACGGGAGAGTGAACTGCAATTCGGCTCCAGGTTACTTTTGGTATTTGAATGAGGCAGATAATGAGTCGTGGATTCCATTTCGCGAATTATCTGACGAAGGTCGTGGTGATGATTTACTCGGTGAATTAAATATCTTAGATTTCAATTATATAAATCAAATATCTATATCACAAAGTGGTTTTCTTTCATTTGACGGAGCCACTGATTATTCCGAGGCTGATTCATTCATATCATCTCAGTTGGCTTTGAGTGCGCTCCATAGTCACTCCGAATCACGGTTCTCACAGAACAAAGCCATGGATAAAACACTCAATATGCAATCGCCACTTTTTCATCAGACTGATCTGAATCCCGTATTAGATAATAATGAACTAAATTTCACTTACCCGAAACCACTGACGCCATTTTCCGATACTATTCAATATACCGATGACGACGAATGCCGTACTATCATTGGAAAGACAGTCGAAAGTGAAAATTCGGTTAGAAGAGTTTGGAACGGCATAACACGATCCCCGGACTACATGCAAGCATTCCCCGATTTAAAATCTGATGCATCTGCTCATGAAACCGTGAAAGATGTTCCTAAAAGTTGTCTGCTATTCACAAATGTGAATACCGAACTGGAATCGGTACGTTTGGTCCTGATTCAGACAAGTGGTTCGTATAATAACGCATGCAAAGGCGATCCACATTGCTTGGTTTCTGAATCTCACCAGACTACGCATACTGTCGAACAATTAGTACGAGCTACACAACCGATCAGTTCTTTTAACCCAACCGAATCCAGAAGAACTTTGGGTTTAATACCCGTCACAAACTACATTTTACTAGAAAGAAGAGAGGAAACAAATGGGTTCTGCGGATACATGGCGAGTTGGAAGACCCAAACGATAAAATACAAGCAAGCCACTCAGTTCCATCCTAAGCTTCGTGATCAGATGCCGGTTAGCATCACTCATGTTCAATTTAGGTCACCGGAAATGACGTGTAATGAGCACCAGAAATCGGACATTACAAGCGTAACAGTTGAACGTCAACTTGAGACCGTCTCTGTTTCTTCGCCATTGTGGACTTTGGCTAAGCGCAGTTCAGAGCCACTAAAACGGTCAGGTCTATCCTTGTCAACCAGGAGTTTCTCGAACACCTTTAAATCAGCATGGATCAGATTTAAATCGCCGTACCAAACACCAGAAAGCGTTTGTCATTCAGAGCGAATGTCACTGGACAGAAACATTGATTGCTTACCAGTTGTGCGCCGTAAAAGGATATTTGAATCTCCGGGTCCTGCTCATTGGAGTGGATCACAATTAAAAGCTTTCACTGTGACCACTCATCGAGTACACCGTAGCCGAGGTGCAAGACGGACTTTGACTCCGGGTCACAGAACCGACAGCCAGAAGCGAATTCAGTTTCATGAATTTGGATCAATTAGTCATATGAATCCAGTTTATAGACGAACTATTGGACGTCCGTCTTCAGTCAGTTTGAATCGGCGGATAGCTCAGTCATGCATATATGGGCCAGTTTTCAAGTCGACTGCAGAACAGATCAGAAATGCGCAATACATATTTTCCAAACCACGTTCCACGTACGTAAAACAAACCTGTAGACGCCGCACGAAAGTGACTCGCGATAAACCGGTTACGGCATTTAAAAAAGTCAAAAGGCACATCGATCGTACATCGCTCAGCGAACTAAGCTTTCTGAAAGAACATGTGAGTCGTCTAACATATATTGAACCGTTTTTTAGTTATATTGAAATTATATATATATATATATATGTATATATTGGATGAAATAATTTGATAAGAGAACACAGTTCAAGTAGCTTGAAAAACCGATGTTGACGGTGGATCTGAGGTTGCTACTTTTGGAACACCCGTGATTATTGAGCCTGACATTTAAATCACAGACGTTAGTTTCGTCACCAATCGAGATAACTTTCTCATTACACCACCTGATACTATCAGGAGTGCTTAGTGGACCTCCAGCCTTGTTCTGAAGTATAAACAGATTATGAATAGTGGAAATTCTCTTGCAAGTTTATGACGTTTGCTTGTTTTTTGATCATGTTACCGCTTCATGAAATGGTTGACCATGCCTTAATAAAGAAAAACTTGTCATCTATGGGTAAGAGAATATTGCGCTGCCGTGTGTATTCTTGCCAGGGTGCACGCACTATGCTTATTTATGTTCATATCTTTTATGTCTATTTAAAAGTGAAATAAGAGAATAATAACAATAAAATGAGAAATCGTAAACTGAATGTGAGAAACTGCATGCATAATTTGAGATTATGCAGCTGTGATAAACGTCGTTCGCCCCTGTGTGCATCTCAATGGACAAACGCCAGAAATAATGGCCCGATATTCGGTTTTCGTGCAGCTTAGTCCTCTTCCACGAATCATCCGACTACAGAGCACCACACAACATAGACGTCCATCCACTGGCGAAGAAGATGCACGAATGATTTGTGCCCTGGATATTTTTACGAGGAGTGTGAGCAATCATGGCCTGGTGACTGATGTGTTCCACTAGCCAATGAGATGCACCAGGGACGAGTGAGAGATATCAAAGCCGCTTGTTCTCAAATTATGCACACAGATTCTTGCATTCATCCTACGGTTTTTCATGTCAATATCATTTCTTCCAAGTTCACAGTTGAATGCATGTATATATATGACTCACGTTTGCGTCACATGTTACTTAATCCTGCGGCATGAATCCAGGTGAACTTGATTTGGGGTAAATTCTTAGAGTAGTCAGTGAAACTTCCAGGCCGAATACTCATTCCGTGGTAGGACCAATCCAAATACCTGACTAAGTCTGTCCACCAACTGTAAGGACATAGCATTTCAATACAGGAAACGAAGAAAGGTACTCTTCCTCGGTGTTGTTTACATTCTGTTTGTTCACAGTGATTCAAGTGTAAGGACAACTTTGCTTTCAAAATATCTGATCTAATTATTTAATGAAAACTACCATTTCAATAATGAAAGGTCAAAATAACTCTTCCGGTTATATTTATGCACCGGAATGTGTCATCTTAATCTTGTTGAAAGCCAGGTTTGCAATCTGTTCGTATTTTGAGAAATTCAAAGACGACTGAGGCTGATACGTGACAACCACAAATGCCAGTTCCGAAATGATTTCATCTGAATTTAATCCCAATCCATCTAACCAAATAAGGTAACGTATTCAAATAAGCCTGACTCTGTCGAAATTTTTAAGTTCATCAAATGTTAAAAATAACCAGCTTCGGTGAAACTTAAGGTTGTTTTGCTTAAAAGCAAACTAATGTAGCACAAACAGATAAATCAACCGTTCTTGCCTGAAATTTTATTCACTTGACAGAGAACTTAAAGGTTCTCGTTGTTCGAAGTACGTGAAATAGATACGTATCTTAAAGATTCACCAATAACGTAAGTGTCGAAAAACAAGGATAAATGCGTTGTCTTATTGCCTTCTTAAAAACAATGCCAATCGACAACCGCGTCTATTACTGATCACTGATTCTTCTTCCCCTCTAGGTTTAGCGAAGATACTCATATCGTTTTATTAGAACAAACTTCATGTATTTACGGAAATAACAGCTGCGTATCCATTCCGGTGTGACTGCCGCTTATTTCATCAGTTCGTCGGGTCACCGTCTGATTCCACTGCTCACAAGGAGTGGTTGGCACGGGACGTTGACTGGCTCAGTCCAGTTACCTTTTTGTATTTATCCAATCCACTTCCGACTATGTTTCTTGGCGGCTGGAAGCCAGTTTCATTTTGCTTGTGCCAACGGAATGAGCATACGATTTGGCACGAGAAAATTGAGTCTGCATGTGTGCATTGTTTACGGCTTGTCATTCACCGTCCACCTTCGCGAAAAACACCAGCGACCAATCAAATAGCTTCGCTTGGCTTTGGTACAAACAAGACGAGAATAGCACTTCGTTACAGTGAACCCTTTCCGAGGAATAATGGGCTGTTATTATACTGTTTTTTTCATTGATAAATAAATATATCACTCGAGGGGGCCTTCTTATCTGCTCAGAAATTTTGCATGGTAGACTAATCGCGGATGAAATTGCGTGGGTCAAAAGGAGTCACATAAATTGGCCATGGAAATCATCCAAGATGAATGCTTGGTCAGCTTCATTAATGGCCCTGCATAGAACGTTTGGCTAATTCTGACTTCGATGTCTTCGTTAGGAGTACACGGTATCGGGGCTAGGGTTGACATACCTCGAGTTTATCATCTTCTTTGGTCAGATGGATCGGGATTTAAAATGTGTCCGGGAAGCTAGAAGTAAACAAATGAGCTTGTCACATTTCAGCTTCAGTTGTCTTTGAATTTCTCAAAGTGTGGCCATGTTGCGAACTTGACTTTTTGTATGCATCTAGTGGATAAGTAATGTTGTCTAACCATGCAGTTTAATATGCGTATATGACTAATTATATAGCAAATTTTTACCAGTCAGAACTTTGCACTTCAGTCAGAAAATAAGGAACCAGAGATTTGAGGCTGTGACGTTCTGCGAGGAAAATTGTTTGCCAAGAAATGAAATACTTAATGGAATGAAATTCTCATTTTGAATCCCTTCGTGACCTTTCCGTTTTCGATTTTGAAAGAGCTCAACTAATTTCCTATAGAATTTCAGTGGATAAAGATACTTTTTTAATTTCTTTAATTCTTACTTCGAACACACTGATCAAATCGCCGTTGAATAACACTTGGAATTTCGGTCATTGTAAATAAACTGGGCGATACGACGAATTACTCTTCTCAATTCATATTACCTCAGTTTCATTACCCAAGCCAAATAATTCGGATGGAATAATCTGGTCTACATTAGTGAAGGTGCATGTGGTCGTCTGATGTATTCGGTTAATTTTTTTAACTGGTAAAAATATAGTTCGAAGACTGTTGCCAAACCAGCATTGTCTAAGGCAGAATGGTTCTAAATCTGACTCAGTCATTGTCAAAGTGAATATTTTATGGGGGACCAACAGTAGAAGGCGAGAACGAAATGACTGAGAACCTGGAATTGAATGGAGACGCCTCAGTCTTTTAATAATTGCAGTGCATTGTGATCAGAAAGTTCAAATAGATCTGGCCACGGTTTCACAAAACGCCGCGAATTCACAATTGCAAACTGGTCCATTCGGTATTCGGTATGAAGACCACCAAACTCGCGAAATTGTACGGGCTTCAGTCTCCGCCTGCGAGCCCATTTTCCCCGGCATACGTTTCTCAGCTGCTTCCACCTGGCCACGCCTTTCTTGAACGCATAGCACATCGTGTAGGACATAAAAAGAGACATCGAAAGCGGAAAATGAGACTGGTAGAAATAACAAAGTAAATAACATTTGCTCTGGGCACAAAACAGACGGCGTCATTCTAGTCTTGATGTCAGTACTAGGTGAGATTTCCCATAGCGATTTCATCCGATTCTTATCTGGCCGCAATGCATTGTGTTACATGACAAGCAAGTAGTCTAGGTTCTTTGGTGGCTCTGCCCTGGGAGCATTTAACGTCATGCCTTAGTTCGTCGATATTTTGGCAAAGCGTTCGAAATTGCGATTTTTATCTTTCATTATCATTTGGGTCACGGTGATGGTCTTCGCATTAGCAAATACGTCCAGAAAATTCTCAACGCACGAAATGTCATCAGCGATTTGTAAGTAGTATGCTGCATAATCAGCAAATCCAAATGTTTTGCGACAAATGGCGAAAATGTTCCCATTTGCCTCGAAGTTGGAGTACGGGTTCTCATAGTCCATTGGTGTATGCTTTTGAGTTTGATGATAGCATAGACCGCGTAAAGAGCGATATCTTCTATCAGCCGATCTATCGTTTGACTCCGATTGATGTCCAGTTGTGTGAACCGGTGAGCTGTCTGATTACAGTCAACCACCATTCCTTTCTTATGACCACAATCTTTAAGTTCGTTAAGGAGAATTTGAAGGTTTGATAATGTTCTTATCTAGCTGTCCAGCACGGCTAATGTTCACACAAGAATGGAGATATAACGGGACCATACAATCGTAACCTCTTTCAAGTTTTCTACGCAGGACTATGTTAAGCCTTTAACAAGAGGGTTTTTCCGTGCCAGCGGTCGTTCATAATCACCGTAACTAAACTTACACATAAGACCGAAGTCGATTGCCTATTGGATGGTCTAGATAACCTAATTTTTTGCAGGTGTCTTTCCAAATCGATGTATTAGAAGCAGACTTGAAAAATTTAATTTTATCACGTTTATCGGTTCAATTGAAATCAAAATGATTTTGATTTGATTTTTTATTGCATGATGCACAAGTGCAGTAAAAGGGACACTTCACACAACAGCTAAGGCCTAATACACCAAAAGGTTAAAGAACTGGAAACCATGAAATGGAAATTTGGAGTGGTCTGAGACCAAATAGAGTCAGGTGTAGTAATAAGCTGGGCGACGACAGTTCGCCGTTTACCACCAAAGTGAGCGGCGGATCTGGAGGACGAACATCTGAACATCTAAGGTTGACGAATATTTGGACTACTTGACCATCACTGGTCAGATATTCGGTTAGATAATCTTTCGGAAGTACTTCACTGATGAGTATTCTAACCAGTGAATCTGAATAAGTAAAATAAAATTAACTAACTGAAAGGGGTTTCAGATACAGTTACTTGATATTCAGCGAAAATTTAACTGACATTAGTGAAGTGGCGTTCTATATCTTTCTTTGCCTTCAAGGATTTTCCGTATAAACTTCTGCTAGTTTTCCTCGGCTAGCGTAGACATCGGCATTATCAGCGTTAAATACCAAGGCAAGCTTAACCGACCGCTGCCTTCTCCCTAGGGTAACATTTTTCTATAAAAGAGTGAATATCCAAGGGGAACAAAAAGTAGACATAAACAGGCGGGAAAAGAAAACGCGCTGCTGCAGCCAACACACGGAACACAGTCTAACTGTACAAACGCACGCGTTTTCAATCACTTTGATTCAATAGAAAATGTCAACACAATTGCCACTGTTCACGGTTCACTGCCGTACCCTTAAGTGTCTCCAGCCAGCAAGTCGATGAGTCTTTCAGACCGCAACCACGACGACGTGATTACTTTACATATGTCCGCTGTGCATTTTATCATTCTACATTACCACGTCATCTGCTGACCTCCACATGGCTGCTTCCATTCCTTGGAAGGAACGCAAAATAAGGCACGGTATGGTAGATAAGTATAGACGAGCGTAGACCTGCGCGAGAATGATTTTAGCATCTAAACTGAATATAGCGATAATCTCTTCACTGAGATTTATTCTTTGGAAACATTTGCATGCAATCTTTTAAGTTTGCATGTGGTTGAATGTAACGAATGGATTTGCTCTTTACTGAGTGTGTTAGCCCGTGCGTGAGCCGCTCTAAGTATTCAACTATCCGATTCATTACCAAAGTTCACGAAGTTGGCGTATCGTTCAATAAGCCCAAAAACTCATCAGTCATTGTGACTGAACGGGTCCATTCACCCGAATTCTTTAGATGTCTACTGATAAGTTTGCAAAAGGAACTGAATTAGCAACCTTTTCATTATTATAGTCGCCAAAGCTGTGTTAAGCTTCCTATCATTTCAAAGGTCAGAAGTTCAAAACATTGTCGATATTTTTGTCATCCCGGTTTTTATACGTTTGGTTTACTAAATCTATTGCAAAGTTCCATATCGATCCTAATCCTAGGACCATAGTTGCTGCTTCCGTCATGGTTCTATGGACCTTTTGCACAATGTTCACATTTTATGCAGCCAGCAAGGAAGGATATAAACGACGTGAATTGAGTGAACGTTGTTTGTGTTATTGCCTAAAACACCTTCATCACTCTTATGGTTAACCGTCAATCGCTACTGGGAGCTTAAAAGCGATAAAGAGTCTGATAAGGTCTCAATTCGAACCGTGTGTGACAGCGAGATGACATTTATCACCGGAACAACAAGCAGGATTAGAGACTGGACCACAAGGAAATATAATATTTTTCCTAACTTACCTACAGTTTTCCTATTCATGCCTCATTTACGTGAACCACAATGTGTAAGATGGAGACACAAAGACATTTGGTTTATTACGGTTTATTATTATTATTTTCTTCTCCATTTGTCTTCCTTCTGCAATTCCGTTTACATATTGTTGCATTAGGACCATGCTAGTTTTCAAGCCGGTGAATTATGCATATATATATACATAATATATGATTAATTGCGGTGCGAATTTGCTCATTTGATATGTTCCGTTAGTTTCTTCTCACTTTTTCGAACTGCCGCACTGCGGAACCGCACTGGGTATTCTTACCTCGAGCGACTTACAGTTAATCGTTCTGAACAAAATACATCAGGAAACAGAATCTATCGCCACTCATTTCCGGAATTTAGGAGTCCTACTATTATATGAATTATTTCAACAGGTTTCACGAGGATATTTGCTGATGAATATGGATAGCATCACTCTCAAATTGCATTCTACCTCATTTAAGGGTCTTTTAGTTAGTTCAAGTCATACTGCCTACTTTTCTTGAAGTTGATATTAGTTATCTCTCATCCAAGTGTTTATGATATCTGCCGCCCCATGCTGCGATATGTATTACTGAGCGTTAAGGTTTCCTATTTGCTACTTGGTCTGGATGAAATCCCTCAATTTCAAAGTGGGTTCTTCCATTACGGCCCGTCGGGTTTCACAGTTGGCCTCCCCTGACTAGGGTGCGTCTCAGTGCTGCAACCGAAGGTGATCATTTGAGTCAAAAGTTCACTGCCTTAAAGATCAGTGGTTTGTATCCCAGCATTTCGTTGTTGCTATCCAACTTATCACCCTGTTATCCCTCATTTACTACTTGTACTTCATCTTATTTTAAGTAGACGGTGCTGTAAGGCAGTGACCAGGTCAGTGGTTGTAAAAATTGGACTGAACTTAATTGTCCTTGCCCGGGTGTTCATCAGAAGTGACCTAGTCGACAATTATGTAGTTGTTTCCTCCCAGCCTCAGGATTATGATTGTTGATCATCTCAATGTTTCAGGACTTTGAAGCTAAATCAGTTTCACTTCCGTTTTTAACGGCTATATTTTTCCAAACTACGGTCTGAACTTAAGAAACATTTGCCTAAGAAGTTCAGTTAATTTCTCTTATCATTATAATTCTCTACGTTTTTTCCATGAGGACTTATCATCAGTCTTGTAAACTGATACAATCATCGATTCACACCCGCCCTAAGGAATCTGTTCCCCTTCCCAGAATGATCAGAATTATGTTAACTTCGAAGTTATCATATCGCTACCCTCGTTAAAAAAGGAAGGAGACAGACCATCTGATCTAGCCGTCCACTGTCTTTTCGCGAAATCTATCTCTCTGATGACCTCCATTTCAGATTCAGGACTGGTATCTACATGTAATGGTTGAGTTACAGGCACGGGTAGAAGGTTCACCTATTACTCCAGCCGTTTGATGCAATGGTCACAGTTTTTATCGGTTATTTTACTCGTTCCAAAATAGTCATATTGACTGCAAAATTTTCATGTACATATGGAACGAGGTTAGGAAGATCAACACCGTTAGCCAAGATACGTTTCACCCACGTTGATTAAATTTGGGCCTAATGAAATAAAAACATCCAATCAGAAATTTTTCAGTTGGAACAAACTCACCATTTATTTTGTGATCTAATCTTTGAGTACGGAAATTAGGAAATTTTTTTCTGAAGGTCAAAGATACAAATCAGTACTTTCTGGTTCAACAGCCCATATGCTTATCCGGCATTTTAAAGTTCACCTGATGCTCTATTATAAGCTCTATTATAATTGGCAGCTTACTGCGAATTTCTCAAACTCTGAGCTACGTATTCGATCGTGATGTGAAGACCACAGAAATTAAACTAATGCTTACTTGCAGCTCATTTGCACACAATTAAATATCAGGTGAAAACATGCGTATTACCTTTTGGACAAAAGGTATCTATTAAAGTTGGTCATCTGAAATACCCAAGTCAAACTAGAAAATGCAGCCCTCGAGGCTGAGACATGCATATAATTGACGGTGCTGCCGTGCTGTTAGCTAATAAGTCACAAACCACAACCGTTAGAGTGCGTCAGAGAATTGGAATTTTCATTCAGATTCTGTATAATCCAGAGTCAGTACAAACATACTTGTGAGATTCAGGAGCAATGTCTATTAAACTGCTATCCTCTGGCACAATGTAAATATGTTTTTGGGATGCGTTTTGCACCTTTGAAATGCTAAATGCTGTTGCAGAATTAGATTGGTTCGGAGCCGAACTTTGTTCTTGAAAGGAACAACCGGATGAATATGGTTACTTAGTCAACTGCATCTCACTGGGTGGCCGTAAGCGGGACGGAGTGTCTTCGTGGTGGTCGAGGGGAAGTCTGACATCCACCGTTTCATAGTATTGGCAGTACTGGTAGAATAGGGTGGGAGACATTTTTGGGTAACTCAGAGACTAGGGCGTAAGATACGCTGGGTCGTAGGTTTTAGTCTTCAGAAGAAGCACTGAATATGAATAGGTTAATGCTGTTAGGACATGTTTTGCGCATGTTCACTGGACGAATACCTTGCTGCACGCTAATCTTCGAGGCAGGTAGTGATTGGACGATAGTTCGGAGTGGCCAGTCGATGATATGAGTAGAAGGTGTGAAAGCTTTAACCGGTGGTGTGGCTCGCTTAGGTACAGTTAGACTGGCATGTTGACTTCCACCAAGTTTCTCCAAACGATGGTGAGAGGCAATAGTTGATATGATTCAGTTTCGCAACCAATGGAGATCTTCCATGTATAATGTCTTCTCCAATGGTTAATTGTTCAATCTGCTTCTTTGCAGTCTCGCTTTCCCTATTTTTCATCCTCTGTTCATCTTTTGGCTAGATGGTGCTATTAGGTTTCATGCAAAATCAATGGCTACACAAGATGAAACAGAATTAACTCTGTTTTGTTGTGAATCCGGAATGCCCACTGCTGCAGCAACCTGCGTATGTGTTGTCAGTACCTATCATTCATTAGTGAACTGTGCTTTGAAAGGTTCTGACTTTCATGTTTCAAGCTCCAATAAGAAATTAACCAAATCGAGGACATCCGCTGGTAAAGTCAAACCATTCCTAATCCCTCACAAGACAGTTTGTTTCGCTAATAAGAGATTCTAGAAATGATGCATAATAATAGGTAAACTATTCACGAATTATTGACAAAGACGTGCAACCGATAACTCATACGGTTACCTAATCATCTCAAATCCGTTGTTGCTCTTGCGTGCCCCGTTTAGTGCACTAGGAATGCAGGAAGCAACGATCAATTTTTGCATTCATCGATCATCCATCTTCTCCATAGGAAAGCTAGTTGAAACTAACTTGTGCAGCAAATTTGCGCAGTCCGCAGAAATTTGTCGAGGTTTGATACCATAACTGAAGATATTTTTGGCTGTATCGAGGAGAGGATGGGCCAAGTGGTAAGCTATTTTGAATGTTTCAATATATAAAACAGTTTGATCTATGATAAATCTACCCTGAAAGTGGTTAACAAAGGTAGTCGAAAGTCGGGCTCATTACACCGTCCCTTATCACCGTGGTCTTCCTACTTCAGACATGTGTGAAAATCGTCTGCCTTGCCATGTAACAACCGGGATAGCAAAAGATTCAAACCAGCTTAACTCAACGTAGTTTTGCTAAGCAGTGCCACTTAGTGTCACGCACTTAGGCATTGCTATGGCTGCTGGACAGACAGCAGTGACGAAAGCCTTGTGGTCGCATGCAGCTGTCTAATTTACTCAATTTTGGTGACTTCTGGCCGGTTGATTTCCGCCTTCGTCAAGTTGTGAACAAGCTGTAGCTGACTGTGCGGACACGTGGCAACACTGACACGGATATAGATGGATTGTAACTGGAAAAAATACGCTTTTTGACAGTTCATAACCTTCGAGTTTCTCAGCTGGATTCGAAGACCATTTATGGGACTGTCAGAAGTCAGAGTAGGGCTGAAGACAAACAAAATATTTCCAATTGGCAACTGAAAGTGGGTGGAATGTAAAGCTAGTATTAGAGAGCCTTGCAATGGATGGTATCACGCTGGTTTGAGGGATAATTGGACATAAAAGGAACCGTTCATAGTTGGCACAAACGATACTTTCGGAAGCTACTGATGCTCTTCGTATGCTGATTGGGGCTCACGTAAAAGTTTCAGCAGTCATGGTTTTCCTTCCTTTTGATCATGGCAAATACTTGTTACTACAGTTAGCCACTGGGATTCATTATGGTGCACACTCACAAAATGTTTCGGCCTACCGACAAGTTACCAGTTTCTATATCTGTCTACTTTATTTTGACTTAAAAAATTCTTTTTTCGTATTATGACGATTTTTAGTGCTATAATCATTCAAAGTGGATAAAGTTTATTTGGTGACTGTCTAGTCAACGGTGGTTGAATTTTTTGTAACACGTTTACATGGATTTCTTTTACCTTATTCCTACTGATTTTATGTACCAGCCTAGATATCTGCTTTCTTGCGAGTTTCAATTTAGCCTAAAAAAGCTTTAAAGTCTAACTAGAAACTTTGATTTTGGTTTAGTGTGCACAACCCTTGTTAAATGATTGCCACACTCATCCGTATTTCGGGAGTCCCTCAAAACATGCACTGAGTGTAGTACTAGTAATACAAAGAAATGAAAGGCAGAAAGATTTTTCATGAAATAATTCCCCATATGATACCATCGCCCGACTGAACATTAAGAAACCATGAAAAACTCTATCTCCTAATACCAATACGTACCAAGTAACCAAGTTCTGTGGGTCATATCCAAAGCCTTTGTCGTAATTAGGCTACCTGCAGAGAAGTCATCTATCAGTAATGGTCGATTGGTGTGCGCTAGCGGCCCGTGGCCGTGCAAATCACTCACGGATATGTGCAACATCATGTGATGAAGTTCAGCAAACCGTTGAAAGCCTGTCCGGTAGTGGCTAAGGTGTTCGACTCAGAATCGTTCGTCCCGGGTTCGCGTCCCAGTTCAGGCATGGTGGATATGCACTGCTGATGATTCCTAACAAGAATGAAACAGCTGTACAGTGCTTCTATGGTTTCTTAATGGTCAGTTAACCGATCATATCACATGACTCTTTTCATGAAAAACATTCTATCTCCTACTACTAACAGAAAGATTTACCGGCGAAAATCTTCGGTAAATAAGTCGGAATTTGATATCGATCAATATTCAACTCCTCTAAACTTAATATCCGATCTTCACCGTCATAGATCACGAAAGGATTGCAGTACCACGATTCACTTTCTGGAGAGCTTGACGAAATTATCCAATCAAAAAGAGGTGGGGATACGCAATTCCGATCACTAAGACACAAGCCAATCGATGTTTCATGTCAGACTGTAAGTGCTCATTACATTTGTTGTTATGCTGCTGAAATTGTTTTGATTCTCTATTCTGAAAAACGTTTGAATGTGAATATGTTACAGCTAGTGCAATTCTGAAAGAGACGAAAATTTTGGACGCTAAAACGTCTGGCCTGGTTTCTTGGTTGAGCTGGCAGAGCATAGGCAGCAACATGGCGTGAATGACATACATTTTTAATCAATCCGGAATGATTGGTGTTTAAAATCTCGTTTGTCGCCATCCCTATCTTCAGCGCATTCAGTCGATCGCCCTCCTGATCAAGCGAGAACGATCACATGGGCTCTGGCTCCGCAGTAAGACTGCTTCATTTATCTGTCATAATCGAAGAGTTTTATGGGTCATCACAAGATAGAGTTCCTCAATCAATTGACCTCCGTCCAACGGGGTCACTGTCTATTCTCTGATCTTCATATCGAATACTGCTCCCGCTTCCCTCAAAAAATCAGACCACCTTCAGTCAGTCCCGATTCCCTTTGTTCTTGTCGAATAGTAGAGAAAGACGACCAATACTGCGCGATGTTAACATTTCTTATTGCTCTTTTCAACCCCTTACGTAGAAAAATTTGTTGTCATAAACTGTACTGAAGCAGTATATAGGAGAAATTCATTACAATGAGTAATTGATGCCACTGCATGGCAAACACCGAGTCTGTGTTAATAGCTTTTGTGTAGAAAATTCTGGGTTATGCAGTCGGATTAGCGTTTCTTCAATGAGGTTGGGGTCCGAAAGACTTGTCGACTTGCTGGCTGAAGACAGTGAAGGATATGACAGTGAACCGTGAACAGTGGCGATCGTGTTGTCATTTTCTATCGAATCGGAATGATTGATAGAGTGCGCTTGTGCAGGTAGACTGTGGTCCGTGTGCTACTAATTGCCGCATTGTATTTCCTCACCTGTGTAAGTCCACTCCCTGTTTCCCTTGGATATCCACTCTTTACAGACATATGTAACCCTGGTGGTGAGTGAAGCCTGCTTTGCTGTCTAACGCTGAACGATGATGATGATGTTGATGTTTGGGTCTCCTCAAATTCAAGGGAGGCAAGCAAATGAAAAATGATAAGTGATTTATCTGGTTAACGGAGAAATTAAAACTATGATTTTCGTTAGTCATCTTTCTTTATTATTTCTGGAGTGTTGGCATCAAGGTATGCAAACTCGGATTCTAGCAAGAGTGACGGCAGGCCAACCTCAGGTCTATTCCGAATCTTATGAGTTATTTTCTCCCTTCTGCATATCCATTTCAAGGATAGAATCAATTCTTCCACATTCAAGGTTATTAGTTTCTGTGGCACCACAACCATTAAAAATTCTCTCAATCACCTTTCGTTAAGGAACCCACAAAAATTTACATGTGTGAACAGCCTCTGAGTCACAGTCTGATAACAGTCAAAGAATGGTTAGGGAGTAGGATAATTGCTATGGGAAAATTTGTGTCGGAACCATGTCAAATTGGAATATGCTCGTGATAGATGACTTCTGTATTCAAACCGAGTGTTTTGATCAACAAGCGAGAGGTGGTTCAAACGCAGCTCTGTATTCGTGTCAAAGTGCGTAGAGATAAATTCTGATAATCAAAGTGACTTGAAATTTTGTGAATGCACCAAAAGGTCTAACCGGACTGTGTGTGTGAAACGGGAACAAGTCAGGTTGGAATGTTATCATAATAAAGTTACCTTATGTATACATGCATATGTACGTATCCAAAGGACTGAATAACCAGTTCAGGAAAAGTTATCACGGTCTATTCAGGCACCACGGGTGAAACCTTAAGTTGGTCGTGCAGCCAAAAAGCAGTTGTCTGTTCCCGCCTACTCCAGTAAGAAGACAAACTCGAAAACGATGCCGAATCTTATTTATAAGAGACACTGTAAGGTATTTATTTGATGCAAGGGTTAAGTGTTAAGTAAATGTTTGCTTGAATCAAAAAAATTATGTGTACGCGATGAGTTCACGTAATAGTCACTTGAAAATGTCCTATAGTTTCGTGGCTGCAGACAGTCTGAGAGATCAGCCGCTCAAGAGTTCAGCCACAGAAGAGCAAAGAAGTCTTGAGATCTCACCTATTGAGTGGTTCGTGAGCTACCTTCCAGGGTAGTTTCCTGCTGAGGAGAATCTGGTACTACCCGAAATTCAATGTCTGTCAGTCATCAATTTTCTCGCTCCACGGGAAGTGAGGTTACATCTACGCGAGACGACCGGTTGAGATGACTGTCCGCAGCTTTGATAAAAATTCATATCTCTCCTGCCGGGTGAAAACTGAGGACCAACTAAGCTGCTTCCTGAAGCATTCGGCTGAAAGATTGAGCCTTTGCCGTCCACCATGAATAGTCTCCCATTTTTATCGCATAGGATTTCACTAACTGAAGTTCACTGCTCACCGATGTCATTACCTATTGCCTGAAGCAGCGGCTACTTCCATTTTTTCAAACACTTTGATCTGTTATTCTTCACGGCCCTTTTAAAACTTGTTGTCGTTTGATTTCATAAGTGTCGACGTAACTTATTCACGTTATTCTAGTTCCAGAGTTGGTCATGTGCTCCATTAAGCTAAGTGGCTCTCGCTTATTCTAGTGTCTTTGATGGACAACAGATCTCAAACGGCAGGCGAAATGGACTGTTGCATGCATTACTAGTTTGATTTGTTTCCGTTTTACATCGGCACTGCTATTCCTGTCAGTTCTGAGCTCCCCTGATATCTTCTGTTCATCGCTTTTGAAAACAACTGGATTAGGCAGAATTTCTGTAACTGATCAGGATTGTGACTTGAGTCAAAAGCCACTGAGTAGTTACTAAAATCGCTTACTCAAGACTATTCCTGTGCCGCATTGACCCTCAGTTTGAGCTAATTCGTCTGCATTTCGCGCATTGAAAGGGTCGAAATTCATAGGTTGACGGTATTTGAGAAAATGTGAGCTACCGGACTGAAAATCACTTATGCTATTACATGAGAACGAACCATTGCAATCTTTTCTGTAGGGGCGTTATCTTTAGGCTCAGGGGGAAAATGTGGACGGTTTGACACAGAAGAAAAGTGTTCAATAAAAAATAGCAGTTGCAAAATTATCACTGACCACCCCGCGCTAGATACAATGGACTGCGCGGTCCTGATTATCTTGGACGACGACCGATGCAATACGGAAATGATGGACGGTTACTGCTGTAGAGTCCACCCACTAAACAGGAGAACGATTAGGGTTTCCTTTGGTTCTAACAAAAACCCGTCTCCGAAGCACCGACTACTGACTGAGTGAAAGCCCATTTACACGAGTCAATTATCCTTCCGCACAGTATTCCAACTGAGTTGTCGGCTCAAATCAGATCCAAAACTGGAGGACCAGAAGACTACTTCCTGAGATCTCCAGCCACTGACCTTCCAGGCATGACTGCCTCTCCGGCTTGAGATGGACCATCCTGTGTGGCCTTTTGGGTCCAACAGCCGTTCTCACCACGTCAAGGTGCAGTCTAATTGTGCGATATCTATGAGGCCGAGGATATGCAACGTTTCTGACGTTCATCTGGGACAGTTTTTGCTTAGAGCGGAGCTCCTTTGATCTACTTAGTGTTCGCTAGAATCTTGGACATTTAGTTGTGACGATAATAGGGCTGATATCACCGACTGAAATAGAACTATTCTATGGCCATCTTAAATCGAGAGGTTTTCCTTGTTTTTTAGATTGCAGTCCAGACAAAAACAGAAACAAATACTGAGTATGGTCTATATCCAGGGGTAGGAACCGGAATGATCGATATCTTTTAATCGATCCATGCCACCAGTGCCGACAAATGTGTAGTCAATTTGACCCCGCTGCTATGGAGGTAGATTAGAACACCAGGTGAGCCAAAATTTGTTCCACAGAAGCAGTGTGGGATCGAAACAAACTTGCACAGGACGATCACGGCTGTTTTTGAGGGTGTTTGGGACTGAAACGGACTTTCAATGTGCCGTTTAGTCTCCAGTAATCTGTCAAGTTGGGTATCAGAGTCAGCAGCAACTAACACAACGTTCGTTGGATGCATTCTCCGGAGCAATTGGGATAAGTCTCAGTGGAATCTGTCTTTTGCCTCAAGAGAGTATCAACCATCAGTCAGAGAGGTGGGTGTGTTGACTCAAGAAATGTTCACAGTCAATGCCTGTAACGTCCTCGAGAACATGGTTTTTAACGGAACAGAGCCTTGTGATCAGCAACGCTTTGAAACACTACCAAGAAATGTTGAAATCAGAGGTAGAAACTTGTTTTTCAATGTAAACGTACACGAAGGAAACTGTTGGCTCTTCCCAAATTGATGGCTCACTTTACGACAAGTCGGCATGTATTATCTACCTCCTTCAACCAAATAGGTTCTTAAAACTTCTGGCTCATAAACCACCCAAAACTACCGACAAAACTTTAAAACCTAACTCCAGAATTGTGTCAACCATTACAGCCTCCTCACAGAATCGCCCCATCCGGTCTCGGAAGCCAGAAAGCAAGTTAACCGTAGAAAGTTTCACACAAATTATAGTCTCAAGGATGCAAATCAGCACCGTCTTGTGTATGGTTAGCGATTACTTGGTAAACGTCCACCAATTTTATTTTGACACTTATGTTGTTGATACCACAAGCGCTTTCAGTGAAGAATCTTGTGAATGTCGATTCCTCTACACTTTCATTGCAAACAAGGCGGACAACACAGAAACCAGTCGGCATTACTGATCGCCTCCGCTGGCTAGCTACATTTTTGACCGGCCTGTCTCCAAGAACAACCCAACTGACACAGGCATGCTTCATCTCGGTTAATATTGTGCGCGATCTTCTGCTCTTGCTTCTCTAGCAACCAACGATTTCTCGAAATGACATACATTCATATGCTACCGACAGTTTGATCCGATTTACCACGTGGTTTCCTGTAAAGTTTTGTGATTGCTGAGGTCCTACTGAACGTACTCACAATCCCACGCGGACCAGAATCCGAAAGCCTTTCTGTGGACAGAGTAAATTTGAGCTGTTTGTTGTCGATGAAACTTGTTTTTTCATCTTGCATTCCTTGCGTCTGCCCAACCCTTGTAATATCCAAAGATAAAAGTGACTGATATCTGGGTGGTGACGTTCATGAACGTAAAAACGCGACTACATATTATTTATCGGGATGCACGTCCACGATTTTTTCAATAGCTTCTGAACGAAACAGATTTTATCGGAGTCTGCCTCACCGTCTAACTTGGGGCTATCGATATACCATGTTTTTGTTTAAGCTGCTTTGTTCAGGCTGGTTTTATCTGTGTTCAGATCCTTTGATTTTACCATCTACCTTGTCTGCTTGGAGTAGGATGAACGTGAGTGATTGTCTACTCGGCCCATTGCTTCTTATTCACTTGACTCAGGTTAGTAATATAGCTTTGATGTTACTATGGGTACTTGTAGCTGGAGTGCTCTAATAACCTAATATTATTCTTACGCTTCGAAATCTGTTCTTTTGTGGGGCGAATAGGTTGTGTACTGGTCTGGTGGTCGAGGTTCTTTAACGTGATTCGAAAAACCAGTTTTGCTAACCAGTTTTTAGGCGGAAATCGGATTCAGCTCATGATGTCCTCGAGTAAGACATGACAAAGATGGTTCTCGTATGGATTGCATGTCATATGCAGAATTACATATGCGAGGAATGACGACGGATGTACCAATAATTGTGTCATTTTCGGCAACCAAGGGGTGAAAAAATCGTGCTTCCACCCGCCTCATCCAAAAGTCGTTATCTGTAGAGAGGAACCCTCGGGGATTTTACCGCGCATTATGGAATCTTCAGCTCCTAAAATGCCTTCAGTCTTTTTAATCTAGTTGAATAGCTATTCATCATTGTTTAAGATTTGTAGGTCGTTAAAATCTATTACAATGCCAAAAAAACGACATTCCGTTTTGATGAATAAGATGGAAACTGGAAATCTGTGATAAAAATTCAGAGGGCTGGAATAAACACCTAACAGCAACTAAAAAACGAGCGAACTCTGAGCGGTTTAAACTGAGGCACACATGCGCAAATCAGCGGCGTTGGGAATACGGAGCGCGAGCCATGTGAACAATTCCTCACTTAAACGGTAGGCTGATGAACCACCGGGTCCAAGTTTTACAAGTATTATTAAATATACATATGGTAGAGCGGTTAGTTCATGTGCTACACATACCGCCAGATTACCTAATTAGCTGTTCTCTGCTCTATGAGGTAGCCACAATTTGGGAGGTGCATTAGCGTGTTCACTTCATGACGTGACGTTATCATGTATGATCACCCAGTTGGATCCACAATGTTTTCCTACATCATAAGCGTTATGGTCGAATGTAGCACATGCTGATCTTCTTGTGTCCTGTAAACCTTCCTATTCTGCGCAGACATTTTCCTTTTGTTTTCTTACGGGTGCACTTTCACTAGTCCATGTTTATTTCGCTTTTGACTATGCGGTACTGTGTAGTAGGAACCGCAATCTGTGCAAATCACTGCAAAGTTGATGACTGCAAAAGCTAAGATGATCTCTGCAAAACTTTGCTAACTTTTCGTTTGTTTGGTAAAGGTTAATTTATGGGGTCATCAGCGCCCAAGCAGTGTCCGGGTGCTGTTAAAACAAGCAGAGTTTGACTACTGGTGAGGAAATTAGTAGGCAATAATTTGCCTTCGTGAACGATGCGACCCACGGCAATCGTGCTACCAGGAAAATTGGACAGCAAAATCTTTAGCAAAAGTGAACAACTGTTCGAATGATCGTTATCTTCAACAGGAGTTATGCGACTGGAGTAGCCTATACATAGGTTTCGCTTGTTTTCCTTTCAGTTTGTTAAACGGTATGGTACACGGTGATATAAGCATCGATGAGCAAGACTAGGATTACTCCGAGGATCATCAGAACGCAGTAGTTTATGTTAGGCGCTTTGTGTCACTTCGATTAAATGTGATTTATCTGGCATATTTTTATGCAGTATGATACTGAAACGTCATTGGTAGTTAACTGGTGGATTTTGTATCGTGCATTAGGTCTCTTTTTGCACGAAATATCACTAATTTTGCTTGAAAGTTGTCCTAAAAATTCGTCTCAGTGCATTGATGATTGACCAGCCCAGAGAAGGCAAATCAAATGGGATGATATTTGCCGCCTTCGATGCCGGCACTGTAATGGCAGTTATCAGTTATGTTCTAGACTGGAACTCTGCTACCGGTGATCACTTCTATGTTAGACATCCATAGGACTACTGGGACTTACTTTCCCGACATGTGTAGTCATTGCATACTAATCAAATAAATAGAAAACCCAGATTATCGATAGCACGATAATTATTCTAAGATCTTTTCTCCTTCTATCCCTCTAACAGCTAGGTCGTTCCGGGAATCGAGCTTGGAGGACGCGCTGATTTGCGAATGTTCCTTTTCCTTTCTCTTTGGTCAATCATACGCAAGATGACTGGTCGGTATTCTGCTTCTTTTTCTACTACGCCCCCATCTTAACCATTTCCTGTTAACACCATATTACTGCTCTTTTGTCTGTCTATCTGATCATCCATCCTTCTATCCGTCTCTAACCAACTAACTAACTCAGTCACTCACTCTGTCTCAGTCAATCGCTCGCTTGCTCGCTCGGTCACTCACTTCATCGCTCACACAGTTTTCATGCATCCATTATGTTCATTTCATCCGGTCTGAAGAATGAACTTTTAATTTTCTATTCAATTCCTTCAACCAATTTTCCGTTTGTGCATGCGTATCCGAATAAGTTTTAATATGTACTACTGGTTCAGTTACCATTATAATTGTCATTGTTGCCATTATCATATTAATTATAATATTTATTTTGTGATTGTTTTGCGGCAATCTCCTAAATATTAGATTTGTATCTGAAATCCATACTCTGCTTGCAAAAAGCCATCTGCGCTCTGATCCGTCCCAAAACCTTATTCCGTGGTTGTTTTTGGTCATTCGTGTACCATCGTACGACACAATTCTGACGATTATTTTGTCTCTAATACATCCGTTTCAACAGCTGGTCATGAATTATAACCTGTGTCGCAATTATTGTTATTAGACAATTTCCCTCAGTGAAGCTTCTCTACTCGTCACCGGAAAGGCCAAGAGAAATTTGAGGTCCATGATGGATTTTATAGTTCATGAGAAACTTCAGCCTCACCGATTACGTCATTGTAAATGCGCGAGGCTGACGAATGTTTCACCGATGATTATTGTGTGTGTGTCACATTGAAATCTAGAATGAATGAATGAATGAATGAATGAATGAATGAATGAATGAATGAATGAATGAATGAATGAATGAATGAACGGTTGAATGAGTGAATGATTGAATGCTTCACGTTAGACTATGAACAATAGTGTGGCTAGTCAGTAAATAAAGTCGGACTTTCTTCGCGTCACTGGCAATCATTCGGGAATAAGGTGGCCTTCACTCACGAACAGAGTGAACATTTGACGTTGCACCACGTAAGAGTCTCGATAATTGGTAAGTACTTCAAGCTGACCGCATAAGGCAGCCGTTTTTGCTCACAACTCTCTGATTCATGAACACCTTTGAATCTTCACTGAACACTTGTTTATTCTGTTTGGTCGGCCTACAAATAAACTCCATTATTGAATCGTTTTATGTTTATAATCACACGAGTCGAATTTCTAACCTCCTTCCCGAACGCTTAGGTGAAAGGCCAGTTTAAAAAGTCTCATTTTCAGTCAAGGTACTTCCGTTAACTGATGTACTTCGATCGGGAACAGAAAGTTTGCAGGCTTCACGTTAATTTGAGTTTCCAAAAGCTAACAATCTACCGTTCAGACAATCATCGCGAGACAAATTTTGTTTCACAGGCCCACTTTAGTCGTGGAACACTATGTTACGTGCCGCACTAGAAAAAGCACGCTTCGGTATGCATTAAAATGTGGCACGTATTGGCTAGGCTTTCGGAGTAGGTCCAGCCAGGATACGTGTACACAATCAAATGGTTTACCTGGACGATCAATAATGAGGGGAGTTCAAACTGAATCGCTGAGCCTTGGGTTTGTTTAACAAATGTCCCCTCACCAATCGAGGTGGCATCATCAGCGCGTTAACAAGTTATGTCCACATCATGGGCGAACCCGTCATCGTTTTCAGACGTACACTTGCATGAGTCTGGCCACTGAACATCTGACGGGGTGGTATATGGAATGTGACACACACAAGAGATATGCCCATGTCATCACAAAATTGAGATTGGAAAAAACCACATTGAAGTGAGGACCCATATCGAAATGGTAGGGTTATTCCCAGAAGGAACCATCAAACTTTAGAACTAACCTCAACTGGAACTTATCCCTACCTCAATTTTCTTGAGCGTCAGTTAATGCAAGAGTCATGATGAACTGTGACAGGTATTTTTAGAAATCCTGAATTAACTGTTGCTCAGGGAAACAGACGCGTTGAACAGTTGCTGCCTACTTTTTTGTAAGGTTACTTGTGGTCTGTGAGGAGTAGGTTGTCTTTAGTGCTTCCTTCAGAAATGAAATCGTCGTTGTCCAAATTTTAATGTACCGGTTTTCGAATTCAAATTTCGGGAAGTTAATCTGTTAAGGCATTGTGGTTTTCTTTTGAAATGGCTCTCATTACTGTTTTGTTGTATTAGCTGTGACAAACGAACTACACCAGCCGGTACTGTGTTTTGATTGGCCATCAGTAAACCAATCACGTATCCACGCCGTGTGCTTTGGCATACGTTTAAAGTGTACTTGTCCGTGTCCACTAAGGCGTCTCCCGCCTGCGGTTTTTCTTTTCATATTTGACAGCTGTTATCCTTACCAAAACACAAGTCAGACAAATTATTTCACTCACCTTGATGAACCATAAATTACAAGATACACAGGAGGCACTCTAATACAACCGGAAACTTCGAACCAATTGAGAATTAAATGTCGAAGATAACGTAGATGGGAATCAGGCATGGAACTCACTAAAGAGCGCAAAATTGGGTCGGTTGGAACCCATGACAGAAAGATTCGCAACAGTTACAAACCAGGGGTGACCGAAAGTATTCAAGTGTTCTTCAATGCGAAAAATTTCCAGTTGTGAAGTAAATGTAATTGAGTATCAGCTGATTGAAATTTCACAGGGAAATTACTGTTGGAACTGAAGGTATCAATGCTATCAGCAGCTGCGATAAATAAACGATGCAAGCAATAAGCATTCATGACCATAAGGACAACATAAGTGGATGACGAGAAACTCGGATGGTCCTTTGGCCTTACAGATCTAGTTTTTAGTTTTTACAGTCGTCATAATCCCAGTAGCTTGTTGTGGTCTTGGTAGAAACTCGAAATGTCCAATACTGGTGGAAGGAAAATAATTTAATCTCAAATCAGAAGAACGAGAAAGAAGCGGAAACATTCCGAACGGGTGAACGCTTGTGACTGTGGAACTGATTCGCATCGCCCAAGGGTCTCCGATCATTTAGCTCGGGAAATGGCATGGACCTCAACCTGCCAGTATAACTGGTTCCAACTGGGAACATTCATTGGGTACAGCTTGGAACCTTTCGCCATGTCCCATTTGTTCACTCCTCGTTGCAGATAAACTGCGGCTGGAATAGACGAATTTATCAAGGGTGATATAGATAACAGGATGTGAAACGTGAACCGCTTTGTTTGATTACATCGGTTACAGCTATTCACGTGACGTTCTGTGAGACATATTCCGTTGCATTTTCGTTGTGGTAAATTAGGCTCATCCACTTTTCAAGCTATCAACAACTGTCTGGTGTCTTTCGCATTGGATGTTTCTTTCGCTAACTACCTAACTGATTGCTACGAAATAGTGTAACAACACAACCTTAAATTGTCATTCAAATTGATTCTGGTCGGCTTTTCTTGGCATGTGAATGTCTACTACCAATCCCTAAGCAATAACGCTGAAAACTTGTTGGTTTACAGAAATAAATGCTCATTTCCGATATTTCGGATGCGATTACGGATTACACGGAACGGTCTAAACAATTTACATTGGTGTTTCTAAACCGAAAGTGAACCCTGAGATCTTTCCTACCGAATACCATGGGTTTGTTAGTCGCAACGGACTTCCAACTTGCACTCTTACTCTCATTTCACTTGGGCAATTGAAGCTGCACCCTTTCAGCTTATTCTGTCGACTTGAAACACCAAACCTGATACTTTGCAAAGTGAGAGTTTTTGGAAATACTGCAGGAGACCAAGGGGCTGGCGTGCAAAATTGTACCCAGCTGTATCTTTTTTTTGATTTTCCACTAAACTTATTCTCTATTCCAAGTGATTTTCCAATTGGTTTTTTACCCCATATCCAACATCTACTTGTGATTTTCGAAAGGCTGCTAATTTCGGAACTGATAACATGAATAATCCAATCGAAAATCAAAGCATCCCAGCGGTGCAGTGGAATTGTTCCACTAATGGGTAGTGATATTCCAAAAAACACTACTCTTTAACTGCACGTACGTCACAGTAGCAAAGCTACTCAAACAAACTGCACCAGCCATAACGTAAATAAGGTGTAACTAATTAGCGAGAAAGCGCTTGGTCAGAAATATTGTCCAATTTTGATTGTATTAGTATGAGTTAGTAATTATTAGTGTGAGTTGTAGGTGCATTTAGTTAGCAAGCAAATCACCGATATCATTCCTAGACACATCCACAACCCAGGTATAACCCTACCAATTCAAAGGAGACGTTAGTGACAAAATCAATATCACAGTGTACAAAATAAGAAGTAGTGGAGCAGAAGAATATTTAGTTTTCTTTCGCGATGAGCAAAACTTGACGCAGGACTGGTCGCATACTTACTAGAAAGTTTTATTTTTCAATCGATGTAGGTTTTGATTTTTGAAAATATAAACTTAGATCTTTTATTCTCTTTCTGATTACTTTCCTGAGTCAACTGACGAAGTCGTTTCCGGAATAACCGGTGTGATTTCTAAATGCATTCGTCATTCATGAACACTGACTGCGAGTCCAAGGAGATCTCTATGTTGAAAGTTCTATTCTCCTACGAACTAAATCAATCGGTTATTACCACCGCTTTTCATTTCCATTGACAAACTAAAATGGAGTTCAGAATTCTCTGAGTTGGGTCCGAATTTGCTGAACATATTACGTAGTAGTGAAATCTACAAACATTCGTTTTCTGATTGGAGATTGCAAAAGAACCGCACTAATTTGAGTAGTTCCTTTGCACGTTTAAAGTTGCCCATATTTTCCCCGCAAACTTGCGAGGTAGATAAGTCCTAGTTTCTCGACTGGTCAATATGTCTTGTACCAATGTTTCCGCGCTCTTATTTTTCTCCCGGTTTGTTCGTGATTATGATGATCCATCAGCTGTTTGCTGGCAGAATAATTAGATCTGGTTGGTGGTTCAGTATTTGTGACACGATCTCGTCTGCTGTTGAGATACGTATTTCAGATATTCCTCAGCGATGGACGAGCCTGATACTTTATTGAAAGCGGCGCTGATCAAAATCAAAACCCAGGTACCGCCTACCGAGCACGTCGTCGTACCGTCCTCCAGGACATCAAAAACATGAAAACCACAGCGAGACCACTCATGTCTCATGGAATAAAATTAGCTCACACGTCGAGGAAGACCTTAGGAGAAATCCTATCAAGGACCAAAGAACTAATAATAGACAGAAATCGGGCCTATGTCGTACCCATGAGTATCAACTGACAAAAAAAGACGGGCTACTGTCCATAATTGCGGTCCAAGGATATGGAGAACAATGTAATTTCAACTTTAAAAACGTGAAAATAGCCTCCCAGGACAGAATAAAACACCCGAAAATGTATCTCAAAAATTTGGGTTCTTTCAAAAGATGGGTAAACAGACACATCCATCTGGATCGTGTTTATTTTTCGACTTCATTAAAGGACCAATCGATACTTGTTAGTAAAAATAGGAGCAGATTCAGTCCTCGACGCATCACCCCTGGGCAACAATGAGCAGAGCAAACATCTGGAGTCATCGTCCTTTCTCTCTCAGGCAAAGCAGAATAATCAATGAATCGTAGGTGTGGTTCTTCTACGGATCTTCAAAAAAGCGGAAGCCATGCACGCCTCTGGGGATACAAATTAAACGCCGGCGATATATACATATATATATATATATATATCACAAAATGAAATTGGATGCGTAAATCGATATTAAGGGACCACCCGGTGCGGTCTCAATTGTTATCTCCGTACAGTTGGTACACAGCAGTGTCTTAGCTAACTTTACGAATTCATATTTAATATATTCTTAGGTGTGATTAAGTACAAATCGCATAATATATGGTGATGAAAAGCCCAAGACCGAAAACATCATCGTCGTGGCTAGTGGATCAACAAATCTAGAACCGAATTTTACTGGTCTTTCGCAGGATTGGATATTAATGAAATCTTTTTTCGCGTACTTAGAAGATAGCAAACCATAAAATGTTCCCATTTCGTTTCCCTGAGATCATTCACTTCCGTTTCGACTAACCGGCTGAACTTTGTGCCAAACTGAGTCCATGATTAGGAACAAGTAATGCGAACCTGACTTACACTTGTCCCATCCTCAATTATACACCAGGGAAAAAGAAACAGAGAAAAACCGTAAGCAAATACAATGATTGGCAATTTACTTCACTCTGGAATCTTGAGCTCTTTGTTTCACGTCACGTGATTACCTCCTCCTCAATTCCTGATCACTGGGGATTAGTGTTCACTTTTCGCAAATCGATAATAGACAACGACATTATTCGTCCTAGACCATCGGCCTACACGAACTGCTGTCCAGTCAGTCGCAAGTTATGTGCGACCCGTGGAATTCACTTGAGTGGAAAATTCACGTGATGCTTTGGGCTGAAATTAGAACGGGGAAAATGATGACTACACAAATTCAGCGGTGTGAGATTGAATTGGAAACAAAAGTTGAAACTAATACGGCTTCCTCTGTCATCGGCTCAACACTCCACCCAGTTATGTCCCTCAGTACAAACGACAGAAATGTGAGTTTTTATATGGAAAATCCCATTGACAAAATAGAACGTAAGAGCACTTGTTTATTTCTTCTATCATCAGCGAGTTCCTCCATAAGCTGACGGTTTCTGTTACCAAGAGAATACCCGCATTTAGTCTGAAAAGCACTTTTAGTACCTGTTTAGCAAACCAAATATTTTCGAATTCTGTCATCAGTCCTTCTATTTTCAACTTAGTCTAATTGAGAACTCATTTTTTGACATATATCCACTGCAATATGTCGTCTGAGCGTTATACGTCTGGTCATCTTCTGGCTTACAGTCATCCTGGTATAAATTACCTCACTTGATTCCTACCACATTTCATCCTTTGAAACGGAAGTTAATCTTTAAAACGTCTTCTTTTGCATCACTTTATCGTTCTTCAATCGTCTGTATTCTGGAACTTATCCGCTGTGATCAATTTCTGTGTGGTCGTTTGACCAACCGAAATGATTCATGGCACAGTGGCTTCATTCGGGATGGGAAGACCTTGATAGTTCACGTGGTGAAATACTCATCGGAACATGGTTGCCCTGAACGTTCCAGCCCCATTTTTAGTCAGAGTCCTAAGTAGAAACAAACATATTTTATTCCATTTCTTGGATCACGGAGACCGAATGTAACCAAACAACCTGCCATTTTCGAGTTCCTGGGAAGGGTATATTAAACAGCCGCTCAGCTGTGTAATCCTGGAAGTGTTTCTATATCATTGTCGGTATTATAAATGGCAGTAATATAGACTGTCTTCCACGCAGGATCATGCAGCCGAAGACAACATGTGGATCACAGAAGCTGGGAATCACGTTAAGGTTAGTTTACATACATGAACTGGGCAGAAACAGCAGTGGTGGAATACCTTTACAACAGCGATGTATGACTAATATTCATTCTTCTCGTTCGCCAGTGGACACATTTCTGATTGGCTGGTTTGTCTTCGCAGGTGACTGCAATATCGAAATAGAAAACATGACACCCATGAACAGCCAGCACATTTTTCTAAAACTGTTTTGTCGGATACTATCACTCGCCTCGTTTAGTCCACTCCCAGTTCCTTTTTGAATATCTATTTGTCCCTTTCCACCTGATATACGGCACCTCATCAGGGAGATTTAATTAGTAATGTCGTATTCTAGTGGGCCCTATCGCGGCATTCCCAAAAACAAAAATTCACGATTTTGTGCCTATAAAACAACCACTGAATTGACTTTATATGAGGTTGTAATTAACTTGAATTCAAATTTTATCTGGTCTTTTGCTGGCCAAACCTGATCGATAAGACGCTGAAAAATTGACAGATTTAAACAAGTTGACTCTGTCTCTATAAGGCATCGTGTCAATTTCACCGTAAAATTCGGTCACTGACCTTCACTCCTCTGAACACACTGCAAGTTCTTGTGTTCCGTTCAAAACGAACGGAATGTTTTTATTGTGCTCCTTCCAGTGGTTTACTAAATGTGTGATCTCAAGAAGACCATGATGCTTTCTATCTTTTGCAATGTTCAATAATCGTCCGTTCTACAAATGTGAGATCGATAAAGCATAACTACTTTTTGCAAAGTGGTCTACGTTTAACAGTCATTTTGAAAGACGCACTTGTCCAGGCGGGAATACACAACACTTTGGAATCTCGTGTGGAGTGTGTCAGCTTCTTTCTGTCTCTGTACATATTCGGATTCTACCATGATTGGCTTGCAATTAAGTGGCAAACCAAAATTAGTTAGTTGAACTGGTACTTGCCTTTCTTCTGTCTGTTATCATTGCGATCAGTTTCTATCCTCTAGTACGTCTTCAGTCTCATTTATACGGACTGTTTTCCCACGGCTCAAAATAACAGTAGTGGATTCCTGAGTAGGTGCTCAGAAATTTAATAAATAAACTAAATCGTTTTATAACCACTTCCTAGTGCTTCTGGTAATGTTGGTTTTCCTCGTTTTCATATGGGCATTTCATCGTCAAATACGAAATCAATACATTCATCGATCTGAATTGCGCGACAAATTTGGCACAGACCAGAAAACTGCACTGTGGAATTGGTTACCCTCCAGTTGATGGTCAGAACCATTTCGGTTAGGATTGAACCATTATTGTTTTTCTCTCCGTCATAAGCAAATTATAGAGTCTGAAATGTACGGTAGAACATCGGAGGGTGGAACCAAACGGATTAAGGTTTAGACAAACTAGTGCTTTGTCATAATGACAGTGCCATTACCAGATTAACTGTGCTTACAATGCACTGAAATTTTAAATTCGTCAATCGATTGAAATTCGATTACGAAAACTACGACAAAACGACCTGTTGGCATCCGCAATTGGAAGTATGCAAAAATAAACTAGTGATGAGAAACACGATTCAGAAATAGAAATTATTTCACCTCTTTCCATCGATCGAACGAACCCTGGTCGTAAATGGCATGCTGTCCAGTAAATGTACTCGTTGCTAATATTCTACAATTACGGTCGACTGAACCGTAAAATGAATCACCTCATGGTATTGTTTTTATTCGTGTAAATCAAGTTGTTGTGTTGAGAGAGGGAGCCCCTAGATAACCGCGAAAGATGTTTTTTGGAAAACAGACACGATTTTTCAAATATTGATAGTATCATTAGTGGTGAAGGCCAGAAGCAGTTGCTTAAATATAAAAATAGTATCGCTGGTTCAACCAGCGATACTATCTCATAGATGTCGATTGAAGAAGAAAGCCACTCATCCGTGGTCAGACTCACTCATCGTGGAATGTTTCACCTGGTGACGCCAAGCCCAAATCCATTCACGATGACGTATAATTTCACTCTATCGACTTAAACGAATTGCCATTTTTCAGTACAAGTAGCAGTTCCAACCTGCGGAAAATATCCAAGAGCCAATTTGAGTGGTCTGCACGGGTAACTTTTGCGGTTCAAACGCTGCCTTGCCGATTCCGAATCTCGTTGAGGAAAAGGATAACATTCCATGGTGATCGGGCCTGGTGAAGATGAACAGGGTTAATCATTCAGTAAGTTATTCTTTGTATTCTACAGTGTTGCTTATTCTCTTCCTTGATGGTATTGTTGTTTCACGATTAATTTAAGAAAGATTTCTGCAATAAAACTGCGTCAGTTATCATGAAGCCACTTAGAAGAGATTTTGTACTTGGTTTGCCTGCACCAAACCGAAACCGAACCAATTCAATGATTATTAGTAGTCTTTAGGTGATCGACTGTGTTGGGCAAGTCCCAATCGATAATAATAGATGCATTCAGTCTGGTATTACTGAATCGGGGTGGGGGGGGGGCGCATTCCCATAACACAGGTAACCTGAGACCGTGCTGCCAACCGTGGCTACCGACTATCAGGCGATATTGAGTCGCGATTGGGCATTAATTTAACCAAGCAGTAACCCGGATGGATCATGCAGTGATTATGTCAGTTGGTAAATTTGAGAGGTGCGGTCGAAAGACCATGTTGAAAGAAAACTAAAAAGGTAGTTAAACCAGGTGAAAACTTGAGAAACTAATGAAACAGATTGCAATCACACAGGCGTGAATGTGCATTCACTGTTTCCATGAGTATGACGCATTTTCGCCCAGGGCAACGTGATTTATGTCTCATAGGTATGAGTAATCTCGCCATAATTAAGAGCAGCAAGTGACTACTGGCTAGTGGTGGTAGGGCTTGGTGTTCGACATTTAGAGATTGGAGAGGAAGATATTTTGTTATATTTCACTACAGTCTTTATCCGGAAAGTCTTAACTAACTCATTCCTAATTCCCCTTGGTGCGCATACACTTAGTAATGGGTTTACTGGCTGCAACAAACGACGTGACTCAGAGTCAAACAGAATCCTGCCCATTCCACGATCCCTTTTACAGGGTATTTCATCCGACAATCAAAGGAATTAAAACATTTGAGGATTTTCTCGAAAAAGCGATAAATGATAAAAACTTGCTTTCTTAAGTGTGACGATAACTTGAGTCAGGTAAATGTATTCACTTGACCAAGTTTTCAATATCTCCAGTTCGTGATAATGGTGGTACCGAGCTTCATCCAGTGAATGGTGCTAAATTTATTGTTCAATCGGATAACATTTTGTCAGAGAATTGTAACAGGTACTGCTAGTGTTACTAATCCCTTTGTTGTGGCTATGGACCGGGCTGGCTGCTCTCCTGATCAGAGATGGCTCTTCGTACCGGTCCACTAGCGATCTTTCGGACCATGAGAAGACCCTTGATAGAGTCAGGTGTGTAGTGCTTCTAAAACCACTTGTAGTTTATAATGCCCAAAGTAAATACCCGTAATATTCACGTCTTTTCTCAGCTTCCCTTCCTCGTTTTTTCGTTTCTCATCATTTTGTGGTAATCTTAATGACTGTCACGCAGCTTCTCATTTGTTTGACAGTTTTCGACTTTCTGTTTCCTCGTACCCCGATTTCATCTCTGTACTACCAGTATGCATTGACGTCCACACCGAACCAAATTCAGCCCAACTCAATATGTTTTAAAACCACTTATTCCGTGCTATTCGTTGATCATTAGTGTGCTACAGGTTTTCTCGACATGGCCTCAGCCCATTCAACTTCTGTCTAATTGTGTTTTGATTTTGGATTCGATCGATCATCTCTGTTTAACTTTGCACAGTATCGATCGAGTTCTGAATTATAACTCAATTTCGAATACCATAATTTGTGAATTTACCCTAAACATGTTAGATTTAATGGGTCATGAGAAAATATTCTGGCCCTGATAATTTTCAGCCAGGAGTGAGGAATGAGCTAATTATTTTAGCCGTCCAATATCGAGGACAAGGTCAAACGATCGATCTCTGGAACAGTAGCAAGCTAGGGGTATCATGGATGAGAAACAATCAGAAAAGCCTGAGTACGGCAGGAACTGCGTCTTACTAATGACAGTTCGGACTTGGCAGATTAGCCAGGCGACTTGGGGTTTTGGTTTCTGCTCTATTAGAGTAATTCTACACATGGTTTATTGCCTTTCCTCACCGTAATGGCTCGAGTTTTTGGTTTCCATGTCGCAGTCAAGTTCTGATTGTGTCCCAAAATGTTGACCTTGCTGAATTTGGTGCGCGACACATTGGCCTGGTGGTACGTTAGTTTGACTGGAAAACTGTTGGGCCATGTACCTGCTTGTGCGTCACCGTTAACGTGTTACCAGTGATCCAGAAGACGAGTTTATCTAAATCCCCTCTATATCTTCGAACACAAAAGATGACGAACTTTGAGAAAACCAGCCTCATGCGTTTGGAAATTAATAATCATGTCGAGCAAGGCTTTTTCAAATTCCCGATACAAATTAGATCTCTAAAATGTGTTTGGAATGATTGGTCTGACAGCAGCTGCGCTAGGAAATGTTTGGGATGCTACACGTGCGCACTAGTTTGATTAGAGTTGGGAAGTGATTTGAGCGCCTGTTTGTTTCGGCTGAAAATTTTTCCGTAGTACAAGAACATCTACCACGTGCTTCCGGTTGTGGAACATAGTACGGACACAAAACAAACGGAAATCTACATCCCGTTGCAATATGCGAGAGTAACATGGTTCGCTCGAATAACCTTCATGAGTAAACTTTAAATGTCAGGAGGTGACACGAAAGAAAATTTCCTGTCAGCAATCTCGTGTGTCCCCTGATGTCCCTCAGACCTGTGAATGAAAACTGATAATTTTGACGAGTCGCAGGAACCGCATAAAAATATGATAACACTGCTGGGTGTTGAAAACAACCATGGAATCTGCCTGCTATAGCAATCTCTTTCGTGCTCCCGTAAATGATGAGAGGACCTCCGGCATGCACACGAACCACACGCGAATTTGCTATCATTCGGAAAGACGCAAGATTGTTTTGCAAAACTTCGGTGCTGTCTATGTTAAGTATAAGAAGAAGATTCCCACTAGCGATGGGGAATCAAAGTAGCAAGTTCCCGAAATCTCTTTTTGGTCCCTTGGCATTGCACACTGTCTTTGCATATTCATTTTATCTAATCACCTTCTTTGTTTCAGAAAGCCGTTATTGTGACGTTACTGTGACAAGGTTAAATTTCACAAGCTCTGCGATAAGTAAATAACAAAATATGAACTGTACCATTTAGTCCACGTGCACATCAATGGCCGACTCATCCCCAAAGCTCTTGGACGAGCAACCACTGAGAGTGATTTGCCGTATCGTTTCGTTAATAAGCGATGAAAACGCATCAGGAGCACTGTGAATGCTGCACGCCAATCCGTTCTTGAACCTAAAACTCGGTGCACGGACTCGAGTGCGACGGAAGTAATTACAGTCTTGATCCACTAAGGTAGCACAGTCGACTTTTCCGGAATTTTGCCACCATAGCTCACTTGATCAGGTTGCACCCTATTGTATCTTGGTAACCGCAGACTAGACGCTTCAACAAATTTCCCAATGGTTGCCACAGTGATATCCCACATAATGCATTAGGCCCAAGTCACGTGAATCTAATCTTTAATAAATAATTTCTGTTTGTTCAGCAATGCCGCCAGACTCAGATATGTTTGCTTCCGCGGTTAGAGTAAATCAAACAAACCCCAAGGACCCATATTGTTGGCTGAACCCAAGCCCGTACTATTCTGCATCGGTTAATTACAGATGATCGAAGGTCCCAAAATATCCAGTTTGCTGTTCGGTCCATGAAAGCATTTAGCATTTTAGCACCAAAAACAGAAAACCGATCCCAGTGAAAATTCGGTCATAATACAATAACCGTCAAATTTCGAAAGTCATTAGATTTCAGCCACCAGATATCTCATTAAGGCAGGGGATGGGTGAAAACATGAAGAATTTGCGCCGGACGACTACAAGCCTCAAACAAAGTCCTTTGGAGAAGTCCCACGCACTATTTTCTCCTGGTGTAGGTGTGTCCAGTAAAGTAAGCAAAGGACAGTGAGAAATCGACGCTCTCCACTGGGTTAATGGATCTTCGATAGTTGGTCACGGAGAAAAGGCCACATACTGATACGGATGTTCACGAAACGCACCACCATGCTCATTTGCATTTGTAGTAAAAATATTTATTAGACACTAAGGATAATTAGCAGTATATGAAGAGCCTATGAATCAAGCAATCAGCCGCCGGTCCACAGCGGGTTGCGCGACCCTTACACCATTCTATTACGTTAGAGGTCAAACGTTTTGGACGAAGTCTTCAGTTGGGGTTCCTCAAGTCAATTGTCTGCCAGCACTTGGGCAACCAAGTAGTATCTAGTCCACAGACGACTCATAAATCCCAATGGGTATCTGGTGCCTCGGGCGTGGTTGATGGGAAATGCTAGCTTGTATGTCGAAGTTTACACTATGCCACCCTTAGTTCTTAGTCATTATGCCGATGGCGACTCATACATGCACAAATTCCACTAAACGGATGCGTATATCGGGAAATCAAGATTTCGAGGAGCACTTCATATTGACAATAGACTGGAAGGAACACGCATTTTTATTCTGACTAGTAGTAAAAGTAGGATTAATCATTTAGCAATTATCTAAAATAATGCTTGATGGAGAACTCTATGGGAATCTACCCTTAAATTTTGTGCTATAAATTAAAAACTCCTTATTTGTCCAAATAACATTTGCTTCAATGTTCGGTATTTCAGGACTGCTGCATTTTTAGTAACCGAACAACAATTAGCTCGATTTCTGGCCTGTTAGGATAAGCACCTTTATCTGCACATTATCCGACGAATGCCTTGCCAAGCGCTCAGGGAGCGCTGGTCTTCAGATGATTTGGTGAAGTTTAGTACCTAAAACAGTTAATCTGTTATTGTTGTGCGGCCTTTTATCGTGGCGCGTACCTAGTATCACTTATTCGAATCGTGTTTTCTTGTCATTTTGCAGTCCAGACTAGTCATCGCATGTTTCAGGTTGTAGTGGGAAAATCGCAACGTTTTGCAGTAGTCGAGCGTGCATTTCCAATTTGGGCCAAGTTGTAACTTGAAAGTGCACAGACGATCACGTGCGCTTATGCGCTTCCATCAGATCGAGCGACTCGATTGACTGCATGTCGGGGAAGCCATGAGTTTTATGATTCGAAATATCTGACTGAACTTTATATTCAACGCGTAAAAGTCGATGCACGCCCTACCAGGCGGTGAATGTGTCAATTATTATGGTTCACGCTCAAGTTTTTCGCTAAGATTCGCTAATTGCAGTTCAAGTTGCACGCTTAATCCCATCACAAATAACAAAAGCACCATCCGCATGGTGTCGTTTTTCAGTCGGGGAATCCAGGGAGCTTAGTGAATATTACGCACAACGACCAATACCTACCGCAATTTCTCACAATACGAGCCTAACCAACAGTGTCGCCTTTGCGGTAGTCTTTGTCTGTCCTCGGTAGATTCTGAATCATTAATGAAGTTAATTTCGATTCCACGTTTGGTTTACCGGTCTCCGTTTCCGTGCATACCGCATCCGCTCCGGTGTTTAACCACAGCGATTAGCACTCTGTGCCATGGGATTCAGAGAAAGTAACTCCCGTGCCATTATTTGTTTAATTTTGTTTACTTGCGCACATCCTCATTCTCCCATAGGTATTTGGAATTCCGTTTGTCCCAATCGTTGCAATGACTACCGTTGTTCCTAACATAACAACTGAATGTGAAACATATGATATTATAGAGAACCTCGCTCGACCACGAGTTGAATGATAACAAAAATTACGACGCAGACTAATTCTTGCAGCGACTGAAACGAAATGAACCATTTCGAGATTCACGCAATTTCTCGTGTCGTGGAATACTCAGATTATTTTCGAAGTTTACTTTATCTCATTGCTTGAACCGTATGTGTAATGGTGCCGGACTAGTTTATGTACTTCGTACATTCTAGAAAAAGGGTACTCACAAGATGCAGTCCAATGCCAGCAATTGTTAGAAGTAAACTAGACTGAATATATGATCTGATATCAGTGAAGTACTCACTTAAACTAATTATTTGATTTTCACACAATTAAGTTGCACATCATTTTGTTCTTACACAAGAAGGCCGAACCAAAATATCTAAGCCCCGGGACTTCCCTTTTTCATGTCTGACAATAAGGCATGACAGTGTACCGAATTCTAGGGACGAAACTTTAGCGGTCATTGGATTGAAGGAGGGAATTTCGTAAGTGAGGGTGAAAACCAATCAACTAAAAGATGTCCAATTTACTGTTTATTCTGTGAAAAAATAAAGTGCTAAAAACTGGGCTCTTAAGTAATACTGTGGGGTGTGGGTATCCTTTGAAACAATTAAAATGGGCAGTTCCTTCATCTTCGTGCTCTTTCTGTCAGAGTGGTCCTTTTGAAATGCTTCCACAGGCTTTGTTTGCCGGAAGTTTTCACCGGCTACTTTTATCATTACCAGTAGTAAAAACAAGAACGCAGTTGTTCCCGGTAATTTTAAGATCAATATCCTTTTAATTTTATGTAGCTGAGATTGTTACGATACTGTTAACAAAAACTAGAATAAAATTATTAATTATTCTCTCTGCTACTTCATTTCCCAACTTTATAACTGTCCTCCGCAACTCGTGGATCGTTCCCCGCAACCTTTGACATTCATCTACGATTCTTTATAAATCACAAACTATGGCCATGCCACTCTCTATGAGCCAGTCAGATCAAGGTGTGGCGCAATATTCTTAATTCAGCTAGTGTCGATGTTGCTGGTTTCTGCTCCAAGGTAGATTTTCCGGCGTCCGGTGAACCAGCCTGAGGACGCAATATAGTTAGGTCAAAATAGCATCGGAATATCCTGCAATCGTAGCATGTTTAGTCATTAGTTTTCCCGAAGCTAGATGAGCTAATATCTAGTGGTCATCTTGAGCTTCCAGTTAGCTATTCCACCTACTTCAAATGTTGTGATGTCAGCAAAGACGATGGGATGCACAGTCAGTCTATCCATATGGAGGTCCCATTTGACTGAGATACGGTCGCCTCATAACTTGTTAGCTTATCTCTATCTTTGTCAGGGCGCGTTTGTACAGTTAGACTGTGTTCCGTGTGTTGGCTGCAGCAGCGTGTTTTTTTCCCGCCTGTGTATGTCTACTTTTTGTTCCCGTTGGATATTCATTCATTTTATATAAACGTGTAACTCTGGGGAAAGGCAGCGGTCGGTGAGGCTTGCCTTGCTGTTTAACGCTGAACGAGGATGATGATGATGATTTGTCAGGGTTTGCAAATTTGACCTCATATAACGTTAGAGTAGTATAAAACACATTTACTCACATGAGTAGCGCGCTTTGACCTGCTCCGATTCATTCGTTGGCGACTGGATGATGCAAGCAAAGCGGCAGGTTGCAGTAAAATACTCGCTGTATAAAACTTGTCACTCCTTGCGCATAACAACATGGACAATGTTACCGCAGGTGTAAGGACAGTTGAACAAAGATAATCAAATCCACATTCAAAAATGGTAGTTCAAAACAAGCTTGCAAACTTCTCCTTACTGAGATCAAAAAATAGTGAGCCATTGGACCAATCAATCACAAAATGACTTGCAGGCGTAAATCTCACAAGACCAAGTTCAGCGATAGGTTTGTCACAAATTTATATGATACAGTCAAGCAGAATGCTCCAAATACACTAAAATGGATAAAGGGAGGGGTGGCGAAGGAGGTCCTAGGCACGTGGGTCAGTGAGTCATTCGCTGGTCGATTGCTGGATGGACGACATTAAACGATAAAAACCGATCATTCAACCCGTGAAATGAAATTTGGACACGGTCAGGATTAGGTTAACGAAATTTGTCGACCAGCTTCGGACAAGTAGTAACCCAAAGTTCAAGTCATATACTGACCAAGCAGGTTACACCGTTCCGGTGATGTGGTAGTTAAGAATGACAAAAGTGGGTGGCAAAACGATCTTCCGAGCAGTAAAGGATCTATCCTGAACTAATTAGCAGGTTGATCTTTCTCCGGTATCTTAAGCCACGGAAACCATACAATGAGGGCTTTGCACACATTTAGATGAAAATCTATTCCCATCTGATACTATGGAACAGCCGGATGTTCCAGTGATATTTAATTTTGACAACCCACTAGTTCAACTGACAGCTCTGGAAACAATTGCACACAAGTCACTGGACGCGCTTCCTCTTCCAATCGACTATTGACTAATGTTACTTCCGTAAAAATTATAACAATTTATTAAACAGAAACCAAAAAGCGTCTGTCTTGGCTGCATCGAAAGGTAAGCTTATAATCGTGTGAGTCACTGCCTGTTAAGGGATAGATCGTTCTGATCATTGTTACGTATGCATTGCACGTGAAACGCGTGACACAACACAGTAAATATTAGTTTGAACCAGTTGGAGTTAGGTGTCGCACCTTACGCACTTATTGATTGCTTGCTTGATTGGTTTGCATGTGCACGTGCACGCATTGTTCTAGACTGATAGAACAATTGCCTCTGCGACCAGTTGTGCACTTCGATCAAAGATGCGCTTGTTGCGATCCAGTGGCCATCAAAATGACTGCTTGCAAGGCATACAAGGCTTGTGCATACGTAAAAACAATGCCCTATAGCATTGCACATGAAATATCGGCTTAATACAAGAGCTATTAGATCATGTGAGTAGACAGAAATGGTGAAGTTTTCCGGTCCAAGATAGTTCAGAACTTCGTCCGATTCTGTGCTCCATTTTTCAGTGGTCATTGGACAATCAGTGGAAGGATCTCTGGACCATTTCGGCTTGTCCCAACTATTGCACAAAGCCAAATGTTTTCAACTCAGTTGGATTTTAATGAACCCGCATTTAACAATCTGGATACTATTCTTTCTGTGGCTATCTGTCTACTAACGAGAACGGGAATTAATCAACGAAATGATGCACATTTTTGTCGGCACGTTGTTAGACGCAGATTTTGCTGAAATTTCTCGTAGCGTGTACCCAGTTGACTGTTCGTGACAAGGCAAGCTATCGTGTCTAATGAATGTCCATTAACGTTAAACGAAAAGCCATTCTTTACATTTTTACTTTAATAACAATACACTCTTACTATAGGCTCCAATTATCCAAAAATAAGCCGAATTATCCGGTTATTAACGCTTTCTCCTGTTCATTCTTGGCGCGTTTATTAAAGCTTTCGTACTTCACTCACACGGAATTTTGGTAGTCATTAACTGCAGTAGGCTGAAAAATGGAGGATACGCAGCAAGTACCGACTTCTGCGATGAAAGTATTGACCCATCAGCTGTTGAGTCACTCGATTTCCTCCGCCTTCATTATATCCCAGCTACACATTGCTCATCCCCTTGACATATTTAGACCTATGCTACATTAAGCTTCTCCTCCCTCCGCTATCACACAAAAACCGTGTGTTCTCATTCAGCACGGCACTCTTTTTTCATCCTGATTGTTTACACGGAACCTTCACCAGAAATCCTCCGACCGTTCCAGCGACCGTAACGATGACAAATGGTCCCTTCGTCAACAGTCACACGGATCTGAGTCAAACAAAACCCCAGCTAATCAGTTGGTTTATATGATTGACTTCTTTTTGTCTCATAGTATGTCAACTGCTTCCGAACAGACAGACGTGGCCGTCTTCTGCGTGAATTTGATTAGATCAACTATCACCGTTAGCTCGTGTAGGATTTGACTCATATCGTAATGGCACGTTAGCGGTGGCAATGGTAAGAAATGGAGAAAAATTCCGCTCCCAAGCATGCATAAGCACGATGTGTTTGCTACAAGTGAAACCATGACAACTGCGGAAGAAACGAATATTTCTTTAAGGTCTGTTTTCCTCTGAAAAAATATCACTTGTATTAAGTCAAAGGTACCTTTCACTACTTCGAAAAATCGATGCGCCATATATTGGTTTTAACTGTGAATGATATAATGTTGATAACACAGCGTTGTTGGTAGATGTAATGCGCCAACGTTTCGACTACCGTGGGTAGTCTTTCTCAAGGCAAGTTTTACAATCAAACTAGCGCGAAGCAGTACCGGAATGTATAATGTGATTTACCCCTGTGCTCACCATATTTTCCCATGGAAAATCGATTCATAAGTTACAAACTAACCCATGGTTAATAACTCGACAAGAAGGCATTCAACACTGGTAGTTCGCTTATGTTAAATTCTGAAATGGTTTGCGTCATCAAACTGCAAATGTTCCTGTTCATTCCGGTCTTCTGTCATCAGCATTCAGTGATCCGCCTTCGGACTTCCTAGGCATCTTTTGAAGAACTTTATCCCCATTGCCCCCACAGCATTTTCATCATCCATCCACGCCGTTTTTCTTCACTTGTCCAATCAAGTGACATGTACCATCATTCGCATTTTAATTTCTTCCTTACCACCCGCAATAATTATGTCTTCTCTTCTAGGGTTCTGCTATTGCCACTGATTTTCATTATTCGGTTCAGTCTACCCTTTCCGAGCATGGCCTTATCGAGTTTTCGTTTCCGACTTTCTTTTCCAATATCAAATCATTATGTTTCCATTCCTATTTCATCAAGCATTTCAGCCGTTTTCCACCTCAGACTCTATTTTTACCTCTGACATCCGTCTTTTTATAATTTTACATAAAATGGAGTCAGTTTGACCTATACGGTCTTATCCCTATGTGAGCATTTTGGTTCTTGAAACATATGTTCCTAATCATTCAAAAAGTAGACGTAACGGAAATTTTCCATCTCCTGTGTTCCTGAATTCCCGGTTCTGATTGCATTTAGCACCAATTGCTGGCTTAGCTCACAGGCTTCAGATAAACTTGGGTAAAATCTGTTTTGTGTAAAGCTCATTCCGGCACAAAGTCGGTCATTTCCCGCAATTCAACTTTTGCTTTCCCCATAAATTTCGTGTGCTCGGTGGATAACTGTGAGTCTTACTAGAACAACCGACTCATGTTGGAAATATTATACCCAAACAGGCTAATACCCCGTCTCGATAGGTCACTTTGGCTGAAAATCCAAGGGAAAATGACATGAACGGAATCGCGTACAGATTGCAGCAGTTTCATGCCAGTGAAACGTTAGTAATCAGTTTATGATAATACTGAAAACATATCTTTCCCAATAAGTGAACGTCCTGACTGGGTCATGCAAAATTTAACTATAAGCGATACAATCACAACTAAATAACTCACGAAACAAGAAGAAGTGGTACCGTTATCATCTCTGACAACCGAAGACACATTAGTATTGCCACTTGAATATGAATTGATGGAGGTGCAAAAATTACCCGGAACAGGACCAATTTACTTTTTGCATCTATAGATCGATCTACTGGCTAAAATCAAAAGCCACGCTTGCCCTTGACCCGACCGGTTCGCTTGCATTCGTAATCCAGTATACACGGAATGTTGCACAAGATGCCTCGTTCAAAACACTTGAGAATATTCGTTTACTTAGCCTAGAGGTAAAAGCACACGAGGAACAACTTGACACCAGATACATTGGGTTTTTTTACATTCTTTTACTTCCCTTGTTAATCAAACCATAATGTTGATCATTTATAGGAGGTGGGCACCGGGCAACAGAGGGCTGCCAAGTGGAGAAGTTGACCGGCGGAAGGGGGATTCGAACCCGCGACCTTTATGCTAAGACGTTATGATGCTGATCGCCAGTCTTCCCATCAACATCAGTAATTCGACCGTTGTACGAGTATCCTTTGTACCATTTCACCAGTTCAATCGATTACCAGCAAAATGGTTCGGACAGTGCCTATAAACAACTTCCAAAGTAAGCCCTATTTTATTCTGAAAACATTTGTCAGAGCCATAGGATGGCCGAATTTACGGCAGACAAACAGGCGAATTGAGGTCCACAAATCGTAATTGCATTTTGTACTTTAAATTAGCAATGCATTGTGTTCTCTGTTATCACGTGCCTGATTTCTACTATACTAACAGTGACAGTAGTGTTCGCGCGTACAGTTGCATCGCCGTTATTGGAGAGTGATACTCAAAATAAACAAAATGGTGCGCTGGATTTTCTCACCACGCCTTTCGTCATTTGGCCAGTACATCTGCATACCTGACCTCTGGGTCTGCCGTCCTGGTCAAAAATAGCCATTCACGTAAGCAGCTAATATATACCACCTATCTCTGATTGATTGATTGGTTGGTTGATTGACTGAAACCCAGGTGCATGGGTTGACAAATACAAGCCGTCACGGAAGCGGCCCTCGCGACAGGAGAACTTCTTCGCTGATTCTGCACGTAACTGGCAAGTCGTGTGTGGGAAAGAGACTACTTTGATTTACTGCAAGAGGGAGATGTGTCTTACCTAATTCTTACTAGAAGGTGAATGAATTTTAATATGCGGTTTCTTTCGAAATAATTTCAACAATTCCCTTGTATTCGATTGTTCTGATCTAGGAGTTCTACTTCTTCCTGATTTTATCTTTTATCTTTTATCTTTTACTTCCTTTTATTAATGAAACAACAATGCACATCAGTTTTCAGGAAGGGGGCCGCGGCCAACAGAGGGCTGCCAAGTGGGCAAGTTGACCGGAAGTGGGAGGATTCGAATCCGCGACCTTGTCGTCCAAATGCCACGACCTTATCCGTTTGGCCACCGCCGGCTAGTTCACAGAATGGATAAAGAGGCAGAAAATATGCATACCCTTAGGATGTTTGAGACCCAAAAACAGTGGGAATTTGGTTGATTAACTTAGTCGAACTAGCAAAAGAAATAGTCATTCAAATAGTCCATTGTCCAAAGTGCAAACGAAATAAATCAGTTCTCTCACTCTGTCTCTGGCTACGCAATCATCCTTCGCTTTAGCCTTCTCTCTACGGTCTGTGACTTCCTTTTGTCATGTGTTATTGCCCCGGTATTGTCCACATTGGTCATCCTATCGTCCTCCACACGGAAATCGTGATTTTGGGGTATGCCCATCAAACTTGTGATTTCCGTTGTAATCCCTCCTCCTTTGGTCGGCAGTTATAGGTGTCGCGCTATTTGTATTCCATGTTGAGAGTCTACGTACAAAATCAATTGATTCAGCCCAGCAGCCTACTCAGATTACCGCTCAGTGAGAACCACAGCTGCCCACGAACGATATTTTGATGGCTCGAAGGCAATCCATCAGTCAGGATTCCCGTACTTTGCACATAAACACGATTTGTAAATAAACTTGAACCAACGACTCCTCCGGCGGCTTTGAATTTATTTTCTTTATCTGCGTAGAATGGATCGGAGTTATTTTTGGTGCGTACTCGCAGTCAGTGTTCATTAATGTATTGCTTTTAACCGAACTACATGTTACTATTTTGAGTGTCAGTGCTACCGGCCGGTATATTAAACTGCTCCTCCAAATCACTGCCGAAGCCTAATTGACCGGAGGCTGCTAATCGATAATCTTAGATGACTGTACGACAAAAAGACCACGTAATTGTAGTGGCATCATTATTATCAATACTAATAATAGTAGCGTTGGTAATAGCTCGATTAGCAAACTTCCTTTTGCCCGTTGATCGTCAGGATATTTTGGACTGCAAGTCATGCTTAATCTGCACTAAACTCTTGTTATTCGATTGCCTTGTTGTCTTATTTCAATGTGTACAACAAACCAATTCCATCACACTAACCAACACTTCTTTAAATACATGCAAACACGACCAAAAACAACTTAAAACCAATACTAATCACAACTGTGGTTGCGAGTACGTCCTTGACTTTGTGTATGTGTGCGGAGGTGGGTGAGGGTGGGTGTGGGCGTATGTCCTCGAGCGCGCGAGCGAGAGGAGAGATGGCATGGGTGGAAGTCAATGGGTATTCTGATTGTTATTCTTACTCTATTGATGCGGAATACTTCGATGTTGGTTGGCCTCCTCGCATTCCAGCGTAATACCGATCGTGAACGAGATCAGAGTGCATACTGTGCGAGTTTATACGTGGCCGAATAATTCTGTAACCATCGGTAGTTATAGCGTATTTTGGTCTGAAAACACAAAAAATTCCGAATATTTAATCTTTGGTTGCTTATTGATATTCGCGCAGCCGTTGTGCGATGCCGTTCCTCGCCACTTAAGTTCTCTCCTCAATATTTCATCGATATATTTTCTCTGTGCATTCCTAAAGTGCAACTGACAAGCTCTTCGAATGAAGCAATGGTGCCTCCTTCAAAAAGCTTAAAAACGAACCACCATGAAGATAAGCATATTCAGAAATCTAGAAGAAAAAAGATTTCTTCGGGAGTGGGAAACATTTCTGACTGCTTTCTGTTTTTTTAATATCGTTTTTTGCTTCCCTTATTTTAATGCAGCAATAAAATGTATCATAAGTTCCCGACTGACAAAGGACTGCCGAACAGTGAAGTCTACCGGGAATGGGAATATTCGAACACCCAACATTCTTGCTAAAACGCTGTGACGTTGACTCGCTGATCACCAGCGGATTCAGCGCGAGATTCGTCAACTGGTTTAGGCGAAATCGATTGCGACTCGGATTCATCAAGTCCATTTTGCCACTTGAAATGCAACAAATAAGCTACTATTTTGGCCAAGATTCCTCTATTTTATTCAGACTGTCTCTTCTGTCTCCAACAGAATCTCTCTGCCCCTTCTGCCTACTCATAGTATCTCCATTGATAACGCCCGATGCTCGTGACGGTTTATTGTCAAGTAGTGTAGTAGGTGGTTTTCAATCTGTTAGCTCACATTTTCTCAAGCCTCGTCAGCCTCTGCATCTCGGTTCCTTCAATGTGCGCACTTTAATGCAGGCTGGCCAACAGGCGTGTTTGGCTCTGACAGTGAACTGACTCACTTTCGATTGATGTCTGCTGCGTGAGTGAAACACGAATTCAGGATTCGAGTAGAGTAAAGTGATTCCACAGACTGCGCTAAACGTCTCGTCAAGATATTTTCTTCGCATTTCAGGAGACGAATCAGCTCAAGCTGTGGGTCAACGTGGTGTAGGAATAGTCTTGAGTGAGAAGGCTGAAGCAGCCCTTCTAGACTGGATCCCAGTCAACAGCCGCTTGTGTGCCATGAGACTGCAGGGATCATTGGGTGTCCGAAAGGATAGCGGTGTTAAGCGTAGTTTATTTGTTATCTCGGCATACGCTCCAAGAGACTGCAGCACTGACATGGAGAAAGATGAGTTTTACGATGACCTCGTCACTCTTGCTCGGAAGAGCAAACGCTCTGACATTGTAGTGGTGGGAGGCGATTTTAATGCACAAGTTGGAAAACTGAGTGCATCGGAGTCCTGGTTAGGTGGGCGATGCGCCTTGGCTGCACACCGAACAGACAACGGAGAAAGACTTCTCCAATTCTGTGCAGATAATCATTTATTCCTAACTGGTACGAATTTCTGGCACAGTTCGCGTCGCACAGCAACATGGCGTTCTAACTCGACAGGTACAATGAGTCAGATTGACCATATCGCAGTTAGCTACCGTTGGCGCGGTTCTGTCCAGAACTGTAGATCATACTGGACCACGTACGTCGAATCGGACCATGCATTAGCTTTAATGCGATTTTTGTTGCAGCTGAATGGCCATCGACGCAGGCCACAAACCCGATTGGCCGTCGAACGTTTGTCTGATTCGGCTGTTCGCAACAGCTACGAACAAACTATCCGAGCGACTAAGAACTGCGACCAATAGCAATGTAGACGCTCAGTGGGATCAAATTAAGCAGGCGATGCATTTGGCAACAAATTTCGCATGTAGTCCTAGATCTAGCTTTCGTCAAAAACTGAATCTCGCAAGCGTCGCTAAGTCTAATGGAGCAAAAACGCGAGCTGCCTAACTGCAACGAAGTGAATAAGATGCGTCGGCAGTTGCAGCGTCAGTTGACCATAAGCCTTAGGAATGACCGCAAAAACTGATGGGTTAGGGTAGCAGAAGAGATGGAAGTGGCGTCCGCTTCAGGTAACAGTCAAAGACATTTTTCAGGCTTATACGGGACAGCGGTGAGCGGTGAACTTCGGTTAGTGAAGTCGTGTGCGATAGGACTGGAGAGCTCATTCATGGTAGACGGGAAAGACTGGACCGTTGGGCAGAACATTTCAAGGATCAGTTTAGCTGGCTATACGCTATCGTATCTAGTCCGACGCCTGGAGCTGTGAATCCTTGGGAGGTGTCACTTGATCCCCCAAAGGAAGTGGAAGTGGAGTCGAATATTCGGCTTCTAAAGAGGGGAAAAGCTGCCGGTCCCGACGACCTTCCCCCAGTTCTTTTCAAATTGGGTGGAGAGGTGCTGATGAAATCACCTACCTCCTTGCTTCGTGATATTTGGAATGAGGAGCGTAATCCGTTATCGTGGGGTGAGTCACTGATTATACCCATCTTCAAGAAGGGTACACGGAGTGACTGCAGCAACCATCGTGGGATTAGTTTAATTCCGATAAATATTCAAGTATTAGCTTCGACTTGAAAGGTGCTTTCAACTCCGTGGATCGACCGGCACTACTCAGTGCTCTCCACCAGAAGGGTATGCCAACGAAGTTTGTGAACACGTTGCGAGCATTGTACTCGCATACCTATGGTCGCGTTAGGATATACGGTGAACTGTCACGTTCATTCGAAACGACTAGTGGCGTTTGACAAGGGTGTCCCATCTCTCCATTCTTGTTCAACTTCGTCATGGACGAGGTGATGGAAGATGCTTTAGGAGGTCTTCGGGATGTAGGAGTCGAACTGGGAAGTGGAGAAAAGCTATGCGACCTAGATTACGCAGACGACGTCGTGTGCCTGTTCGAGTCTGCGGACCATGCACAACGGGCACTAGGTAGACTGTCGGGATCGGTTGCTCGGTTTGGCATGTGCTTTGCACCTTTAAAGTGCAAAGTACTGTTACAAGACTGGAAAACAGCAGCGCCGAACTTGATGCTGGATGGAGAGGAACTAACGACTGTGGACCGATTCACCTACCTTGGCAGCTGCGTGTCCAACGACGGTAGCTCGGGATTGGAGGTAAATACGCGTATATCGAAGGCTCGAGCAGCTTACGCTGCACTGAAGCACTTGTGGCGTCGGCCTGATATTTCACTGAAGTTGAAAGGTCGTGTGTACTGTGCTGCAGTGCGTTCAGTTCTGTTGTACGGTTGCGAGACGTGGAGTATGCGTGTGGGCGATGTTCGTCGGTCTGAGGTTTTCGCCAGCCGATGTTTACGTAGTATGGCTAGGATTGGATGGAGTGACCGGTTGAGTAATATTGAGGTTAGGAATCTGGTATTGGGTGCCACATCTGAGAATAGCTTGTTTCAGCGTATGAAACTTAGTAGACTACGCTGGTTGGGTCAAGTTTTGCGTGTGGTGAACACTCGTCTACCATACCATGCCCTATTTTGTGTTCCTCTTAAGGAATGGAAGAAGCCATGTTGAGGCCAACAGATGACGTGGCAACGCGGGATGAGAAAGTGCACAGCGATTTTAGGTAAGGTAGGTGTCTCACGTCTTCGTGGTTGGGGTCCGAAAGACTCGTCGACTTGCTGGCTGGAGACACTGAAGGATATGGCAGTGAACTGTGAACAATGGCGATCGTGTTGTCATCTCCTATCGAATCAGAATGATTGAAAACACGTGCATTTGTACAGTTAGACTGTGTTCCGTGTGTTGGCTGCAGAAGTATCTTATCTTATCCCGCCTGTGTAGGTCCACTCCCTGTTCCCCTTGGATATTCACTCTTTTTATTTGAACGTGTAACTCTGGGGAAAGGCAGCGGTCACTGAGGTTTGCCTTGCTGTTTGACGCTGAACGATAATGATGATGATGATGATGATCACGAGTTTGCGTTTAGAAGATTTGTCAAAATCACTTTCTTCTGACTATTTTGGACACGGTATGAAATAAAACGTTCGTACTTTCACTTGGCTGTAGTCAGCCTCGTGGACAGACAAGATACTCGGGTGTGAATCAAGTCAAAAATCAGACCGGAACACCCGTGATATGAGACACAGGTGTGAACACTTTGTTCTTCCTCATTTGTGGTTCGTTGACAGTGAAGGAAGCAACTCTCTGGCAACTGGTACACGATGGACGCATTGATCGAGTTTGAAGTACCAGTTTAAATACCTGTCACCTTTGTCATGTACCGAGTAATAAATTGGAATCGAAAGTACAAAGCTGTTTCATTGTGGTTGAAAGTTTCACATGTTAACATAAGCCTTAGAATAATTGTTATTTATGCAACTTGGAAGTGCGTGCATTGTTCTGTTCACCTCCTGCCTATTTCCGGTAAAGTGAAAATACATGGACCGAAAATTTTACTCTCCTGGAATTGAACACAACTGGTAAAATGAATCCGGATGTGAAAAATCATTGACCTAATCCGGTTTTGTACCCACATTTTGATCCTGCCTCCTCGCTAATTGCTGAGCTGCGGTTTATCGGGACAAACCACACTTGCTCAGATAACAAGCCACTGTGAACATACGAAGGCATTGCCCCGGAATTTTATTGAGCTAATATATGTTTCACTGTATGCACACTCTAATAGAGGGCCATTTTAGTACAAACGAAGATCCGGCGAAATTGCATCCTGTTAGTTACGAATTTAAAATGATTAATCTATCATAAATGACCTTGCTTTGTGTCGCTTATCGTGTGATTTTGCATGATTCACTTTTCCTAATCCATATTAGCTTTTGGAATTTGGTACCGTTATTAGCATCCAGGTTGAAAACAGATTGAAGCTGGGACATAAAGCTGCAGTTCCACATGAAGACCGGCTAGGAGCGTGTTGAAACAGCTTACGCTGGGGACCATGAAGCCAAGCATATAGGACACCTTGATAAGCGACTATCGATGGCTGATTTTCCATGGAGTTCTGCGATGCATAAAAGGCTTTGTTCTGCTTTAACAGTTGGAAAGACTAAACGAAATTACTGAAGTTCTATGTTATTTCCTTTTTGCTTTTATTAGTTGGTTTGACTTTGGGTAGACAAAACTGTATTGAATAGAGCAGGTGTTGCAACTCACTTACTGTCTAGCAACAGCTTCAACATCAAGTTTGTCTGGCTTCACAAAACAGATTACCTGGACCGTCTACTTATGACACAAGTCAGTCAACTTTCATTATTGGAATGCCATTTAAGAAACCGTAAATCGTTCTACGTTTCTACCAAGAATGGTTTCAAGACCAACTCGGTCATTGTGTGCCCTCGTTTTGGGCGCAGGATCATTTTCACCGTGACGCATTGTTCTATTTCCTTAGTAAATCTGCTGGGAATGTCTGACGGTCTTGACTGTAGTATCAGGTGAACGTAAAATGTTATCAACATTTTACATGTTCATTTTGGTCTTATTTGATACAAATGTCTAATCACAAAGTCGAACAATTTTTGCAAGTTTTTCACGCAGTGTCCACATCCAACGCACCGACAAAAACAGTGGAATAAATGCACAGCTGTTTCGTCGTTAAGCGGGATCGCCAGAACTGGGAACCACGCCCCAGAGACGAACATTTGTAAGTTGATCGACTTATCTATCAGACGAACTGGACTGCCTCATAGCGGTTTGCTGAACTGCAAAACTATATGACATAGCAACCATTCATCGCTAGTTTGACTTTGTTACAGGGCTTTACTTAAGGTGATCGATTTTTGTGCGGTCACTGGGGTGGAGCACGTAACTCGAATCTGTTACTAGGATGTCTCTTATCCATTACTTTAGTATCATTCTCTAACAGGAAATATATGCTTTCACACGGACATTTCAACCCCGCAGTCTATTTTCCCAAATAACCGATCTTATGCCCATTGCATTCTTTTTTTTACCATTCTAGACCGGTTCAGAAAGCAATGTCAGAAAGCGTAAACAGAATATCCTCTGTGTTGATGCAGACTACCAGCAATCGTTCTCTCGGAGTCGACAGGTTTTCTTCAGTATGTGTTGTTCGGTTCGAACTTACAAACTGACCACTCACACTTCCAGTCTGGTGAGTTCATGGGAATCATTTGTGGAGAAAAATTGGATTTCACGGCGCTAGCAAAGTGGACCTCAGATCAGATCAGCCAAGAAAAAAACAGGACAGGAACTGGGATTTCCATTGCAGATGTTTTGAGGGAGATTTATAAAAGTCATCACAAAGCACGAGCAACAGATGTAACGTACATACCTTAAAGGTCAGATTTGAGCTTGTGCATGCACGTCTGCCAGTATTTCGAGGTATGTGTATTGGAAGATGTGAGGCCATCCGTCACTGATTTTCACGGCCACGGGCCGCTATAGCACAGGAATCAACCCCATTGACAGATGACTTCTCTGCAGGTAGCCTAAATATGACGAAGGCTTTGGAAATGACCCATATAACATGAAGGCTAAGGCGTTCAACTCAAAACCGTTCGTCCCGGGTTCTCATCTCAGTTCGGTCGTGGTGGATATTTACTCCTGACGATTCCTGACAAGAAGGAAACAGAGGTACAGTTCTTCTGTGATTTGTTATTGGCCAGTTCGGGAGTTGATATCACACAGTGAACTATTCCATGAGAATATCTAATCTCCCAGCACTAAAAATGTAAGTTGATAGATGAGACTGACATCTGCGGCTAATGAAATCAATGGATTCCACTGAAGACAATACCCCGCCCACTGCTCCACTTGAGATAGTGACATCACTACTGGTTCAGCTCGCAAATGGCAGGCTTTGCCTGGCTGTTGTTGGGTTGTCTCTGGTTCAATGCTGACTAACTACGATACATTTAATCGTGCTTCTTAAGCATACGTGCACAAACACGACGCCATAACCATAGATCCACCTTCGGCAAGCAGCATCAGACTGATGTCCATGAACAGCCGATGGCCTTTGTGAGAGCCAAGAAGCTGTATGTAGTACCCATCACTTTTGCTCGGAACGAAGTGCACCGGGGATGCTCGGGTGCCCCTGCTACAATTTGATTGCCGTCTAGTTGTACCCATTCGCTGCTCGCTATCTGTTACTACTAATTAAATACAATTTCTTACGTCGTGTATTGCTTCTCTATGCAGAACTGGCAAATAGTGCCATTCATGACTGTCCAACTATTCATTAGGTTACTGTTCACCTCCTAGTAAAAGTCGATGCACAGTTGTCGAAACACTAGAAAGAATTAGGAGTGCAGTGTTTTTGTCCCATATAGGGTGCAAGTTACCAATTTGATACAAGAACCAATTGATATGTCCGCAGAACATTCTTTGGAAAGATTTACGTTTGAGTATTCTTATGATACAGAAGTAGTCGATTCATCTTTGCGCGAAAAACCGAGGGTTTTAGTTCGGAAAGAATAACCAGACAGAATTTTCTATAAAATAAGCTGCATGGAAGCACAACTAATTCATCAATGAAGATAACAAAACGACAGAATACGTCAGCGCAGCACAATAAAACTCCGAGTGATATGATTGGCTATATATATATATATATATATATATATATATTTAATTGGTACCAGTTATGGATCGGACAGGAACTAAGTAATGACCACACCATCAACGCATTCACCCAGGCAGCTCACGCTGTGATTTTTCATTTACCAAGTTTTACGCATATTCAGAATGCTCAATAAGTTAAAGCGACAGCCACGAACACAATCAGCGGAAATGGAATTTTTTAAAAGAATCAATCAAACAATTGTGTTTATATATATATATATATATATATATATATATATATGCTAATCGATCCAGTAGGAGAAATCATATCGGACTGCATCACAGATCTACCTATAAATTAGACATGTCGGTAGTTAGTCAACGTCTGTCCAAGAAGCAGTTCTTGGTTATGTAATTCTGCGATGAATTTCATTTGTTTTGATTGTATGATCGCTGATTGATTAGTCACTTACTTGGCTGACTGCGATCTGAGTAGCTTCGCTTTAGTTTTCGCGACTTTAACGAAACTAATCGGTGTCCCCTCTCTCGAGTCCGCACCAGCACCAAACTAATCAACTGTTAACATGTGCAATAAATCACTTCATTCACCTTCGATTTCTAATTTCAATAAAATAAATGAAAATCCCTTAGTTGACATTTGGCAACCCGAATCATAGTTATTGGTAATCGCTGATTGTTTCAAACATCAAATTTGTGAGCCAATATTACTGACTATTTGTGAATCTCTTGTTTCTAATCTCGGCCTTTCCATAAACTGCACTTCTCCGCTTGTTTGAGAAATCATTTAGCATTTCAGTCAACGCAGCTGTTGATAAATTCGTTGCGCATTGTAAGGTTAGGGTTGGAGTAGACACTTTTTGGCTACAGGACAACTGACAAACAGTCGATGGTATTGCTCGATGATTTGACCGAAAAATCATGCAGCCAGTAGCTAGTTTGAATAACAATACATACGTGAAATGCAGACTCTTCACCTCAGTTCGGAAATCTTTCAGAACCACACACAATCGGCCTTCTTAAAGGTTCCGTTGTTATTGGTACCAATGTAAACTGTGCAAATCGGATGTCCAAAGATTACTAGTTCTCATGTAATAACTCACCGTGTGATATTAACGCTCAACTCGCTGTTAAGAAACCGTGGAAGCACTTTATAGATATTTCTCCCTTGTTAAGAATCACCAGCGGTGCATATCCACAGCACCCGACCTGGGACGCGAACCCAAGACGAATGATTCTGGGTCGAAAGCCTTAGCCATTACGCTACCGCACAGGTTCTCAAAGTTTTGTTAAACTTCGCCACATGATGTTGCACTTATCCGTCATCGATTTATGCGGCCACGGAAAGCTAGCGCACACCAATCGACCCTTACTGATGGATCACTTCCTTCTCTGCAGGTAGCCTAAGTACGACCAAGGCTACTTGGTATGTGTTAGTAGTAGGAGACTGAATGTTTTCATTAGCCCCAGCGAGTGTAGGTTCCATCTCCGACATTAGCAAGTGATATGCATGGAATTCGCAAAGAAATACACACGGTAGTTAATTATTGAAACCAATAGTGTTTTATCTTTATTAATACAGCTTGACTTTAGAAAAAGCTACTTCTCATAAAGTTCTTTTACATGCCTATCCATGCAGCCCATCACCAGACTTGAAAGGTCCTGGAATTGAATGAATCAGTAGTTTTAACCGTTTTTTACTTACCACGGACATTTTTCGTTAGTGATATAATCCCAATAGATTTCGAAGTTTGCCTTGATCGTAGCTCAGGTTGGTGCTTTTAATGGGGTTCTGATCATTGAGCTTGACGTCTTGATTGCAACCTTTTCGTTTCGAAAATAAGGAGAACAACCGGTCTGTATTGACGACTTATAATGAAACCTTTGCGATTTAAACATCAACCTTGACAACAGTATACTCATGAAAAATGGTGTAATATAACTCCAAAATGGTAACCTAGTTGAACCTAAAAGGGTTAGTTAGGGAAACAGCAAAGCTATCATATTCTAGTTTTTATTCCAGTTCAGATGAGTCCTTATCACAAGGTATAGGGCATTTCTTCAAGCAAAACATTTCGGTGATGGTTCTTACTTGAGCGTCTTGTTTGCTAGCTGCACACTACAGGGTCCCAATAGGACAGATTGAAACAGCTTTGTGACCACATATGTTCCCAAAGCTTTAATTCGTGTGGCGTTTGTGCAAGGGGTCATGCATTGATAAAGCTTTCTGTGTCCGGAAACCATGCAGGCTCTCAGATCTGTAGTGTATTCAGTAAATGATTCACGTTTAGGACTCTGAGCCACTATGAACTGGAGAACAAGACATTCGTCTATCCCTCGATCCAGTTCGAGGGGAATGTTTAAAGCCACTCGGTTTTGTAACAGGTTTGGAAATAAACGGTGAAGGCGCTAAAAACAAAGAATTTTAAAAAATGAGTCGGCAAGCTTTGGAGTGAAAGAAATTGTTTCTGAGGAGTAAATAATATCTGAATGAGTAAACGAAATTTCTCCGAAAGTATACGACTGGTTTCGCGGTTATTGCCGCTATTTAGGCACACCTACCCGGTAATATCTCATATCTGTTCACTCCAAATTAGTGTCTTACCAGAAAATAATTTGTGGCTTCAGGAGTGTGAATGGAAGTTCTTCGTCGAAGAGTCCACAGAAGAAGCACAACTGTGATTCGTTGATATTTCTTTGTCAGTTGGGTTGAGCCAACCTTAGGAACGAGGGCAGAATGTCCCAGAATATACATACGTATATATAGAAGCAGTAAGCAGTATCTGGATGCGTGAACAAAATTTGCCCGGGAGCACATGACCAGTTTCGTTCCTAAGGTTGGCTTAGGCAGACAGACCAAGAAATATCAACGGACCACAGTTGTGGTTCTTGTGTGGAATCTTCGACGAATAACTTCCATGTGCACTCCTGATGCTACGGATTCGATTCTGGTGAGAAATATCAATTCGGAATGTACACGTATGTGGATATTTGGACAAGAGAGCACCGGGTACGCATACCTGACGAGCGACAATAACAGCGAAACCGCACATGTGCTCCCGGGCAAATTTCGTTCATTCATCCAGATACAACTTACTGCGTCTATACATACATATAACGGAGACAATGAAGCCCAGTCAGCAGAAAATTCGCTGCTGCACAGTTGAAAACTGATTTCGCATCGAAATCGATCATGTTCCCAACTGACGGACAGATTGCCAGATTCTACGGTCTCATTCTCTGTGTTCATTCACGTGCTCCTTTGAGACTAGGTATATTGGCCGCACGACTAGACGTTTTCCCAGTCGCGATCGTGAACACCACTCGGTTTGGTTGAGCACAGGAACAGTTAAGATAATTACTAGTGCGGTGTTCATAACTCTTCGAATAAAATCACTCGGCGAACGTAACAAGTGCTTTTCGCGCCATCTGCAGATTAAGGAGTAGACAATCAAGAACTAGCAAGTATCTCATCTTGAACAGCCAAAGCCGTATGTAACGATTTGTATAACCGTCCTCTGTGGGCTCAGGCACAATTTGTTCAAAATCTTAACCTCCCTGGCCCACTTGCTATTATCCAACAAATGGTTTACAAATTGATCGTGTGACAAATTGAGCAAATACACACAATTTCCTTGACCCATTCCCAATCATATTTACTATTATGCATGGCTTGAGTACGAATAACTGAAAATGAGCTTGTTTGCCAGGTTCTATTCAATCCGAAGTTTTTTCCCGTTTGCCGTAGGCATCCAAGATGGACTAGCGGGATCCCAATTTCCATGTACCGTTTTTGCGAAGGAGGTGGTCAAGTTGATTAGGATTTGGACATGTTATTCAAATTTTCCTTGTGATCGGAATACTACTGTCGATTGCTCTTGCGATTTCAATCGACCTTCTTGATTCTGGTCCAACCTCGCCCTGTCTAATCAAGCAAGAAAGAGCACATGACCCAGGATACTGGTCTATAAGACTAACTTTTATTGGACATAATCAAAAGATTTTTATGGGTCTGTTCTAGTCAAGGCGCAATGATCGATTGAGTCCAAGCCCTCGAGCTAACTGTCTCATGCTTGATCTTCATTTCGAGCATCGGTCCCCCTCATCACTGAACGAGTTACGAAATTCATATTGATGTCACATTGGCGCAGAATCCGGGGGTAGGGGCTATTCCCAACATGCTTTCCGGCTCGCAGTCGATCAGACTCCTTCTCAGTGCCTCATTCATCTGAGTTCAAAGAGGTTCACCACTCCTGTTTTCCGCATATAATTCAACTTCTCTGATTGAAGACTCATCTTCTTTTTTATCGGCCACAAACCTCATCTTACAAATTTGGTTGGTTGTCGAATACAATTCATGCTTAGCTAATCCCTTGTGCTGACTTGAATTCCTATCTGTTGATTTGTGATTACACTGAATGTTTTTCTATACACCATTCATTTGGAATATCACGAGTCATCTCCGTCTCAGAAAGGCAGTGCTTGGTAATTTTTCCGGTGGAAACTGTTAGAGATTAGCGGCAATTTGAGAATTTTCGAGAGGTATTCAAAGGCGAATGTCCTATTCGGAGTCTGAGTCACACACCCGCGACCATAGTGAGACATCCGGAAGCTAGCGCAGCTAGGATACTAGTAGGATCCTTATTCCTAGATTTTCATTGTACATCCGATCCCAGACAAAATACCGTCGTTCGTCAACCAAGACAGAAATCAAATCAAAAACTGGCATAGGAAATTTCAACTGACCAGTTTTTATTAAGTCGAAATTGTGCTTATAACATTCCAATTATTCCTTTGAACCATCCTCCAAATTTTACACAAAAGTAATACATTTCATTAGCAGTTATTGGGAGCAAAACTAAATGAACAACTTACGGAACAATGAGAAAAGTATGTTAGCTCCATTCGAAGCTCACATCTCTTCTAGTGTCTGCAAATGGTGCTTGGTCGTCGATGACCGTGGATTTCGGCATACTGTTCGATATCAAGTTTGCTAGTCACGTGGACGTGCCGTCTGACGTGATTTAGTGATGGACTTCAACTTGCCGCTGCAACCTGATGAGTTATAAATGCAGGATGTTTAAAATCCCACGATTACTTGTATAATGTCTAGTCTTCATGTCGACTGAAACGGATCATCACGTTAGGACTGTTATCCTCAAATTGAGTATAGGTGGTGTCTTGAATGACTGTTTACTATTGTCTGTATCAGCAAACACTCATGCTACTCCGAGGAGTTCGTTGCTAGGACATAAGTATGGAAATTAAATGCTAAAACATGCAATCGTCAATTTATTCAGTAGGAAATCAAGTGGTAAACGCGCAAGATCGATCACTTCGAAGCGTCAATATGATATGCATTTATGCGTGCGTGTGGTAGTTAGCGGGTATCCATAATTCATTGACCAGCTCGATCTGGAAAAAGCCAAGTCGTCGGATCAATCGACCCATAGATACAAAAGACAGCAAAATCGTCTGTGCACCATAAGGCCGTAGACGTCACAGGCCTCTTCATCACAAGTTATTCGTCAATTAAAAAATATCTCCAAACACAGTAGTCATTGCAACGAAAATAGGATGACCAGAGAAGTGGCAGTGAATATTTGAGGGAACATCTTGTTAAGTGAAAGGATTCTACTCACTCATAACCATATTACAAAACTAATCCAAAGAGATATCAACACGGTCCGCGGTTTGGGAACAACCAAATGTAGCGAGTAGTCAGGTGATCAGCCTTTCCTTTTTACGGATTGGAAAATTAGACATTTAATAGGTAGTCCGTGTGCACAACTTTACGTTATGTCTAAATCAATGTAAAATTGTTTATGAGACTGGTCTTCTGACCCCTAAGCCATTGAAGCTATCGATTAATTGCTTCAGGTGTGCCTGACTCCTTCGTCTGCTCACATTTCACAATGGACAGTAAAACTATACACAAGCAAGTATTGGGCAGCCGCATTGCGTAGTATTTAGTCGTGAGAAGCGATCGCCAGATCTCTTGGTGAAAAAATATCCCCTAGTATTAGAAGAGTTCCTAAACAGAGTGGATTAAATTAGTCAATTTTGATCCCTCAGACGGTACACGAGAAAATTTAGTTCTAAATGGATGGCGATCAAAACTAGCGTTGTATGATGCGATGTAGAGAATTACCAGTGCGAAATGAGTTAGTCCCATTGGCATAAAAACATCAAATTTATCATTATGGCCGGATTTCGACTTGGGGGGGGCACATCAGTTTTACACAGGTTACAAGTTGTTTTGAATCACATGACTTTTTTAGTTAGGCGAATTCCTAGCTACAACCATAGATTCATTGGCATCCGATTTGTAATTTAGTTGAATAGTTTCGGGGTTAGATGAACTGGCTAGTCATTTTGGCCAAATTGGTTCATATTATTAGGTGGATAAACTTATGAAGATAACCGCACGGATTTTCGTGTGACGTGTCACATAACTGCCAAGCGCTTTTGTAATCGGTCGTCAATACGGAAGTAGTCACGTTTGACGAAATGTCGAAAAGTGAAGCATTGAAAATTAGGCTCGCGCGAGGTCAAACCTGGCAGCAAGTAGTGTTTTATTAATGTATTCTCTTGGACGGTGAATTTCGTGGCGAATCGAAGCCTGACAATAAACTCCAAGTGTAGCTGAACGACAGCTATTTGTACTGGTACGATAGTGGAACGTAGCACCCTGTCCAGTACCAATTCAGATAAAGTGTATCCGTGGCTGTCTTCTCATTGGTGCATCTAATCCCAAGAAAAGGACAAAAAATGTTTCTTTCCACAATACTAGCAAGTATAAGATCGATATATTCGCGTAGATATAAGGAAGTGGGGGTGTTTATCCGCCTGCAGACTTTACTCAGCGGTGGTCTGCTGAAGTTGTTGGATATAGTCACTATGCTTTTGACTTCATGTGACGGATCGACTATGTTCGGCCGCCCGGGAAACTTATAGAACACCTCAGTTTTCTAACCTTACATTGGGTGACAGTTTCAACTCATACAGCTTTTCAGGTGTCCGAAGTAAAACGTTCAAACACGAGACGTGCAACGCAACTTAATTCACAAAACCGGTTGTCGTAAATTGCCACGACCATGAGAAAAAGTCTTGTGAGAAGGGCTTCGATGTGTCTGTACCACAAATCAAACTACCTCGTAATGTAATTGCTTATTGTCAGATCCGATAGAATGTATTTATTGCCGGCAAATGTCTATCTGCAAGTTGGTAAGTTTACACCTAAAAGCTGCTGGACTTCTCCTTATGCTCATCTGCCAAGTTTAGGTCGGAGTTATTCTAGTATGCATGGGTAGTTTCTTGTCAGTACCTGATTGTTATTGGTCGAATTCCGCATCACGGTTTCATGTACCAATATTGCAGTGCAAAGTTGGATGGGAAACACTGGTCAGTTCTGACAGTAGTTAAGCTCGATTCTGCTGCTTCCCGACTGCTAGGCTCTCCCGATGGTCTGGGGTTTGTGCGCTGAGACACGGATGATTTTTCAAGCACGTTGTTATCTAGTTTGCATAAAGTCACAGTGAATAATCTGCTATTTTCCTTTTTAATTTGCCACGACGTCAGAAAAATTTAAACGTTTCGCAGAAAATAGGGCTTCGGTTCAGTCAATGCAATTTAAGATGCTCGCGTTAGAACTTTGTCGTCCAAACTGTTATTTACGTTATCGGATCCAGGTAGTACGTGACTCAATCGAAAAACAGAAGCACCATGTGATATGGTGCCCTGGACTGGTTATATTTAAAATGCTTCTTTTCGACTGGTTATAATAAATCATACTTTCAGCTGGAACGTTGATTTTGATAAATATGCTGAGCTGATGTTGTTCCGACAGAATACATTGCGGAGAAGATAAGATTTTGGTTCCATGATCGTGGGGCGTGTTACTGTCAAATTACATTGGTTTTGTTTTCCGGTTGAGCTTAAAAATGGCCAAGCGAAAACCATTCATTGTTTTGGTGTTAAACAAATCGCTTTACATGACAAAGAAGCTCATTCAGATGTGGACTGAATTAGAAAAGAACTACGATTCACCTCACTTTGTAATACATATAGTGAAAGTTTAACTGGTATAATGTGACCATTTAGGATGCTTTTTTCAACGATAAAGTGAATCGTTTCCATTCGGCCGCATGTGCCTTTATTTTGTTTTCACCTTTTGGACCAACTGAATAAGTCTGTCACTACATACAAACACACACGCATACAAATGGAACACAGCACACAAGCAACTGTAACTCTAATCTGGAAGGGTTAATTTTCACCTGCGTCGTTCGTACTCATGGACGCTTTCAGTGGGAATCAAATTATCGTTGAACGTCACTTGACTAGTCAGGTGTAGAGTCAACTCCCATAATATCATGAATTCCAACTGCTTCTTCATCGATGAAGCCACTCGAATTTGATTGCAGGAGGCGTCGTCTGTGGTGCTCAGTTTGCAAAGTCGAATCAAACGCCACACATTGAAAGAACAACCGACGATAATTTGTATCTACGCAGCAAACTATCTTCGCCAGATTGAAGGCGCACTTCACCATCAATTTAGAACGGCAGAAGACTGCAAGATGATTATAGGAATAGGATAGGCCTTTTGGTCAGACAATCTGCTTGAAATGAAACAGGTCTTGTTAAAAAGGGCTGTTATTGTGGTAGAGATCATACAAACTGCTTAGAGTGTGCGACATTTCCGAGTAGTAGATTGGGACGGAATATCAGTGGTCTCCATCTACCAACTTGCGGGCAGCACATCAAGAACAGTCGAAACTGTTGTTGCCGACTGCAGGAAGCAAAACAGAGGCGGCCTTATGGACTAAGCTTATGCCCGCTAAGAAGTAATAGGTTAAAAGTCGCAAGTGTGCCCGTCATCCTGGTGATAGACTGCAACTTGTTGTCACCCATAGTACGCCTGACCTAGCGAGATCTCATGTAGTCCTCTGACACTAAACGTTTCAGTATCATGAATGCCCATTCCATCTCTACCTCATCTAAGCAGCGGAAAATAGCGACTATGAAACACATCCCTCCGGCTGCACTCAGGGGTCAAGCGCGGCATAAAAACACATGGTGCGCACATTCCGATTCATACATTTATCGTGCGCATATACGAGTTTGCTGACAAAAGCATATACAGAAAGTAGATCAGAACCACGCTTTGGTGCTATGCACAAGCAGTTTAAAAAAGGAAATTGCTGCAAACATCAAAAAAACCACACATTGACAATCAAAATCCACGGTTTCCCTGCTGTAACCAATCAAAGGCAGCGACAAAAGCAAGTCATTCACTAAACCCTAAATCGGAAAGCAAACAAACGAAAATAATAATGAAACTGACCTAATGCACAAGTGATGTACCGAGTATCTGTAAACAAAATGAATGCTTATGTGTGAGTTACGGCCACGTATGCGGCCTAACTGAACGACAATTTCGAATGAAGGTGTCTGAACACGTCACACGTTGAATGGGATTATACATCAATCAGCAAGAAATAAACGAAACGTCATTCGACAAACAGCTGCCAGCTTTAATAATCGCTCGTCAGTCGATTGATTTATGAGCTAGATACACTCGTCCATCGCAATGCGATTAGGGGATCGACTCATTTGTTGGAATTCGCTTGGTCCAGAATTCGATGTGAGGTTCCATCCCATGACAGTACTAAATTGGAATCCTCACAACGACCTACAGCCTGAAAACCACAATCAATATCTTTTTGATGGAATCGAGGCACACGTGTCGGCAACCATTGGGGTATAGGTCATTTCGGTTTTCCAATCTGTTCGGGTCGAATCGGAAAAGAAAATGTTGAATAGTTACCATCAGAATGGTGAATCGCGACGGAACATTATTTTCGGCAAATCTCAATACGTGCCTCGGTCACAGCAAATTGGCCGTAATGATGTGAACACATTCACCGGTCGTCTAGAAATCACGAGACATGAACACCCAACGATTACAGTTATTCTTATTGGGTCTAGATATTAACCAGTCATTCAACATGTCCTGAAATAAGTACATTTGGTTTTATCCAATATTGCGCAATATTGGGTTCAATCTGATGAGTTCTCCGAAGCATCATGGTTCAATTGTCCACATGATTACCAAGACGAAATTGAATACGGTTCACGATTCACGGTAAAATATGATACTTTGCAACGTGTTGGTCAGACATCGTCATTACATGTGAACAAGCACGTGCAAGTCAAAATCACTGATGATTGTAATTGGGAGACTGTCACACGTTTGGACGCAAATGAAACTGAGAATTTCCACGATGAGGTTTATTCGTGTGTGAACGAACAATTGTCACTGCATTGCACAGTTTTTTCTACCAATTCAAAATGACCACACTTCACAGGATCACGCACTAAAACACACGGTCACCCAATTTCTTGAGTCACGGATCATAAGCAGTAAGAAACAAAATCCTGAGAACACTTCATTTGGATGCACCTCTCTGTAACTGAATTAATTTATCAACCCGGCACAACCTTGGAACTAATCAGAAAAGAGTGTAATGAAGTATCATGCATGTGACCGCAATCGTAAAGGAATTGACTCAGACTTTACCAAATCGGAACAAATCGCGCTAGACGGGCAAGTTCGCAAGAAGCGCGATATGATTGGAGTGCAAATTAAATGGTATAAATTCAGATGTGAATAGTTTATCCTTCGTGAGCTTCAACAAATGACAAATAGGATAAAAAATGATTATTCAAGTTAATTTATACTTACTTTGTAGACAATAATCCGATTCGGGTAGGTGTAGATGTGAATAAATGTATGATCGATTCAATTCCTCATGAATCCGGAATATTGGATAGGGCTAAATGGTCAAGAGAATAGCAACTGGTTGTCAAAAGCAATTTCATACCTCCAAAATACACTCATCTCGGCGCTTCATATCGCCTAAAATTATCCTTGTCGGTTGATGAATGAGTGCATGTAAAGAAAGAAAGTGAACAGTATGATCGATTTTGTGATAGCTCGTGGCAGAGATTTGTAAACGATAAACATGTGCATCCTATTGGATGAAGCGCAATTGTTGATTTCGCAAAACGTCCCAGGTTGATAACTTCAAATTTACGAACAGCATGCCGAACACGATTGTGGAGGAGAATGAATGCAAAAAACCGAAATCTCCCGGGCTGAGCTGCTCGGACAAATTTTTCGTGTTGCCCCAGTTGCAGATCATAGAAATGTGTCAAATATTTCTGTTGGCAAACTAATTTGTTGTCAACCCAGTAAGTACCTGCACTGAACTGCGGATGCTATCCCTGATTATCGAATTTATTAGCAACCTTGCAAAACTGTCAAGTGTCTGCACTCCACGCGTTGACCGCTTTCTTCACGGAACAAACGTATACTTATTCATTGGTATGAACGAAAAGTGGAATAGAATGACCTCATCCTTAAACAACCAGCAATCTTCAAACAGAAACGGTAGTCGAGTTTGGGAGATGAAGGTAACAGAATCCAATCTCACCTGGAATTCCGCGAACATGGTAAATTCTTCGTGCAATAGACACAAACATATAGTTACTACAACTCGATCAGATTCGAAATTTGTGACAGAGCATTCGACATAATCCTCAGCGTTCGCGATTCTTGTTCTGTGTCTGGGTCAGGCTGAAAAATCTAACTGATCCAGGGAGAACAGAGCAAATATCCACAATAAGTGATCCGAGGTTGCCACTACATGCTGACTAGTGTATTTTCGTCTCTATCGGAAGCTGATGAGATTCTGCTATTATCTTACAGCGAAAATTGCAAATGCACTTTGAGCGTAATTGAGCGTTATCATTCAGATTTATTAATTTACAGTAGAAGAAAAGTGTTATCAACTTACCTAAACACCTCGAGAACTTTTCAGATTATCAGACTTCCACTGGGTCACCATTGTTGTCCGTTGGTATTTCATGTGTGCCACCCATGAGCTGAACCGATTGTGGCATCTGTTCCTGAAATTCAAAATATCGTTTCCCAAATCCATTTACAGTCCCTAATTTCAATGTGATTTTTCTCGACCGAATTTCCTAATAGTTTAGTTTCTCCATCCCTAACAGTTGATTTCATTAGACAAAATGCGTGGGCCTTGTTTATCCCACGCGAGTTCTGTCGTGTCGGTCCTCCAACCCGCGACTGCTGTGTGTGCGTCAATTCCGTGTCAATATCAGCCAATCAGATGTGCGTGACTTGTTACGTATACTCCTTAGCCAATCATGACCAGGCTTTTAACATGTCATCCGTGGTAACACAAGTTCGGTCGTTGATAACTGAATTCGTTGAGGCTGAACGAGCCACATGTGGTGTCTTGTCTTGATCCTACTTGCAACCAGTCGTGCAAAACTGTGAGTAGTACTGCGCTGTCTACGGGCTAAGTTCTGAGTGGATTGTTTTTTAATCATCTAAGTTTATGTATAAGAGCAAAAGACTTAGTTGGGGTACGAGTTTCATATAGGTGGCCTAAACAAATCGTCTTCTGCAGTCGAGAACATTTATCCCATGAAGATTATCCAGCTTATTTCATCATTAATCGCGAACGAAAAGGAAATCAGCGCAAAACCTACTGCATCAATTGTTAATGTAAATGTCATGCTGAGGTGATAAGTGACTTCAATTTCAGTTATTATTATAAATAAATCATTTTGAAGTATTCTGTTTGTAATCGGTTAGCTCGGAACGTGGTCACCCAGTCACCGCTGCTTTCATATCGGTTTTTTTGCGCAAGGGAACAGGCATACTGAAAGAAGAGTCATCAACCGGCAGTATTTTTTCTGACTTCCACTAACCAGCTGCAAGTTTGTCCACATTTCAAGTAATAAACACGAAATTGTTCAAAGTAGATTTAATTAATTTAGCAGTTTGAAAAGTGACAAAAATGTGTCCACTTTGTAGGCCACCAAACTTTGTTGTTGCTTAGTCGTTGATCTGACCGGGGACCGAATATATCTTACTTACTAAGTGACTGACTGATCGTTTGTATGTACGATTAAGAGGGCATACACACACACTGGCGTTACATGCGATCAGATTTGTTAGGGCGAATAAAACTCAGGGTGGGACCGTCTGTTTCAGCATTTCACTGTCCCATCTACCAATCCATTTGCTGATTTGTCGCTTACCAGTTTCAACTCTAGAAACGGAAGCTTCAGTGTATAAGCAGGAATAGAATGAAATAACATTGGTTGCTGGATGGTCACTTGCGCAATAACTTTGTCATTCCGATAAAATCACCTGATCCAATCTACCCTCCATATGTCTACATTAAAGCGGAAATACTTAACACACATATATAGTTTTCTAGTACCTATTGGAAGTCCGCAAGCGCCAATCCCCTTCAGATATTTAAGATTTTGCTTTTGCATTAGAAATGCTGTTAACTCAGTATAGCAGGAATTGCTTTCCGTTAGAACTGTTTCAGAAGTTCTCGCAAGTTATATAGGCTGGATGACGAAAAAAATCAAAGATTGTTGAATTTCCCAACCTCAGACAATCATGAACAGGTTAAACTGAGCTGCTGAATCTCGTATGTTTGTTTATTCGATTTTCCGCCATATTATAATTTTCACTCAAACTCCACTCTGACCTCACGCTGTTCGGTCGGACTAGGTGCTAGCGTAATGCATCCTGTCTTGTGTTTGCGTTGAGGCTGGTATGTCCACGGTGAAATCGGTGTACACTACGCACCCTTTGATTTAGAAATCCAACATTGGAAAGCAAGAGGTTGCTTTCATCGAGTCCTACTATTTTGTTTTACGTTGTCAGATGATAGCCTTGCTCATCCATTTGGTGGTCATATGTCCGACTTGAAACAGAATTCAGTTGTTTAATCTTCTGCATGGGCTACTGGTTGGCGCAAAACTGTGAACACGAAGTTGTATCTTGTCAACAAATTGAACACAAGCCAATGATACACCGAACGATTAGATCGGTTTTAAGGACAGTCAGAAAACGATATCATGACCTAAATGTTTCCTTCTGATTAGTTGATCACACTCTGAATAGGACTATGATTGGTCAAATCACTGACTTATTGCGAACAGATAAATTTGAATGTTTGAAATTAATCACTCCAGCTGTTATCATCTCATGAAATGATTTGCCATTTATATTGGTGTAATTGTCATATGATCAGGTATTTCATATTGTAATTCCTAGAACAATCGCATAAACTTCCCACATCTCTCTCCCTCGCTCCCCCACAAGGAAACTCGGGCTCTCGGTGATCACTATCCTCGATACGATTAACACCAACTGGTTACATTCCCCACATGTAGATACGTCACTTACGTAATCGAATTTTCCAAACATTGCAAGCTCCAATAACCGTAGTTAGATGGGAGTTCAAAAGATTTGTAATGGACACCCGTCAGGTAAAGAAATCGATTCGAGTAGTTGTAAATGAGAAAAACTTATATGTGAGTATTGCCTAAAATATTATACTGCGCACTGAAGGCAGTGCTGCCTAGCTGAGGTTTGCACGCACCTTAAGCAGGTGAAGACAACAAAAAATTCACCGAAATTGAGCTTGATCGAAAACACGAGGGGTAAAACAGATGATATGTTAAAAGCCTGGTCATGATTGGCTAAGGAGTATACGTAACAAGTCACGCACATCTGATTGGCTGATATTGACACGGAATTGACGCACACACAGCAGTCGCGGGTTGGAGGACCGACACGACAGAACTCGCGTGGGATAAACAAGGCCCACGCATTTTGTCTAATGAAATCAACTGTTAGGGATGGAGAAACTAAACTATTAGGAAATTCGGTCGAGAAAAATCACATTGAAATTAGGGACTGTAAATGGATTTGGGAAACGATATTTTGAATTTCAGGAACAGATGCCACAATCGGTTCAGCTCATGGGTGGCACACATGAAATACCAACGGACAACAATGGTGACCCAGTGGAAGTCTGATAATCTGAAAAGTTCTCGAGGTGTTTAGGTAAGTTGATAACACTTTTCTTCTACTGTAAATTAATAAATCTGAATGATAACGCTCAATTACGCTCAAAGTGCATTTGCAATTTTCGCTGTAAGATAATAGCAGAATCTCATCAGCTTCCGATAGAGACGAAAATACACTAGTCAGCATGTAGTGGCAACCTCGGATCACTTATTGTGGATATTTGCTCTGTTCTCCCTGGATCAGTTAGATTTTTCAGCCTGACCCAGACACAGAACAAGAATCGCGAACGCTGAGGATTATGTCGAATGCTCTGTCACAAATTTCGAATCTGATCGAGTTGTAGTAACTATATGTTTGTGTCTATTGCACGAAGAATTTACCATGTTCGCGGAATTCCAGGTGAGATTGGATTCTGTTACCTTCATCTCCCAAACTCGACTACCGTTTCTGTTTGAAGATTGCTGGTTGTTTAAGGATGAGGTCATTCTATTCCACTTTTCGTTCATACCAATGAATAAGTATACGTTTGTTCCGTGAAGAAAGCGGTCAACGCGTGGAGTGCAGACACTTGACAGTTTTGCAAGGTTGCTAATAAATTCGATAATCAGGGATAGCATCCGCAGTTCAGTGCAGGTACTTACTGGGTTGACAACAAATTAGTTTGCCAACAGAAATATTTGACACATTTCTATGATCTGCAACTGGGGCAACACGAAAAATTTGTCCGAGCAGCTCAGCCCGGGAGATTTCGGTTTTTTGCATTCATTCTCCTCCACAATCGTGTTCGGCATGCTGTTCGTAAATTTGAAGTTATCAACCTGGGACGTTTTGTGAAATCAACAATTGCGCTTCATCCAATAGGATGCACATGTTTATCGTTTACAAATCTCTGCCACGAGCTATCACAAAATCGATCATACTGTTCACTTTCTTTCTTTACATGCACTCATTCATCAACCGACAAGGATAATTTTAGGCGATATGAAGCGCCGAGATGAGTGTATTTTGGAGGTATGAAATTGCTTTTGACAACCAGTTGCTATTCTCTTGACCATTTAGCCCTATCCAATATTCCGGATTCATGAGGAATTGAATCGATCATACATTTATTCACATCTACACCTACCCGAATCGGATTATTGTCTACAAAGTAAGTATAAATTAACTTGAATAATCATTTTTTATCCTATTTGTCATTTGTTGAAGCTCACGAAGGATAAACTATTCACATCTGAATTTATACCATTTAATTTGCACTCCAATCATATCGCGCTTCTTGCGAACTTGCCCGTCTAGCGCGATTTGTTCCGATTTGGTAAAGTCTGAGTCAATTCCTTTACGATTGCGGTCACATGCATGATACTTCATTACACTCTTTTCTGATTAGTTCCAAGGTTGTGCCGGGTTGATAAATTAATTCAGTTACAGAGAGGTGCATCCAAATGAAGTGTTCTCAGGATTTTGTTTCTTACTGCTTATGATCCGTGACTCAAGAAATTGGGTGACCGTGTGTTTTAGTGCGTGATCCTGTGAAGTGTGGTCATTTTGAATTGGTAGAAAAAACTGTGCAATGCAGTGACAATTGTTCGTTCACACACGAATAAACCTCATCGTGGAAATTCTCAGTTTCATTTGCGTCCAAACGTGTGACAGTCTCCCAATTACAATCATCAGTGATTTTGACTTGCACGTGCTTGTTCACATGTAATGACGATGTCTGACCAACACGTTGCAAAGTATCATATTTTACCGTGAATCGTGAACCGTATTCAATTTCGTCTTGGTAATCATGTGGACAATTGAACCATGATGCTTCGGAGAACTCATCAGATTGAACCCAATATTGCGCAATATTGGATAAAACCAAATGTACTTATTTCAGGACATGTTGAATGACTGGTTAATATCTAGACCCAATAAGAATAACTGTAATCGTTGGGTGTTCATGTCTCGTGATTTCTAGACGACCGGTGAATGTGTTCACATCATTACGGCCAATTTGCTGTGACCGAGGCACGTATTGAGATTTGCCGAAAATAATGTTCCGTCGCGATTCACCATTCTGATGGTAACTATTCAACATTTTCTTTTCCGATTCGACCCGAACAGATTGGAAAACCGAAATGACCTATACCCCAATGGTTGCCGACACGTGTGCCTCGATTCCATCAAAAAGATATTGATTGTGGTTTTCAGGCTGTAGGTCGTTGTGAGGATTCCAATTTAGTACTGTCATGGGATGGAACCTCACATCGAATTCTGGACCAAGCGAATTCCAACAAATGAGTCGATCCCCTAATCGCATTGCGATGGACGAGTGTATCTAGCTCATAAATCAATCGACTGACGAGCGATTATTAAAGCTGGCAGCTGTTTGTCGAATGACGTTTCGTTTATTTCTTGCTGATTGATGTATAATCCCATTCAACGTGTGACGTGTTCAGACACCTTCATTCGAAATTGTCGTTCAGTTAGGCCGCATACGTGGCCGTAACTCACACATAAGCATTCATTTTGTTTACAGATACTCGGTACATCACTTGTGCATTAGGTCAGTTTCATTATTATTTTCGTTTGTTTGCTTTCCGATTTAGGGTTTAGTGAATGACTTGCTTTTGTCGCTGCCTTTGATTGGTTACAGCAGGGAAACCGTGGATTTTGATTGTCAATGTGTGGTTTTTTGATGTTTGCAGCAATTTCCTTTTTCAAACTGCTTGTGCATAGCACCAAAGCGTGGTTCTCTTCCACTATGAGTATTTTTCCCAGGGAAATCCTCTATGGCGCAGGCGTCGCTCTAATACGACGACACACGCCCAGGCAAGTCACGGCAGAGCATTGTCAAGTTGTCGATGCGATTCGAAAACGAAGACTACAGAAATGAGCCACAGGATCTTAGAGAAATTGGTTTCAGAAAATACTCCGTTTTCTACGGAAATGAATGCCACCACACAAGCACACACGAACCTGTGTGGTGGTTATGATTTGGCATGAACTTGTGAGGTTGCTTGACCGGGGGACGGATATTCGTCACTATTTACGGATTGGGACGGTTTCAGTGGTATTTGACAGTTGTTTGATTCCCGATTTATGGTCTTGTGAATGACTTTGTCACCGCTCTTGAGTAGTAACCTTACTTTTTGAGAGTGACCGTACTATTTTTTGATATGCATGCGAGAAATTCCCGCCTTAAACATGCGATCATTCACTGGACTGGAACATATTTGGCATTCCCAACTCGTCCATGTTGTCACCTATGTACACTGCGGGCCTTGTTCTACACACTTTTTGATTTGCTGACAATAGAGGTGTGACAAATTTGTGGGACCGCACTTCACTAATAGGAGTCACCCAGCTTGTCATGAAAAGACCGAGCCCGATTGGTTTTAGTTGACTCCCATAAGACGACGCCATCCGTCTGTCGAAAATAAGTGCCCTAAAACTTGAAACATTCCAAGTGCATCGCAAGATGAGATTAGAATCTTTGCCTTGGTATTTTCTATGCGAATAAAACCACGGTTATGTCATGTTATTCCACGTTAGTGGGCAGCGACGTTGCTTCATTGCAGATACTTGTCCGCCTCTGGTGTTCATGCAATCGACCGCGTCAGCTAACTCAAAGCTACGCTTCAGGCTGTGAAGATTGATATTATATAACGTCCAGTGCCGACCTCATGAGATACAGCGAAATCAATTCAGATAGGATTCGAGCAACTCGTGATACTCTAATGGTATGCGTGCACACTTCGGGCCGTAAATCCAAACCAGAACAGGCTATACCGCTGTGACTGATGGTGGCAGGGCTAGAGGTAATTTCAACCTTGGTTGTGTTTCCGCCTTAGGAACGGTAGGGTGGGCGGAGCTTAAACGGACTAGGCCCCTTCCACCAAGGTCAGAGGTTCAAGCCCCGGATTTCCCGCCAGGCTTCTTACCGCGACTAACTTAGTGAAACCTTTTGTGGTCCGGGGTCACTTGAAGTTACAGGACTACGGTCATCAGTCGGTCCCCACTATCCGTATTGTGCGCTCTAGCGGCTACGGATGACCTTCCTTCCATTACATTTATTCTTCAAGCATGTCATTAAGAGTCGATATTATTTAATTCGGGCATCTAGAAAGGCGCATACTAATAGGCAGGTCATCAGTTCGAATGTTCATTGTGTTAACAGGACTGACACGAGGAGCAACAAACACATCCGTTTATCTGACAAGTCACCTGCATGAGCACCGATTTTCAAGTTAATAACAGGGTTAATCGCCGCAACATTTCGGTCGCATGATAGCTGATGAGATTTGCACGGCAGACCCAAGTAAGTTATTGTCACACCAAACATCTAACTAAAGTGTCGACGGAAACGTGTGAGCAAACATGACTGATTGCTCGACCCGCGGAACAATTATACACTCCCATCTACATAGATGAGATGATACTGTTCGTATGGCAACTTGATGCTAGCAGTTTCGTAAGCTAGTGATGGAACAGGTGTAGTCCAAACTGTTTCCAGACCTACTTCCATGAAGGCTTAGTGCGCATATCCATAACTCATGGTTTGCGGCGTCGACCACGAAAAATGTGAAGTTCGGATGTCGTTTTAACCGATCTTTCTAACCGTCGATCTAGATGGCTGACGAAAATTCGCCAAGGCGCAGCTCGCTTTCATGCCTGACAGCCGGAGAAGCAACGGGGGAATTCTGTGACAGATGTTGATTCTTCACGTTTAGAGGCATTATTAGCGTGCACATCAATGATGCCATTCAATGGCCGTCAGCTTTCGCATCTTGTTGAGCAATACTGCTGTATTTTTTCCAGATTAAATAATCAAGTGAAAGTTGAACCGTCGCTTTATTGCATCACGTCCTTGAAGCGGAGGACGTGCAAAAAGCCTGCGGAGAATCGCTTAAACTCAGCGGTGATGATCTCGTAAAAAACCGTCAATACCGAAAATGGTTTACGAAATTTCTTGCGATCTGTACTAGGCTCGTCGGTCAAGGACGACCGACGTTGAAAAAAGGGCGAGGGCACTAACGAATAACACAACCGTTAAACGACACGAAACTGCGGACACCCTACGCACTCATCACCGTTATCCGAGACCATTTGGGGAAACAATGGTGCATAAGCAAGTCTGGCGTTTTAGGCTACTCGTGCGCGAAAGGTACATTTGACGGCACATGTTCAAACAGGGCAAGCAAGATCATTTTCACCTCAAAACAACCAGGAACTGAAAATGAGAAACGGGCAATTTACGGTTGTGATGCGCAAACAATGTTGGTCCCCTCGGGCAGCTTACGCTGAACTGAAGCATCTGTGGTATCGGCCTGATATTTCACTAAAGTTGAAAGGTCGTGTGTACTGTGCTGCAGTGCGTTCAGTTCTGTTGTACGGTTGCGAGACGTGGAGTATGCATGTGGGCGATGTTCGTCGGTTGGAGCTTTTCAATCATCGATGTCTACGCAGTACGGTTAGGATTGGATGCAGTGACCAGTTGATCATTGTAGAGGTCAGGAATCTAGTGCCATGTCCCACTTCCGAGGATAGCTTGTTTCGGCGTATGAAACTTAGTAGACTACGTTGGTTGTGTCACGTGTTCCGTATGACGAACACTCGTCTACCATACCATGCCCTATTTTGTGTTCCTCCTAAGGAATGGAAGAAGCCATGTGGAGGTCAACAGATGACATGGCGATGTGAGATGAGAAAATGTACAGCGAAGTTAGGTGAAGTAGGTGTCTCACGTCTTCGTGGTTTGGGGTCCGAAAGACTCGCCGAGTTGCTGGCTGGAGACATCGAAGGATATGGCAGTGAACCGTGAACAGTGGCAATTGTGTTGTCATTTTCTATCGAATCAAAATGATTGAAAACACGTGCGTTTGTACAGTTAGACTGTGTTTCGTGTGTTGGCTGCAGCAGTATCTTATGTTTTCCCGCCCGTGTAGGTTCACTCCCTGTTCGCCTTGGATATTCACTCTTTTTATTTGAACGTGTAACTCTGGGGAAAGGCGGTGGTCAGTAAGGCTTGCCTTGTTGTTTAACGCTGAACGATTATGATGATGGTCCCTAGCTTCGCGTAAGTCCGCCCCAACAGCAGAAACTCTCTAGGAGATAGCCTACGCTCTGCTAGCAGCGATTTTCGTAGTTTCGTGTTTTTTCAGCTCCTAACAAGGAAGGACGCGTACTGAAGCCATCTGGAAAGTTTGCACAAATTTATCATCCATAAAAGTCAAGGTCCCATTATTTCTAAGGGTTAGGCACTTTAATTGCAGCACGGGACCCCGTGCAGATTTCACCAGCCGTCAGAAAACACTGCAGCTCGAGTGGAATGTGTTGATATAACTATCGTAATTGCCTGATTTTGCACTGCCAGACACTCATTCGCTGTATCCCTCACTCCCCGTGTTGGATGACGTTGTAAAACAGCGCACCGTCCAGTTTCTCGTCGATACAGACAGGTGCGCCCACGAACGAGAAATTATGAAATTCACTAAAAGAAGGAAAAAGGTTGTCGAGAAAACGGGCACCACCGCACCGACTGGTCTTTATCTTTCATAAACATAAACCATTTAAAAACAATGCGTCTTGCTTTTGGCAACAAACTAACGTCAGGATTTTGTGAAATTACCGGCCAATCAAAGTGCCTGACCCAATGATACAACAGAACATTGAGCACACGGGATGCATATAACCCCTTCCACAGCCTCGGTCACGCGGCATCACACAGAGGAAAATTCGCTGGTTATACTAGACGTTTAATTGGATTGAAAACAAGATTGAGACCTGTGGCATGATATTTCTTCCCCCTTGCGATGATTTCAGCATCATGTGTCGCACTGGTTTTCGTCACTATGCGGGATACAGGGCAGCGGACTAATCGGAGTCCCTAACAGGGTAATAAGTCAACGAGTGATCGAAAAATAACCTAGTATAATTCGCGCCGTTACAGGACGTGGTGAAAACCATTCGATGAAGACTTATCGAGGAGTTTTGATCTAAGCAAAGTTGAAATTGTAAAGAGAACGAGTGAGACCAATTGTGTATTGCAGACTCTGAGACAACAAAATAACATTCCAAGTAAGTTCAGGCAACCTTTACATTTGCGGTTGGAGATTGTTCGTTCGGACTACAGCTGTGCAGAGACAAACAAGTGGCACATCGCACCAAATGAGAATTTATCAGTGCTCGTGTCGGACTGGGTACTTGTATACAGGAAACCACGTTCTCAATCAGATGTGTCAGATGCATAATTCAATGCGCTACAGTTCACCTTTTCTCAGATCATCAAATGCGGAACGAAGTGGAGGGGGAAATTGGGGATTGTGGGTTGCGTCTGATGTAGAAATTGAATCATCTTGTTTAATAATGTACACGGTCTAGAAGGGGTGGCAAATAAGCAGAATAAAGGACAAGCAAAAGGACGTTGCTCCTCAAAATTTGGAAGTGATTTGGGAGGAACGCGGCTGAAAGAGGAATCCGGTAGAAAAGCAGTAGAAACGGATCAATTTTCGCCGAACCACTTTCGACAAGATTATCGGCCCATTAAAGCATTGTTTACGGCTTCGCGTTGGTCCTCAATCAGCTGGTCATCACAAGCTTCAACCAGCGACGAGTTGGACTGAAACAGAAGGATTGATGGGCAGTTGTCCCGATTAGGTTGCAATTCAATAAAAGTGGTGGCATTAAATTGTAATGTCATCGTCCAATATTTATTTGCTAACGAAGTGATCAGTACAAAGAGAATTAGGTCGGTCATACAACAAGCTGAAATCATGTGAGAAGTTCATTCTCCGTCGTATCTAGACTTATCGTTTGATAAACGTTCACGACTTGGTTATTATCTGTCAGCTGTATGGTCAAATGGTCAGTCGATTAGGGCCTACTCAATGGCTCATGGTCCTGTTTTACTAGGGCGTTTGATTGCTGACTCATAATTTAATAGACTATCAATCAAAATGGACAAATCACTTCGGTCAGAAAGATCCCATGCCAATCCCAAACCTCCAGACCCCAGAGATTACTGGACTCACTAGTATCGAACTTTCAACACTTTCCTTATAGTTATCGAGGCCCAAAATCCCAATATAAACTGGATATATTATTGAAATTTTCGGACCCACAAATACGTTAAAGAATGCACTAATTTTGAGCACGCTGTTCATATTCACGAAAGCCGCTATATCAAGTGGAAAAACGGAACCTTTCCTAGATTGGTCTAAACCAAAACTATGCGACACGATGGCTAGGGTTCCGATCAGTTTTCGAAGCAACTAATGGATCCAGTCGTAAATCAGTATCAACAAAACTATCCCTTAAGGAAGAAGTTTGAGGTGCTTATATTTGCAGGAATCTAAGTACATAACTAAAAGACTAGGCGAAAAGGAAACACCAAATCTGCAAACAGCCCTCATTTCAGCCGAACAATCAGATGCTGCTTAAAAACATGCGTTGCACTACTGGGGCAGGAGCAGGATGATGATGATCATGATCATCGTCATCGCCGTTCAGCGTTCAACATCAAGACAAGCCACACTGACCACTGCCTTTCCCCAGAGTTACAAATTTCTATAACTAGAGTGAATATCCAAAGGGAACAAAAAGCAGACATACAGAGGCGGGAAAAGAAAAAACGCTGCTGCAGCCAACAAACAAAACACAGTCTAACTGTACAAACGCACGTGTTTTCAATCATTTTGATTCGATAGAAAATGACAACACAATTGCCACTGTTCACGGTTCACTGCCATATCCTTCGATGTCTCCAGCCAGCAACTCGGCGAGTCTTTCGGACCCCAAACCACGAAGATGTGAGACACCTACTTCACCTAACTTCGCTGTACATTTTCTCATCTCACATCGCCATGTCATCTGTTGACCTCCACATGGCTTCTTCCACTCCTTGGGAGGAACACAAAATAGGGCATGGTATGGTAGACGAGTGTTCGTCATACGGAACACGTGACACAACCAACGTAGTCTACTAAGTTTCATACGCCGAAACGAGGCATTCTGAGAACGGGCACTTGGTATTAGGTTAGTGACTTCGACATTACTCACCCGGTCACTCCATCCAATCCTAGCCATACTACGGAGACATCGATGGTCGAAAGGCTCTAAACGACGAACATCTCCAAGACGAATACTCCATGATTCGCAATCGTACAACAGAACTGAACGCACTAACGCACAATACACATGGCCATACAAATTTAGTGAAATATCAGGCCGACGCCACAAGTGTTTAAGTCCAATGTAAGCTGCCCGAGCCTTGGATTTATGCGTATACAAATCTATTGCCGAGCTACTATCGTTGGACACGCAGCTACCAAGGTAGGTGAAACGGTCCAGCATGATCTATAGCCCTGGACAGAAAAGCACTAACGGTAGCTAACTGCGATGTGGTCAATCTGACTCAGTGTACCTGTCGAGTTAGAACGCCATGTTGCTGTGCGACGCGAACTGTGCCGGAAATTCGTACCAGTTAGGAATAAATGATTATCTGCACATAATTGGAGAAGTCTTTCTCCGTTGTCTGTTCGGTGTGCAGCCAAGGCGCATCGCCCACCTAACCAGGACTCCGATGCACTCAGTTTTCCAACTTGTGCATTAAAATCGCCTCCCACCACTACAGTGTCAGAGCGTTTGCTCTTCCGAGCAAGAGCGACGAGGTTATCGTAAAACTCATCTTTCTCCATGTCAGTGCTGCAGTCTCTTGGAGCGTATACCGAGATAACAAATAAACTACGCTTAACACCGCTATCCTTTCGGACACCCAATGATCCCTGCAGTCTCATGGCACACAAGCGGCTGTTGACTGGGATCCAATCTAGAAGGGCTGCTTCAGCCTTCTCACTCAAGACTATTACTACACCACGTTGACCCACAGCTTCAGCTGCTTCGTCTCCTGAAGTGCGAAGAAAATATCTTGACGAGACGTTCGGTGCAGTCAGTGGAATCACTTTACTCTACTCGAATCCTGAATTCGTGTTTCACTCATGCAGCAAACATCAATCGAAAGTGAGTCAGTTCACTGTCAGAGCCAAACACGCCTGTTGGTCAGCCTGCATTAAAGTGCGCACATTGAAGGAACCGAGATGCAGAGGCTGACGAGGCTTGAGAAAATGTGAGCTAACAGACCGAAAAGCACTTACTACACTACTTGACAATAAACCGTCACGAGCATCGGGCGTGTTATCAATGGAGATACTATGGGTAGGCAGAAGGGGCAAACCGGTTAGGTTTGAGACAGAAGAGACAGGTTGAATAAGAGATTAGCATGATGCCAAAACAATGTGCCGCCTTCATAAAGGCCTGACATTAGGGCGAGATCGTCTAGTGCTGAAAAGATTGAGGATCTTATCCTCGAAAGTGATCACACTTATTTCCACGCTTCTGGTCGTCATCCTCGACAGAAACCCCTTGCTAGGGACGTTGTGTGCAAGGGTTGTGGTAAAAGAGGATACTGTCACTGGTTAGTAAACGATTCGTGTCAGCTAATACTACCTCGACAGCTACATTGGCTGCTGCTGCCCCTCCGTGCTTGCCCAGAGTAATTACTTAGGTAGATGTAAATCATGTCCCGCTGAAGGAGTTCGTCGTTACCGGTGGCTCCGAGAGTTATATTTTGCAGGTCATTCAGAAACAACTGGAGAATCGAACGGTCTAAAAATCGTATTACATCCACATTTTCAACAAGTGCTACATGCGGGCACCCTCACGTTACAGTTACACAAAGAGGAACTATATCCGGACGTGTGTGATGCCAAAACCATGCGCCGACGTTCCGCACGGACATGACTTTCTTCAACTACACAAACGGTGCTACTTTACGAGGGCGGCAAACCCACGTTCTTCATCTGCAACCGTGCTGAAGTGAGGACAGCACCTAATTTCTTGACGCTTAATTGTCGGCCCATAGTCACAAAATCCCGGCGGCATTTAGCACAGGAGGAATTACTCATCCGGAGAGAAATTAAAGGCGTGCGAGTGTTATAGAATAGTCATGGAGACTCGTTGTCCTAGTGACATCCAACGAATGCCACGAAAAACCTATGGTTATCGGCTATAGTCAAACCTTAAATCGCTGCACCCACCTGCATGTTAATCCTTCTCCAAAGATCGATCAACTGATTCAAAGGATTTCGCAATTCTAAATATCCAGCGAGCTCGATCAAAGGGGACCTTATTACAAGATTCTTACTAGAGGCGAAGAAAGGAAGCATAAGGTACTTGAGGCTACGGGGCAAACCATAACCAGTTTGCCGCATACCATTCGGCATTACCAATGGCATCGCATGCTCCCAACTAACAGTGAAGGGTATTACCAATAAGGAACGACTGAGTGAGTAATGTAGAGGTCAGGATTTAATACTCGGTGCTTGTTCTCAGAATGCCTTGTTTCAGCGTATGAAACTTAGTAAACTGTTGGCTGGGTCGCGTGTTGAGTATATCGAACACTCGTCTACCATACCGTGCCCTATTTTGTGTTCCTCCTAAGGAATGGAAGAAGCCACGTGGAGGCCAACAGATGACGTGGCAACGCGGAATGAAAAAAGGAACAGCGAACTTGTTTAAGGTAGGTGTCTCACGTCTTCGTGGTTTGGGGTCCGAAAGACTCGTCAACTAGCTGGATAGAGACATCGAGGGATATGGCAGCGAACTGTGAACAGTGGCAATTGTGTTGTCATTTTCTATCGAATCAAAATGATTGAATACACATGCATTTGTACAGTTAGACTGTGTTCCGTGTGTTGGCTGCAGCAGTATCTTATGTTTTCCCGCCTGTATAGGTTCACTCCCCGTTCCCCTTGGATATTCACTCTTTCTACAGAAACTTGTAACTCTGGGGAAAGGCAGCGGTCAGTGTGGCTTGCCTTGATGTTGAACGCTGAACGATGATGATGATGATGATGAACGACTATTCGGTATCTTCGCCTGGGTGGAAAAATCATATCTGCATCGAGTTCACATGCAACTCCGAAATACGGTCGGCAATCGTCTGCGATATCCAAGGGGCCGAATTACCTCCTTTCAGGTCATCGCGTAAAAGTAGGAATGTGCTCTTGGTAGTGGGCGGCGATTCAAATTTCGCTCGGCTCTACATTTAACTGGCTGTATGGTGTAATGCAACTTTAGGCTTCAGAGTCATGATCGCCAGCTCCATCCAGCAGTAAATAAGACCCACGCGGCAACTAGGTACCCTTTCTTCTGCATTAATACATATAAAAACTTCCTTCACTCAAATGGCGTAAGAATATTCTAAGAGAGAAACTCACTTGAACGTGACGCAAGATAAAGACGCATCGTTGGTAAGCGGATAGCTTCGGAGCAGCCGACAGACCGTTTTGTTGTGAGATAGGATTGTCACCCGAAGCAGTGGCAGACTTTGTCCGATTCTCCGAATTAGACGTTTCTGATAAGCCACCCGTGGCCATTGCTTCAGCAATTGCTTTCACAATCCGAGGTAAGTTAGCGTTATCCGGTCCTAAGACTGCCGGTACGTTGGCTTCAATCAGGTCACACAAGTAACCGTAAACATGCTCCGTTTCAACAGAATCGTCCCAGATGGGAAGCCAATTCAACCAGCGGGGAATTAAAGCAACCACGCCAGCCTCACCTTGAGGGAGACATTCCGGGCGANGGGAACTCCGCAATCAACCGGATATAAAGTCGCTTATCTAGCCGTTCTAACGTATGAATGCAGTTGTATGGCACAACTAGATGCTAACGAGTGGATGCCCAAGAAAAACCTTGTCATAACATCGGGAAGAATCTTCAATATCAGTTAAAAGTGTCACTGAAGAACAATTTCCTGGGAAGCTCTCCGGGAACATATGATAGGAACGACAAAAATATTTGGACAGAAACAAAACTGGAAATTAATTATATTCGTGGCTTAATCAATAGGTAAGAAGCTATTGATGACATGAAAAAATTACATTGATATCAAATGCAAGGCACTAACGGAATCGAAACTAACACGAGTGGTGGCAAATGCATCAAACAATGGTAACTGGAAGAAGTTGTCATTCTTGCATGATATGATATACGTTATTTTCACGGACCTATTTTGAATAACGCAGTTCCGGCATCACAGTATATATATATATATATATATATATAGAGAGAGAGAGAGAGAGAGAGAGAGAAATAGAAATTGTAATCAGTATCTGAATGAACAAACTCTTTTCGGAAGCACAAGATTGATTTCGCAGTCCATAGCCGTTCGTCAGGTATACGTACTCGGTACATTCTTTGCCAAACATTCTCACACTTGTACACTCTTAATTCGTATGATACTGTATACACTGCACTACAGGATCAATTCTGGGAAGTGGAAAACGAGTAAATTGGACCAAGTTGTTCTAGCGTCTGTTAAGTAGTACAAACGGAAAATATATGGCAAGTGAATTCGAAGCATTGCCCACAAACGCAGCAAGTGATATCAGGCGGCTGAATAAAACTTTTCAGTTTGGTGCAACTTTGAAGAAAGGCTAGCAATCGAAATAGGTCACCAGAAAACGCAGTTATGTCCATCCTAGAGTCTCAAAGAGAAAGAGAAGATGAAAAATAGCCGGGTCGCAGTGTGTGACTTACGGTTCCTCATAGTCCGGACTATATGGTTCGGTTTTTCGATATAAACTAGCCAGTTTGACTGCGAAGACAATACCCGGAACGAACAGGAGTAATGCCAAACCTAAACCGGCCCAAAATGCATTCTGTAGGCACGCGAGAAAAAGGAGAGTAGAAAGTGCCGGTTAAACATGTTTGTAAACAACTCGTTAGCTTCTGTCGGCAAACGTCTTCAAGATGATTCTATCTAAAAGTATAAAATAATGCGGATAGACCAAAGGCGAAACTCGAATAATGATTTCACTGTTGAGATAATTAAAATCTACTTGGATAAAGGGTGCATCGGAGTGACCACACCATTGGTTGATCATGTTCGATAGTTTGCGCACCCCGACGAACTATTATAGTAAGAATCTGTGTCGACAGTGAAATGAATACGTTCGAAAGAAAAATGGAATACGAGGGGAAAAGTGCTTCCCGAAAACAGCAAAAAGCAAAAGTTAAGAGAGCAAAAATAAGGAGTATTATAGGTATTAACGCAAGTACGAGACAAGATCTTAACCAAGTTCCATTCTACCTGGAAAAATAGTAAACGAATTCAATATGATGAACATAAAAATTAGTTATATTGTCGAACCAGAATACTGCTACAAAGCTACACCATAGTCCAGTCAATTACACGGAAGAAACAAAACCCAGAACATTTCGGATTGCTTTTACAGCTAGAGTAAACTGAACCGTTGGTTATTCAGGCAGACGTAAAATATGATGCTGAAATAATGCAAACAAAGAGGAAAAGTCGTCACGTTTTTTCGAAAAAAGAAAAACTATGAAGTGAACTGGACTGGAACTCGTCGAAGCTATTGTTCATTTCGCAAACCAGGTAAATGAGACTGTGAAGACTTTTTACACATGCTGATGAGTACAGCCGTACACTTAATACAACGATCGTGGTTTGTTCGGAATGAAGAACTAGCCTTCTCCTTTAGACACTAATCAACCTCGTGAACAGCATCGGGTGTTTGCTTTCTCCCTCCGACTACAGATGAAATAGCGCAACCAAAAGACATTGCAACACGTCCTTAACGGTTTCTGGAAGGTCACTGAGGAACATGTTTAGGTACATTCAGGGAGAACAGGCATATCAGAGCCTGGGACATTCACGGTAGACTAAAGAGGCGCATTCGTTAACGACTGCCGATGTTATTAATATGCACTGCGTTCGCCAACTGTGATCAAACAAATTAAATTAATGTTCCTTTCGGAAGGAACAATTCAAATAGTAAAAACGATTTCTGGTACCCCGATAATCACATGTCCGTATAGTATAACTTACTTATCGATCTCAATTCGGTTTGCGTGATTATTAGCTTTGCTTTGTTTTGGTTTCGATTAGAACTTCACACCACCAATAACTCAAACAGCAAAAAGTGCGAGGAATCGTGAAAGATCAACTGTGAAGCAACAAGTTGAATAACTATATAAAACAGAAGGGATTTGGAATGCAAAAATGCCACTGATTGCAACAATCAGCCATAAAACCTATTGCCTTCAACCACCGCTTGAGGAGATCGCGTGGACCTCAACCAGGCAGTTTAACAGCACATACACGAGCCAGTTTACAGGCTAACGTTTCCACACTTTCCACCACGTCATCGACTGGCCACCTCGAATCATTTTCAGCCAACTGCCTTGCAGAAACCTATACAATGAAGCAGTCGCCTTATGGGCATGTGCAAAACATGCCCCTGTCACATTATTATATGCTAATCCAATGACAGTTCTAAAGATTTAACCCCTGAACCCAGTATCTAGTGCCTAACCTCTCAGTTACAGAAGTCTCCCATCATATTCAACTAATACAATGGTGTTTAAACACCGGAAGTCTTCGAATATCCGTCCTCAAGGGCTACGTTTCAGTCATAGAACAGTACCGACCTCACTGCTACTGAGCATAGCCGACCTTCCATCGATGCATGGATGTCACGTAGACACCACGGATACCCTAAATTGATGGCTGCCAATCGAGCCTTCTGTGGGGGCGAACATACTTCATCAGATGAGATACAGCTACTCAGGTAACTAAATCTATCCATCACACTTTATTTTCCCTTTACAGGAACAGGGTTCAGCTTTGGATCAATTCAACATTTTACACCTCGAAGGTGAAAAACGTATTCCAAACACACCCACACTGTCGTTCAGATGGTCGAGAGAATCCTGCAACTTACTCGGGCCTGCACCCAGTAGCACAAGGTCGTCCGCATATTCGAAGTCAGACAGGTTCTTGTTTGGGAAATACCAATGCCACTATTCTCACAGGAGGATAGGGCTATCTTCATAGCCACCTCAATAACAAAATCGAAGAGAATTGGCAAAAGGGGGAAAATCCGAAGAACATCGATCCCAACCCAACTATGAATCAAGTACACGAGGCTCCAGTGAATGGACTGTGTGCACAAACTTTGGATACAGTAAAATGGAGTAGACCTGAATATAAAAATGTTACTTCATAGGATAAATACGAATGTGTAGAAACTCAATCTGCAAATCGGAATGAAAAGCATAGCACTTTAGTCATGAAATAACCAATAAACGTGGTTCTACGAATGTAATGTTCACTGTGGAAGGAAACAGACTGGAAGTGTACGGGGTTATTATTGGGCAATCAACTTAATCACTGTTTCAATTGACACAAACTAGTTATTTGAAACTCTGATCAGTCTAGCTGACCATTATTTGGGAAATCGACCCAGGCAACAAGAGAATATGCAAAGCACTCACCAGAGGCATTAACGCTGTGATACAGACGGAATCCACACCGCGCTTGACGGCGATGCGGAGTGAGTCACAAGGAATGTCGCGCCAAGTGGCGATCACGGCCAACTGAAGCTCTTTTTCGAAGACCGAGCGAAGTTTGTTCAATCCGATATTCATGGTCTGTATACATGTATTTGATGCAAAAATACGAATGTATCGGCAATGAGAAATGCATGCATACGAATAAACAGAGGTTCAAGGTAGAGCAAAAGCAACAAGAGAACAGGAATTCATTGTGTTGATATTCCGAACGGCGTGCGTCGCGACACTGTTCAATATTTGCTATTCGGACAAGTGATGCATCATTAAAAAGGCTCTTGGTAATGATATGGAAATGTGGAGCCATTACGTCGTCGTCGAGAAACTCAACAAAGGGTTTGGCTCTGTCTCAATATGTCTGGCTGCCTGTCTCTAACGATTCTACTTAATCGCCCCAGATCGAAGCCACCGTTTGTTCGGTAGCAGCTAAGCCCTAGGTCTCGGTGGTTTATGTCCTGTTGTCCTGAAATTGTGCACCGATATCCCATCGGGATCCTGTGCGGGTTTCCCCAAAGGGCATTTGAAAACCGAAAGAACCCCTGCAAATGGAGAATTGCAAAGATAATCTTTTCTCCAAAAAGGAAGTTGATAAATGCTGACACAATGCATGTGCGAGTTCATATTCTGCCAGTGTGAATGTTGCAGAAAACGTCTACAAGTTTGCAAGCAGATCATGCTAATCCATCCTTATGCTGTGGCATACTAAATACTATCTATTGCGAGAGCTCCAGGCAAGAAAAGCAAAATTACTAGGATGTTATTTTTCTCGTTAGCCCCGACAGATGACTTAGTTACACCTTGCAAAAAACAGCAGCTGGTCAGAGCTTGCAGACGGAATCGTAACAATCTCACTGACAGGGATTCAATTAGCCAGCTTCAATAAAATGATACTTTCATCAGCACCTGCCAGTCTTAAAGAACGCTATTCTCTAGTCTTGCTTTTTCCCATTGCACGTAAAAAACCTCAAAATTTGTGACTACTAACATTATTCCTCACAACATTTACTGTTCCTAGTAAGTCTTCCTGGTTGCCAAAAAATAACTATCACCTGCTCATTACATGAATGAAACTCATCTTTAGATGAATTGGCACATCTGGGATTGAACTTTCATTTAGGCATGCAAGATTTAGGTTAGAAGCACAGCACACCAGCGAATTTCCAGTCGCGTGTGGCGGCGTCATCGATTTTTTATCGAAAATCTAGAGAAGTCATATCCATACGAGTTCCAATCAAGTAATTTTCGGGAATAAAAATCAGTTTTTCTGCTAACTTGGAGAGCCGAAAATCTAATCACTCCAGCTGTTTAGTTGGTTACTGAGAACACGCAACTCAGAAGCCGACCAAGGGGGGAATGGAGACCTTAAGTAATATAGCTTAATGCCGAATTTGGTGACATTTTTGCATTTGAAATGTTTCTTTCGTTAACATTCGGCGCTATGAAATAGCAACGAAAACTAGAGAACGCTGGTGCAAGATAAACGGTTGCAAAAACTAAACTGAGCCGAACTTTGATTTTGAGTACAACGATACCTAGGATGACGTCTTGCTTCTTCCACTCTTCTTATTCAAGTACTAACCGGTCAACTGTAACAGTGAACTTTAAACCTATCTCCCACCACTGGTAGGTCATCCAATGCTTACTTCGATTAAGCAAAACGAAAAACCAAAAAAAGACAGGATAGCGAAAATACCTTCATTGTACGGAGGTCCAACTAAGTGAGAAATGTGAACACCATGAACGTTTTTAGACCGAGTTCTAAAAACATGGAGACAAACAAGATGTTAGCTCTACGGTTGATAAGGACGTGATTATGTGTATTCAGTCGTCTGCTTAATGTGAATTTATACGACCTGTGCTTCTAGAGTTACCTTTCTAATCAGATTCATCAATGAACCCTTTAGGCGTTGAAAAGGTGCAACAGTTTATTTAAGAAAATATTTTTGTCTGCTTTGCTAATGAATAGTCAGGTCAAGTCAGGTCTCTTTTTACGTTTGACGAAGTGGACTGCGCGGTCAAAGTAAACAATGAAGTCGACATCGATCAGGCGACTGAGAGCACTTCGAGAGGGTCAGAGGTCATAAATTATGTGCTGCTAGAACAAACATGAAAGTTCGTTTGCGCACACGACCACGTGGTTATTCTCAACTTTCTGAACAGGAAGACACCAGAACCGGAATGCGCGGCGGATCAATCGTGAGAAGAGAGAAATTCACTTTTAGACAGTTTGAATTCCCTTTGGCAGGACATTTTTATATACCGAGCTGACGGAAGTGGCTTATTAGGAAACAAGTAACCATTACAGAGAAATGAGATCGCAGACAAAAAATGAGTTGAGCTTTGCGCGAACCCAAGACCGTTGGAAATCGTTACAAGGAACAAAGGTGGCAATCCATGAAGACCGATAGTCCGGAAATTGAAGGTTTATTTATATTTATTCTGAAATTAGCCCATGCTTAGTCAACTGGATGCTATGTTTTGTCTTGTGAACTTCATATCGTGAAATATAATGTGCATTCGTAGCTGACTGAAACTGAAGCCGATGACTATCACGGATTCATTATATATTATTATTCTTGCTCCATTTAAAACCAACCTTGAGTACCAGCTTTCCCGGAATGATTCGGAAGGAAGTCACGATATTCATGTTCGGAACAAAATGGTTGTGAGAACGCATGATTGCACCGTGTAAGAAGTGAAGCCAAGGAACCACTGTGGAAAAGTTTTATTCTTAAGAATATGACGCTAATGAATTGGCTATTTCATACGAAATCTAAACCTGTCACCGAAGTAAGAGAACGCGAAAACTGATGATTATTTTCTTTGTCCAGGCTGGTCAGGCCATGTCTTGGCGTAGGAGTATGAAGAAATTGGTTTCGGCTTTGATATCGTTTGGTGCTTCTGACCTGGTTGACGCCCCAGAGACGAGAGCTGTCTTCGGTTAGAGACGCCGAGAGATACAAACCACAATCGAAGTGTGGCGCTAATGCAGGCCGAAGCGCCTGCAATACACGTGCCCCGGAAAAAAAACACGGAAAATATAAAAAAATGTGTACGGTGAAGACAAAAAAGCGTTTTGTTACAGGTAATAATTTCACTCGACTCGTAATTTGTTGAGTTAAAATTTTACTTGAATGCCGTTCCGTTGGCACTATGCACGCCTTTAAGCAGTTCAAACTTAGATGCGAATCCAATGAAATAAATTTATAAGGGTACAGGTGCCTCAAAGCACCGGCTTTACGGTAACTTAGAGATCTAAAATATTTAAACAATAGGAGTACCTAACCATGTATGCATTGCTGATGATTGACATCGTCATTTTCACTCATTGATTGGGCTAATTATTAGAACGATCTCCCAAGGAAATATTTTATGCATTCGGTGCAAGTATTTGACTCCGCCGGTGCAACACATTTATCGACTATCAAATGTATCGGTATTGGGACTCATTCGAGATTTATGGAAACTGGCTGACGTCAAAAGCTATAGTGCTCGGAAGATAACAGGAACTTATAGTCCTACGTGAAACACTAGAAAACTAAACTCAATGTGACGATGAGGCGCGATCGTGAACATTTATTCCCGCCATTCACATATTGATAAAGGCGAATCGACATATTCATCTGATAAGTGGAATCAACGAGATTGCCATCGTTCAACGGCACCAGGCATCATCTTGAAATAAGACCCACCTCATTTACTACAAGTGAAAGATTTCGCTGATAGCGTTCCAAGTTGGTCTGAATAAGGCGACGTAGATCCGGTGTGCCGTCCAGCTTGGCATACAGATTACGCGCCTGGTCTCGTAGTTGATCCATCTTGAGAGGTAGTCTGGTCAGTGAGTCAATATACGGCCGGGCATCCTCCTATCGGGAAAACAAGAACAAGAAGACTGAGTTCAGTTAAGAAGACGGGAACTAACAAGATAAACTAAGGCAAACAGTTCTGAGATAGAGATGTTTATGATGATAGGTGTTCGGCGTACGCACTTGTTCGCGGTTTGTAGCTGTATGAATGCACGACTGATGTGATCAGGAACGGCACCTTAATTAAAGGTCACATAAGCATATGCGGCAAGTATATAAGCAGAGAGCTTCCAAGAGCTGGATGACTGGTGGCTTGCCAAAATATCGGGTAATAAAACTAACTTCCGCCGGCTCTTAAAAGGAAATTGATCATTTCCAACGAACTAACTGGAATGCGAATTCAAAAAACCTGCGAAACATACAGTTAACTACAATGAAATAAAGGATTCTGATGACTTGGTTGCAAACTTAAGCGCCTATCAACAAGAAGTGAATCAAGGAGTCCAGTCAGAGTAGATGAACCTGTAGAACATCGGAATTTACAGGGCATTGTTCGTACCTTGTGATCAAGAACGAGCCTATGGTTTATTAACTCCTCCTTGATTTGCTAATCGTAGGAGATTTAATGTTTTCGTAAAACAATTCACCACGTGATATCATCGCTCAACTCACTATAAAGAAACCATAGAAGCTGTTTCATCCTAGTTAGGAATCATCAGCAGTGATATCCACCGTACCCGAACTGGGGCGCGAACCCGGGACGAATGATTCTAAGTCGAATGCCTTAGTCATTACAGTACACAATGGTTTGTTGAACTACACCACATGACGTTGCACCTATCCGTCACTGATTTGGACGGTTACTGTCCGCTAGCTCACAGCGATCGACCCCTACTGATAGATGATTTCTCTGCAGGTAGCCTAAGTACGACAAAGGCTTTGGATTTGACCCACAGAGCTTGGTTACTTGGTATGTTGGTACTAGATTAGAAGTTTTCATCAAAGAGTCCACCATATGATGGCGAAGGCTTTGAAAATGACCTACTCGATTCCAGTAAATATAAATTACCGAATAAACGAAAGGCTACTGCTTCTAGTCGCCCCTCCTGTCCTTATTTGTCAGTAGCTTCTAATTTGTTCAAAATCGTTGGACAGTTGGCAATCATCGTGGTCAGGATGCAGAGGAACGGATTTGCAGAAGAATAGGATGTAACGTAGACTCAAGTATGATCGTACTTACCCTGCATAATGTATCGAAACTCTCGTGTGAAACTAACTTTAGTTGCATTACCATTCGTGTTCTTAATCTATCGTCTTTTTCCTAAATAACGACACTGATGTCTGCTTGCCCAATCTTATTTCACATAAACTTTCTATCCATGTTTTGATAGGACGGATTTCGGTCGTATTCCGCTGCGGTATTTGGTGACCAGCGACCGTTTCGTTGTAATCCAAGACGTCACTATCTTCGTATCTCTCATTCGCATACATGCTCGAATCCGTGAATACTTTTACCACGTATTGGGTTTACCGACTTGGCTGTACGTTTGTTTGTTACATCATCGATCTCATCTTCTGGTAACGTGATACAAACTATCCGTTTTTTCAAGTCACTCGATTTCAAACGGTGAGAGAGACTAGTCAGGTGTTTCGCATCTCACTCTCCAACTCATCCGGCTGCCAAGTGATTTTGTTCTCAAAGCGACCGCATGAGCTCATCCAGCCTTGTTATGCAGATGTCTCGAAGACTTGCCGATTGTTTGCACACTCAGACCAATATATCCACGATTAAATGTGTTCGCATATACTTGACAGTAGTCTAGTCTAATGAGTCCACATTCAATGCTTGAAAATTCAGAGCTTGTTTTCATAAAGTCATTCTTTCATGGAATACTAGTTCGATGTAGTAACGGACAGATACTGGACTGATCGGAAATTACGGTTGCCTGAGAATAGGAGAAAAACAGTACAAAGTAGAGTTATTATACAGAAAATTTTAGCGTATCAAAATAAACCATTCGTTGGACCCAAATTAGAAATTGGTATGTCGTGAGATGAAGCGTTCATGCTATGATGTTTAAAACATGAGTATAGTGGAAGGGCCATGTCTTGTAATCCAGATGAGGGGAGGACCGGCAAAAACGACTCCGAAATTTGGAGTAGGATAGAACCACGTAAGACCACCACAGGCCAGATCTGGTAAAGACTCGGGCGACAGCTGTCTTCCAACAAATCGACCGGCGGATTTGGGATTCGAATCTCTAACCATTTTAGTGACAGATGCTTAATCCAGTTGACTAATGCTGGTCAAATGGGAGTCAATAAATCTTCGGAATTAATTCGATTAAGTCAAGCGAATAAAGAGTGCCGTTAAGAGAAACGGAAGACATGGAGGACAAGAAGCAAAATGGACATACCACATTAAGCGAACGCAGCTCCGCGATGAAACGACCAAGGTCCGTAATTTGAGTCAGCGATAGATTGGTCTGCATAAGGAGAAAATTATTGCGGCCAAGACCCATTGGGTTAATGGTAGACAAGCGAGCCAAATGCATGTGGGAAACCAACAGAATATCTGTGTTTTACTAGTAATTTGTAGAATTACAAGGACATGGGTAATTACGTTTCTATCAACTCCTGAGTTTGTAGTTTTAAATGGAACTTGGCAATAAAAACGTTGGTAAAATTAATACGAAAAAGAGGTAATAAACAAGCCCGAATTTCACCAACAGCTATTCGTATCGGCTTAAGCGTTAGCTCAGAATATAAGTGGGACTAGCAAACTCAGGCATCAGTCACTGGATTTCCCAACTTTCAACATGTTTAGGTCAGAAAAAAATAGTGTTGATGAGAGGGGGGAGGAAGCCACGGCCACAGACGGAGTAGTCTGCTGACCCCACTACCTATGCAGATGTTTCCAACGGATTTCGTGCACCCACGCGTGTGGCGGATTACGGCATGTGAAACAAGACAACAAGCAAATGGAAGACTGAGTTGACTTGTTTGTTGAGAGGACACTAACTTTATGGGTCACTTAATTCCCTATGCCATAAATGAATGCACGTGAATCGGCTACTTAACATCTGATTCAAACACAGCGTGCAAGGACAAGTGAGCGACAAGAATGAGCCAGTGGAAACAGACTGCTAGCTACTCATGGAAGAATGGAAGAAATGCGTCTAAATGGCACGTATTCATAGAATCTGGAGGGATGGTGAGGGAAAACACTAATATGGATGAGTCCGCTCTAAAAAGCCAAGAATTCACATATTATGTGGTAGAAGGATAAGTGTTCTGAACGTATGACTAATCAAACAATGGATAGAGATAAACAAGGATTTGCATCCGGGGGAAACCAGGGGGGCATAAAAGGGTTTTTCGAGTGGAGGGAAGAAATACCGTCAACTACGATTTAAAATACAAAAGAAAATGATCTCAGTAGGCTCGTTAGACAGACCGGATTATGAATGGCTCCTGAAATTATGCAGCTCGACACCACGTTACTAGGTAAAACTGAATATCGTCTCACGTGTTGGCATCCATTTTGGGATGTGACAAAGATGGTACTAAATAAGTGTCGTTGTGACAATGGGAACTTCTGCATGTCTGTTAGGGTAGATAGTCGAATGATGCCACCGTTGTTCTCCAGCAACAGGCAAGTTGGGAACTGCAAACTCTGGGACTGGACCTGACCTTCCTAACCATACTGCAAACCAATAAAAAGTTACTGAAGATCAAAAACTAAGCCTAAAAATGATCACTTGATAGAATAGAACATGAATACACACTCCAGAACGAGGATCAGTCCACTCACCTGGTTCACTGCCATAGAAAAATCGACCGAATCTAAAAATTTTACCCGTTCCAGCGTTTCCATGCAAGAACGAATAGTGTCTTCTATCGGTTGGTTGAGATCGGCCATTTTAAACGCGTCGATCAACTCCTGCAAAATCGACTGGATGGGCTGGAATCGTTTCCATGAAAAAAGTAAAAAGAATCGTGGATAAACGCTAGGCAGTCAAAACTACCCTTAAACGAATCACAGATAAACACCGGCTTGGAAAACAACGAAGTCAGGACAACAAAACTTAAACATGTCGCAGGAATGGGGTAAGCATTTGCGAAAGAGGAAAATGTTTACCGTTCGTGTTTGTACCGTAGATTTTAAAGGCATTTGTGACCGTTTCGTCACGTACGTGCTTTGGCCTACGGAACAAGAGTCCCACTGACAAGCCTAACAATGTGCTCCAAATCATGCAATCCACGACAATCCTTATTTAGCGAGCCCAAAACAAGAATACGGGAAAAGCCAATCGAGGCCCATTCTAATGCTTGTGTTTCAAACCTCTAAGCCAAGACAATCTGACCACCGCCTCACTACCACATATCAAAAAAGGGCACGAAAATTCAGATGGTCACCACAAAGAATCAACCTTAGGTAGATACCTTGCGGTCCCAACTCGCAAAGCATAAACTGTATCCATATATCTGCCTTTTCCCCAGGGTTACACTTTTCTATAAAAAGGAGTATCCAAGGGGAACAGGGAGTGGGCCTACACAAGTGGGAAAAAATAAGAATGCTGCTGCAGCCAACACATGGAACAGTCTAACTGTACAAACGCCCTGTTTCAATTATTCTGAATTCAATGGAAAATGACAATACGATCGCCACTGCTCACGGTTCACAGCAATATCCTTCGCTGTTTGGAGACACTGAAAGATATGGCAGTGAACCGTGAACAGTGGCGACGGTGTTGTTATTGTCTATCGAATGAGAATCATTGGAAGAGGGCGTTTGTACAGTTGCACTGCGTTCCGTGTGCTGGCTACAGCAACATTCCTACCTTTTCCCACCTGTGTAGGTCCACTCCCTGTTCCTCTGCGGTATTCACTCTTCTTGTGGGAACATGTAACTATGAGAAAAAGACACCCTTACTGTTTAACGCGGAACGATGATGATGATGATGAATAGCTGAATCAAAGTGTGTTGAACTGCTACTGCAACGTCACACTGCACGGTGATACCGCCGGCATAATCGAAGTCGAAAACTCTGTCCTGTGAAGAGAGTTCAACTACACCATTGATAGACCAAGAAAACATTTTGTAGGACACTCATTACCGGAAAAGTAAAGCCAAACGAAGATGGAGAATAGACCTTTAAATGACATGTTTGAAACGAGTATGGTGGAATGGGTCTGCTTTATAAATGCTAGGGCGAACTATACGGGGGCAAGGAGAAACAGCAGTCATGATTATGAATAGTACAGAAATACATTGGGTCCGAATAGGTCAGATGTGGTAAAGAGCTGAGAGGTATCAATCTGTCAGTTATCACCAACCCGAAGCATGTGGCGCCGACGTGACATCCATGGATTGACGGAAAGTCACCTATACTCAGTAGCAGTGAGGTCGGTACTGTTCTACGACTGAGATGCGTGGCCCTTGAGGACGGGTGTTCGGAGACTTTCGGTGTTTGAACACCATCGTCTTCATGGCACGGGCAATATTAGTTGAATATGATGGGAGACTTCTGTAACTGAGAGGTTAGGCATTAGATACTGGGTTCTAGAACAGTTTGAAAAATTAGAACAGTTACTGAATATGGGTAAATTAAGATGGTTGGGACACGTGTTCGCAGACCGGCAGATGGACTGCTTTGGTATACAGCTCCCCGAGACAAGTAATGAACAGAAAATGGGACTTAGGGATCAGCGCACATTGTGGCTAAAGATTATGGTAAGCCTAACTAGTGAACTGATTTGAGCGAGTTCAGTTAGATTGCGCGAGATTTGTAGACGTGAAGATTGGGTATCTTAGGCGATGAGCCCCCTTATTAGATTAAGCGGCGTTCTGGCTTTCTTGATGTTTCTGCTCGTCTATCAATCTTCTCTGACTAACGATCTGAATATTTTTTCAGGTGGAAAATAAAGTGAAGTGTCAGCAACAAACAGAGAAGAATTAGCTGTCATTTAAATGAACAAGAACACCGAAGAGGAGTACGTATTACCCATGATACTTAGTGGTCTCCTACTTGATTTTCTTGCTTTCCCGTGGGATGGTGCCACAAGCATCTATTCGGAAGACTAGGCTCTCCAAATCAAACAATTTCACTGGTTAATGTTGTCACACCTCTACCACGCTAAACATGGATTGATCACCTTTATCCGGGCCTCCAAATACTTTAGCGATTGAAGATCAGCGTGCAATGGAGGAGTCTACTTAGCATCACATGTGGCACACGCTCATCGAACTGAGTAGATAGATGAATGTGTCCGAACGGAGGTGAGCCGAATTTAAATTAGAGATTGACTGCTAGAAAATCAAGAAGGTAATTTTGAAGCGGACACTGTCGAGCGATAACCTATGATACATAAGAACATCTGACGACTGAACAATGAGTCTAGAAATCTGCTTCAAACGCAACGGTAGATGCAAGTGTTTTTCTAGGGAATGACTAACGGCATGAAAACGACACAACACCGAAGCCGCCATACAATGTGAACTTAGTGGAACAACATAAGATCCTAAAGCCCCGAAAACCTTCAACCTGCATGATCACAGGCACCTAGCCAAACCTGGTGCTTCCTCTTCGGACTTACGTCCACCAGATATGTAGGTATTTCCTTAAATGGTCCGGAACTAATTCAAGCAGCACAGAACGTAGCAAGTAGCAGTAAAATTGTTAAACCGTACATTCACATAGTTTGGTTCGGTTGTGAAATCGGTTTTCAACCAAGGTTAGAAATCCAGACAGGAAAGGATTATCGTTTCGTCAGTGCGTGTCTCACTGAAACCTTGAACAATTTATAAGTACTGCTTAGTAAATCGATTATTTTTGATATCATCATAAACTATAGGACCACTATACAGTGGTTTTGTCGTTAATAACCAACATCGATGCAAGTTCTCACTGCCTCACCTAGGACTAAAAACCAGCATAGATTAGTGGTTAGAATGCCACATTTGTGCACGCAATACAGTACAACGACCGAGCTGGACATTTCAGCAGCTAGGTTATCCGGTTCGCCTTCTATCCCTAATCAAACTTCAACATTTCACGGAAAGTATTTACATATTTGCAGTCGATCGGCACTGGCGTCACTTATCATGATCGCCATAGCAACAAAAACTATCAGTGAAACCAGAATGAATCGATTCTTTCAGCTAATGATATCGATTTGTTAAGCGAAAAATAATGTATTTCCGACTTCTATGGGACTTGCTAGTCCAGAATGCATACACACAAATTACCGGACGCAGTGTAATTAAAAGCATTCAAAAAGCATGACCTCATGGCCACGAAAAATGGCATGTCTTAACATGATCGGTTGGGATGCGATGCACAGAATAAGGGAGAAATATGGTACACGGGTTACAATTTGACGTAAATAACTGGAAAAACTGCAAAGAAGATCGGGTTGTCAGGGTGATCCCTGGGTGACAAGTCTCGAGCTGAGTAAACAAAAATCAAATGAAAACATAAAACTCGGGGGAAATGGTAAATTGAGAAAAACACAAGTTGCTGAAACTGTTAGGTGCAAGAGAGACACATTTGAGCTTATCGACTCCGTGAAGGATTTGAGTATGAAAGGACGAAGAATGCTTTCTTTAGAGGTCACCACCCTTTTTACCAACGTTCCGATCACGGAAACAATCAAATAACTCTGTGACTATATCGAGAACAGTGGCTTAGCGACAAGTCTTCCGATAGTAGATTTGTAGCAACTGCTGTTTTTTGTACCTAAAAAGTCCAGTTTAAATTTAACAATCAAATTTGTCCCTAAAAGGGCGGCGTAGCGATGAGGTCCCCACTCAGCCCATTATTAGCCGACATTTTCATGGCAAAGCTTGAACGTGGGCCGCTCGAATCGTGAATACAAATCTTCTACCTATACAAATGTTATGTGGATGACATCTGTTTACTCAACCCCTCGACGAGAACCAACCAACTGTTCAATGAATTCAACTGGGTTTACGCAAATGTGAAATTCACAACAGAGATGGAATTGAACAATGAAACAACTTTTCATAGACGTACAATTAAGTCGTCGAGATGTATCAATTCGGTGATCAGCACACAGGAGAGCAACGTGGAATGGACAATACACCAGCTTTTACAGCTTTGTACCTCTTAATGTGAAGAGGAACCTTATTAGATGTCTCATAGTCAGAACGAGAAGAATATGCACAGAAGATACTTTTGAAGCAGAACTTCAGACGGTAAGAAAAGTATTCATTGGAAATGGCTTTCCAAGTAGATTAATTGATAAGATATTGAAGACCGAAAAGGAAATTCCTAGGAGGGCGACGGTGGAGAGAAAGCCGATATACATATCTGTCATTCAGAAGTGACACGCTAGCAAAGTTAGAACGAAAAAGATTGATTAACGCTATCGATAGGACATTTTACACAGCCAAGCTTCGAATCTTTTTCATGTCCCGCCCCGTAGTGTCATTACGATTGAAAGACGAAGTTCCTGATTCTGCAGTCCCGTTTCGTGTTTATTCATTCATATCTTCCTCTGGGACATTTTGAACCGGCCGCATGACCAGGCGCTTGTTTGAACGCATCCGTGAGCACCGCTCTGCATGGTTGGACATTGGAACAATAAAGATACTTAATAGCGCTGTCTTTTCACATCTAGCACAAACTAACCACATCGTGAATGGTACGCAAGCTCTTCAGATCCTTCAAAAGGCCAGGGGTAAGCAGTCTAGGTTGGCAAGAGTCGCCTCTTGAGCACTACAGAAGCTGTCGCGATCCGTCTTCACAATCCTCCACCGTGCTCTCAAACAATTTGTGGTTGCGCTTCAACTTGAAAGGCACACTCATCTTGGACCGACTACTGAATGGCAAGCAAACGGAGATACTGTAAGCATATTCTTCTATGTTGCCGTGGACAAATGAACCGACCAGCTACCGTATCATTGGCGTTGAAGTTCTCATCAAAAGTTTCAGATGGTATAAAACTTCACAAGAACATTCAACAGTGAATACGAATTGATGGGGATTGCAGCAAGTGTTTGTCCTAAAAGCGCACCCCTGGGGAACAGTTAAGTTAAACTAATCGCAACCGGATTTACTATTCGACGACCAGGGATGGGCTACACTTACTGAGCATATGAACTTGAGGAAACATTGTTTTACTCTAAAGAGTCATCGATTTACCGGCATTAGATTTCAAAATATTAAAGTTTTCCTGTAAATAGATAGACATTTTAGTTTAGATTTCCGTAAATATAAGTGGCAATTTCGACTATATGCTTACTTTTCATTCGCAATAAATGTAATGAAGGATTCTAGAACACATGAAAGAAACTTCAGGGCTGGGTCTAAAATAAGGGATGAACTGGGAGTATGGACACTACAGCCAGGAGGCTGTGAAATATACAGCACGGAATGTAAGTTCAAATTTATTTTGCTACAACTTCTGAATTTTCGGGCATATGACAAACTGTTCAGAAATGACAACGAATGAAAGGTTGTGCACTTTGCAGAATAGTAATCAGTTACGAAAAGCCATTTTATTAGCATTGCAAATACATGAAACAACACAAGCATCGCTTGTTATCTGACCACGAAATAGTGGGACGGCATGCCGATGTGGATCAATCGGGTTACCAACTGCGATGAGTTGCCCATTTTCCATGGTGAAGAAAAGCAATGTCTCAATAAACACACGGAGAACTATATTATATGGGATTTATCATCACTCTGTCGGGAATTTTACAGATCACAGTAACCAAAAGTAGACATCTTTATTGATGAACCTTGAGTACATATTGACTACCACGTGACATGAACTACATAATCTTTCCGCCTAAACGAAGCAATAAAAAAAGATTAAGGCATATTTACCTCGTACAGAGCCGGCCACATTAACTGTCCGCCACTGATCGCATCCACGAACGGCTCATTTTCACATCGGGTCAAAATGGCATCGGTCAATCTAGCACGAGTGATGTTTCGAATCAGTTCAGCACTGGATAAATCTTCTGTAATGGTCACCCCAACACCTCGGCCTTTCAACTCCTTCGCCCGTTCCCGTGCCAATCGGTTTTGACGGCGAACCTGGTCGATCAGATATTGCATACTATCATGAACGTAGTCATCTAGCTTGCGTGGACCATCTGGTATGTGTCCAGTTAGGTAGCGACATAACTCAGTTTGCAAAGGGCCACCGGACAGGAACAGTACCGTACAGACGACCATGAGGATAGTGGAAAACAGAAAAACGAAACCAACTCCACTGAAGAAAAAGGAGGGATAATACAGAAGAGTTTAACAACCATTAGGGCCCGATATAGTCATAAAATTTAAGCGACACAACTTCGAGACACGGTTTTCGATAGAAAAGTCTAGTTACCTGCTTAATTTTAACAAGGGACTTCAGTTGACTGGATTAGTGAATCTTAAGACCTATCCAACTGAACTCAAAGAGTAATGAGGTATACGTCTAAAAGACCGGTGGGGTGCAATGTGGTGTAGGAGGTGAACTATCAACAAATGCATGACAAATACTTTCCAATGCATCTAAGGTCAGGGTTTCAAGCTACTGAGCGTGTCCTTGCGTCATGGATAGGTGAACGGCCACCATTTAGGTGGTTGACCACCAATCACTTAGGTCCAACCCCCCCTCCCCGAATAAGCGACCACGGCTGAGCAGCGATAGTGTCGAAGGCATGATGAGTTTTTGCGTGGTAAGTGTTCCACCTAAAAAAATACCAAGAGAGCCTGCTGATGGGACTGTGACTCGGCAAGTGTGGTCTGCGAAATAAATAAAGGTCATCAATCCTTGTCGTGCTCTACTGACCCTGGAAGATTTTCTAGAAGAGGGGTATGAGTCGAGCAACCGACCATCGGCTCGTCTTGAGTGATTTTTGTTTTTCAGATAGCAAAAGCTAAAGGTGGGTACTCGCCGAGTCGACTGGGCGACGGAAAATTACAATAGTTTACAAGGAATACATATGAAGATGACTGATTTTCTAACGGGCGTTCTGCACATTTTCGCACTCGCAAAAGCGACCTTTCACCGTACATAACTGTTCGTTTCCAATAATGACTTAGGGTTTTCCATTCCTATTTAATTTGCTCACATTCACTGAGAACTGCCGTTGGCCAAACTGAAAGAAGGATAACAGCAAAAAGTTCTGTTCGGGTTTTCTTGTGTTCTCTTATAACTTGCAACTAAATAGCACCGAATCTACTTCAGCCGACCGATACCCTTTCACATCCTCAATATTTTTTCAAAATAGCCAAATTCAATGTGAACATACTGATGAGTGCGGGACAACAGCTGTGTTTAGCTTCAAGTCTATTACTCAACTGACATCTCCATACAATCATTTGGTGAAGTTTCATCTGTCTTTCCGGAAACCTAAAGGTCACAGCCTACGATTTGGTTGGGTTCCGCGTCGTTCTCTGTAAGACAGGTGAGGCCCCATAGCTAGACCACATTTCACTCGAGAGCCGACTACGCGTACTGAGATTAGGAGGTTCCTGTGAAGTTAACAGTCGTCGCTCTGATAGACGCGTATGCCTCTACAGTTTGCAGAACAGATTCAACCAATCAAAAGTGGCACAACCTCTTACAAACAGCAAGACGGGACGAAATCGCAATTTAGCATGAGTCACGAATGTTCGAGTGGGTGAGTTGCCGTTGAACGCAGCCCTTTTGGTCCTGATTCCCGCTGTACATGGGAAACGGTTGCTAGCCTTGTGTTCGGGCCGTCAGTTGTTTTTCGTTAGCACAAACTTCAGACGCTTCAAATGTTTGCGTCATTCCGCTTCGGGCTAAAATTAGTTACAAACGGTAGGACTGTCTGCAAGACTGTCGGTCGTATGAGGGCACTCCCCTAAACTCCGATTACGCGTTAGTCTGCACCAAATACATTGGTGGGCACTGAAAATGCATGATGCAACATCCTTTGGGTTACGACGAGTTCTCTGAATTGATTAGCCTATCAATTTTCCGAAACGCGCTAGCTGAGGAGCTATTATTTTCCCCGCCTAAAAGCATCAGTGGGCACTAAGCGCTTATTACGAATGCTGTCGATTTTGGTGGCTTAGCGAGTCGTGGCCTAACCCGTCACTCTGGATTTCTATGGAGCCTCGCCGAGTTCTTGAAGCACGCAACTTTATCCCGGCTGATAACGAGCGTAATGAAGCATGGTTCAACATCAGACGTGAACCCAACGGAAGTAATCATAGTGATCACGAGTTCTTGTGGTGGTGCACTACAGATGGAACACGCTGCCGCCATGGGATATTCCCGCTGGCTGTTTTATCTCGTCCAAGCAATGGGTTTGAACAAAGTGATTTGTGAAACTGACGGTTCGTCCATCTATAATCAGCAGTGAAGCACCGATCGATGGGCAGAGCAATTTAAAAAAAGTTAAGCTGTGTTTCAGCATCAGCCCCTTCCAAAGACATTTCCGCACGTGTTCTGCGACCTGTTACAACAGATCAGTCATCACCATTACCATCGTCGTTCAGCGTTAAACATCAAAGCAAGTCTCACTGACCGTTGCCATTTCCCTGGAGTTACATGGTCCCATAAGAGTGAATATGCAAACGGGACAAAGAGTAGGTCTACACCGATGTGGAAAGATAAGAATGTTGCTGTAGCTAAAACGCGAAAAACAGTTTAACTGTACCACACACCTTCTCAATTATTCTCATTCGATAGAAAATGACAACACGATCGCCACTGTTCGCCATTCACTCCCATTTCCTACAGTGTCTCCAGCCATCTAGTTGACGAGGACCTCGGACCCCAACCACAGATTCGGAGACGTGAAACATCTACTTTACCTAAGTTCGATGTACATTTTCTCATACCACATTGCCACGGCATCTGTTGACCTCCACATGGCTTCTTCCATTCCTTAAGAGGAACACAAAATAGGGCACGATATGGTAGACGAGTGTTCGCCATACGCAACACGTGACCCAACCAGCGTAGTCTACTGAGTTTCATACGATGAAACAAGGTATTCTGAGAGCCAGCACCAAGTAGTGGATTTCTGACCTCCACATTACTCACCCGGTCACTCCATCCAATCTGAGCCATACTACGTAAACATCGGTGGTCGAAACCCTCTAACCGACGACCATCTCCCAAACCCAGATGTTCATCGGCTAAAAGTTTTCGACCATCGACGTCTACGTAAAGAACGTAAAGGAATAATCAATCCCGGGACGGTTTACTTGTGTACACACTACTGACCATATATATACTACTACTACTACTAAAAGTCGAGAGATAAAATTTCAAGTTCTGTTCTGTTCTTCGGTAGTGAGATCAAGATAATCTATTAGGTCTTATGATTTCCCACTCACAGTTTTTGAACAAATTAGGATGCAATCGACTTTCGGATCTAGTGGCAAACAAAACAAAGGAACCAACCGCAATCTCATGGCTGTTTCTTATCCGTTTACCCTAGCATAATGTAAACAGATAAAGCTTAGTTTGGGTTGTTGAAATTCAATTCAGATCACGTCAGAAAAAAACTGACAGAAAAACTCACGCCAACAGAAGATTCGCCCCAACTCCGCGATTGCACATCCCGGCTTCTTGATAAGGTCGATTACCACAGGTGCCAAAGCAAAGACCCAAATAAAACAGCAGGAAGATAAGAATCGGGAGACACAGCAACGCGATTCCGCCGTAAAACTGGAATTCAACAAGCCTATAAGAGTAGAGACGGTAAATTAGATACGACATCACTGTTATGATCGGAATATGTCGAACCGCATGAAGATGATAAGAGCCGAGTAAAAAAAACAGCAATTAGGATGGAACCTGTAAAACAAGATCTAGGTTGAACTGGACAACACTCGTAGAACCGGAGGGGCAGATGGGTATTGCCAGACGAAAAAAGGGACCGGTGCAGCAATGGTCTGATAAATGGTGAGTTTTCAAGACCTTTTAAAAAACCATAGCGCACACAACTTCATAACAAGAATACTGTACTTCTCTGAGCTATATCTGAAATATGCCACAAAATTTTCTTGTTAGCATCTACCGAATTATTGACTCAACGATCAAGTGCTTAAACAGATGATGAAATAAATTATAGTATAATTCATCAGTTTTGGGAGAAATTTTCTGAATGCTTCCGCTGTGAAAAAAGGAGAACAAAACCGTCAGCTAAATTAACGAGTTCAAATATCATAAGAAATATGGTATTACTGTTTGGAATCATAACTACTGGACATTCTCAAAGATCACTTTTGGGCATCGTTACCAACTGCCACCAATATCACAAGTTAGAGCACCCGTGGTAGATGTCGTATAGGATTATTCATTGGTCTAGTGCACCACTCAACAACTAAATCGATCTCCCAGTGCAGCTCAGGCTCATGTCCGATTTGATGGAAAATATGGGGATAATGCTTAGGCATCAAAATTAATTTCATACGATGGGAATATGCACCGGCAACGCTGCATGAAGGCATCAAAGTGCAGTGTACAACAGTTTATTTTCAACAGACCATCACCATAACTATCGTCGAGCGTGAAACGGTAAGGCGAGCTCCGCTGGCCGCTGCCTTTATCACCGAGTAACGTGGTGATACACGAATAGCAAATATACACGGTGGACAGAGGATGGACAAAGGGGTGAAAAAACAGCTACGCCGCGACAAAATATTCTCAGGACGGGTATCCAATGCTCGATTCTTAATCTGAACACCGCTCACTAGATCCAATTCCGGTGACAGTACGCAAACATCGATGATGTAAAACCATCAAATGACGGGGTTTTTCCAGCACACTATGCCTCGCAACCACACAACACATCTGAACAAACTAGAGTAACACACACCATCTTGCAAATTCAGCGAAAAATCAAGCCTGTGTCACAAGTTCTCAGTTCTCTCCTGCGTACACCGTTCGAGACTGGGGTGTACGTGTCCTCACTTTCTCTACACCGCTGCCATCTTTAACCAGGTAACCGAGGCAACTGCAAGGGTTCCGCTTCGAGTATCAAATTTGGCACTACTCCTGTCCAGCTTGCAACATCAGTTCACATATTGAAGTTGTAAGGCACATACCGAGTGGAGAACCAGCTCTGGACAATCTAGTACACGGTGCGCAATTCTCGTACATTAGAACGTGGATGAAAGATCGTCTGGATAATCCAAGTCACAAAGCTTTTCATGGTTTACCAGTTCGACGACTGAATCCTGAAGACCTCCTAAAGCATCTTTCATTACGTCGTCGGTGATGAATTAAAACAACGATGGAGATTGAACATCACTGTACAACACAGATAGTCGATTCACGTGAAATACATAATACTCCACCTACCCTTGAACAATCTATTGCATTCGAGTACGAGACATGCAGAGTTTCACGAACTCCATGGGCATGCCTTTCCGGCGAACAGCGCTGTCCAGTAGACTGATTTGAACCGGCCTTTCAGGTCAAGAACCATGAATACCGGGGAACGGTGCGGGTAGTGCATTTCAAGCAGCTAGCGAAAAGGGCAAACTTGGCCATCACCATGGATCAGCGTTAGACAGCAAGGCAAGTCTCACTGACCATTGCCTTTGCCCAAAGTTACAAGTTTATAAAAAGGTGAATATTCAAGGGGAACAAAGAGGAAACCTTCACAGGTGGGAAAAGACAAGATACTGCTGCAGCTGCTGTAAACTAACTGCAAAACACTATTCCAATCAATCTCGTTCGATAGAAAATGACAACACGATCGCCACTGTTCGCCATTCACTCCCATTTCCTACAGTGTCTCCAGCCATCTAGTTGACGAGGACCTCGGACCCCAACCACAGATTCGGAGACGTGAAACATCTACTTTACCTAAGTTCGATGTACATTTTCTCATACCACATTGCCACGGCATCTGTTGACCTCCACATGGCTTCTTCCATTCCTTAAGAGGAACACAAAATAGAGCACGATATGGTAAACGAGTGTTCGCCATACGCAACACGTGACCCAACCAGCGTAGTCTACTGAGTTTCATACGATGAAACAAGGTATTCTGAGAGCCAGCACCAAGTAGTGGATTTCTGACCTCCACATTACTCACCCGGTCACTCCATCCAATCTGAGCCATACTACGTAAACATCGGTTGTCGAAACCCTCTAACCGACGAACATCTCCCACAAGAATATTCCATGTCTCGCAACCGTACAACAGAACTGAACGCACTGCGGCACAGTATAGTACACACGACCTTTCAACTTCAGTGAAATAGCAGGCCGATGCCACAAGTGCTTCAGTCCAGCATAAGCTGCTCGAGCCTTCAATATACGCGTAATTACCTTCACTGTCGAGCTACCATCGTTGGACACGCAGCTACCAAGGTAGGTGAAACGGTACACAATCGTTAATTCCTTTCCATCTTATACCGAGTTCGGCGCTACTGTCGTCTAGTCCTGTAGCAGCAACTCACACTTAGAGGGGGCAAAGCAAATACCAAACCGAGCAACCGATTTCGAAAGTCTATCTAGAGCACGCTGTGCATGGTGCGCGGATTCGAAAGGGCACATGATTTTAACTACTTAATCTAGATTACACAGCTTCTCACAATTTCCCAGTTCGACTGCTACATCCAGCAGACCTGCTAATTGACTTTCTATCATCTTGACGAACAAGAATGGAGAAGGGACACAGTTGACGAACATCGTAGTCGTTTCAAATAAACCTGACAGTTCACCGTAAAACCCTCACACCAGCACATATATGCAGGTAATCCGACGGAGAGTACTTAATAATAATGTTCGATTAACTGAGTGGAACGTATCTTTCAATTCAAGAAAACTACGATCGTAAGAGAGTGGTGTATGGCGCGCTTCAAGTATTTCGTGAAGAGTGAATACCTGGTCGATGCAACCTCGACATGGACGAAAATCGTCCTGCCGTTCACGGACGTCACTCACGCGAACCGGTGTCACACAAGGCAGCATTATCGAAGCACACACTCTAGTAACAATCAGAATTAAATAATCCCCGATCAAATAATCAGTTTTCGTGAACCCTTTTTGAAGATGAACGCGATTAGTGACTCGCCCCACAATAGCGGAATACGTTCCTCGTTTAGAATATCACGAATAAAGAAAACAAGTGATTTCTTTGAAAATCCCAACAGAGATTAATGAAACCAGTTGAGGAACAAGCCCGTTCAAAGTGAATCGTACTTGCGCAATTGCATCAGGATATATTAGGAGGAATGTTTGGGAGGGATTGGATTAGTCAGATACAAATATGGGTGGGAAAGGAATATGTGGTGATACATGCACAACCTGAACACATTAGAATGTGTTGTGTGAATTGCTTTGTTGCCAAGGTGTTTGTATATTGGCTTTCTCTCCACCGTCGCCCTCCTAGGAATTTCCTTTTCGGTCTTCAATATCTTATCAATTAATCTACTTGGAAAGCCATTTCCAATGAATACTTTTCTTACCGTCTGAAGTTCTGCTTCAAAAGTATCTTCTGTGCATATTCTTCTCGTTCTGACTATGAGACATCTAATAAGGTTCCTCTTCACATTAAGAGGTACAAAGCTGTAAAAGCTGGTGTATTGTCCATTCCACGTTGCTCTCCTGTGTGCTGATCACCGAATTGATACATCTCGACGACTTAATTGTACGTCTATGAAAAGTTGTTTCATTGTTCAATTCCATCTCTGTTGTGAATTTCACATTTGCGTAAACCCAGTTGAATTCATTGAACAGTTGGTTGGTTCTCGTCGAGGGGTTGAGTAAACAGATGTCATCCACATAACATTTGTATAGGTAGAAGATTTGTATTCACGATTCGAGCGGCCCACGTTCAAGCTTTGCCATGAAAATGTCGGCTAATAATGGGCTGAGTGGGGACCTCATCGCTACGCCGCCCTTTTAGGGACAAATTTGATTGTTAAATTTAAACTGGACTTTTTAGGTACAAAAAACAGCAGTTGCTACAAATCTACTATCGGAAGACTTGTCGCTAAGCCACTGTTCTCGATATAGTCACAGAGTTATTTGATTGTTTCCGTGATCGGAACGTTGGTAAAAAGGGTGGTGACCTCTAAAGAAAGCATTCTTCGTCCTTTCATACTCAAATCCTTCACGGAGTCGATAAGCTCAAATGTGTCTTTGATTCTTCCAATGATTCCATCAACACTTGGTGCTCCTGGTACAAATGGATGGAGCATATTTCCCGAAAGATTTTTTTCCTCACTCGGCTGGTCGAACACGATCCGATGTTACAAATGTTCGTTCTAAATCTGCAGTATGACTGCATTTGGCATCATGTTCCTTAAGCACCTGTCTTCGAAGTGACGCCTTAGTAATTCGGATGTGGTTTCTCCTTATGATATTGCTTCGTAAAACTTATATTTAGTTATACGATCACTCAAGAACCGAACAGCCTCGTTTGTGCGTATTCATTTATATCTTCCTCTGGGACACCGGCCGCACGACCAGACGCTTGTTTGAACCCATCCGTGAGCATCGCTTTGCATGGTTGGACATTAGAACAATCAAGTCATTTAATGATGTATTTGATTCACACCTAGCACAGACTAACCACACCGTGAACGGGACGCAAGCTTTCCGGATCCTGCATAAAGTAAATGGTTTCGTCAGGCTGCTTCACGCAAATTGAAAAGAACTGAGGGAAGTTAGCTAGGACCGGCAGTTCCTACACTCTTTAGCAGTCGAATATACGACGTTACTTACACTTTTCTTGGGGGGTCAACAGACACCTCCCAAGGATTTGCAGGTGCAGACGTCGCCCTAAATACGTTGGCATGTGGCCAGCTAAACTCATCCTTGAAGTGCGCAGCCAAACGGTCCAGCCTTTGTTGTCTACAATAGATGAGCTCTCCATTTCTATCACACACAACTTCACTAACCGAAGTCCCCACTCGCTGGCGAAGCGGTTAAGCTTAAACAGTCTTTGACTGTTACCTGAAGCGGACGCCACTTCCATCTCTTCGGCTACCTTAACTTACCAGCTTTCACGGTCATTCTTAGGGCTTTTCGTCAGCCGACGCTGCAGCTGATGCCACTTACTTATCATGCAGTTACGGATCAGCCGTTTTTGCTCCAATACACCCAGCAACCCTTGTGAGACTCGGTGTCTTTGATGAACGCAGGCGAAACCTGTTGCCAAATGCATAGACTGCTTGATCTCTTCCCGCCGCTCGTCCACATTGCTGCTGGTCGAAGTTCTTAGTTCCTCGGATAGTTCCTGTTCATAGCCGTTGCGAACAGCCGAACCAGACAGACGTCCGACGACCAACCCAGTAAGTGGCCTGCGTCGATGGACGTTGCGCTGAAGCCAAATCACGACGAAACTGACGCATGCTCCGATTCGACGTACGTGGTTCGTTACGACCTACATTTCTCCACAGAACCGCGCCAACGTTAAATGCCGGCAATATGGTCGATCTGACTCAGACTGTCTGTTGAGTTAGAGCAACGCGTCGCTGTGCGACGCGAACTGTGTCGGAAATTCGTACTAGATAGGAATAAATGATTATCTGCACAGAATTGGAGAAGTCTTTCCCCGTTGTCTGTTCGCTGAGCAGGCCTAAACAGGACTCCGATACACTCAGTTTACCAACTTGTGCATTAAAGTCACCTGCTACCACTACAATGTCAGAGCGTTTGCTCTTCCGAACAAAAGTGACGAGGTTATGGTAAAATTCGTCTTTCTCCATGTCAGTGCTGCAGTCTGTTGGAGCGTATCCCGAGATAACAAATAAACTACGCTTAACACTACTATCCTTTAGGACGCCGACTGATCCTTGCAGTCTCATGGCACACAAGCGACTGTTGACTGGGATCCAGACTAAAAGGGCTGCTTCAGCCTTCTCACTCAAGACTATTCCTACACCACGTTGACCCACAGCTTCAGCAGCCTCGTCTCCTCTAATGGGCGGGAAATACCTTGACGAGACATTAGGCGCAGTTAGTTGAATTACTCTGCTCTACTCGAATCCTGAACTCGTGTTTCACTCACGCAGCAGACATCAATTGAAGGTGAGTCTACTGTCAGAGCCAAACACGCCTATTGGCCAGCCTTCATTAAAGTGCGCGCATTGAAGGAACCCAGATTCAGAGGATGACGAGGCATCAACAAATGTGAACTAGCTATCGGACGATGACCCGTTGCGAGTATCAGGCGTGTTATCAGTGGGGACACTGCCGGTAGGCAGAAGGCGCAAAGACATTGGGTTGGAGACAGAAGAGATGTTGAATAGAAGAAGGCAGCAGTATACTTATCACTACCCACCCCGCTCGATGCGATGGGCAGCGAGGTTCTAATTATACTGCGCGACGACCGATACAGTATGGAATTTTTTGTAGGCGTTCAACTCATAGGGATGGGCGGGTGCTTCTAGGGAGTCCAACCGCTAAACAGAAAAACGATTAGGGTTCTTAGCCAAAGCCTTTGGTTCTGACAAGAATTTAACCGTAAGGCAGTAGGGTATAGCTGAATGAAAGCTCATTTTCGTGGATCAATTACTGGCTGGGTTGACAGCTCAAATCATCCCAACTATAGGACCAACATGTTACTTCAGCAGACCTCAAGTGAATAACCTTCCAGCCTCATTGGGTCATGGAGGTATGCAAGCTATCACACCATGTCTCTGTGTGACGACTTTCCATTAGCAATTTCGAAAAATCAAGAGACATTCGATGGGTCTTGAAAATACAAAGGATGCGACCCACCATGTGCTTGAATCGCTAGATGGCAAATAAGTAATAGAATGAATTAATAAACTGGCACAGTCAAAAAAGCAATGACCCCACAGATACACAGCGTATTCGATTGCCGTTTTTTACTTGTAGCTCACAGAATCTAACGGTTCACTGTCAATGAGCATTAGGTGATGCGCTTCAGCTGTACAGTGTACGCCTAAACAATAGCAATAAAGGAAACAAATGTCAAGGGCTAAAACTTCCAAGGTGATAGGTTTTCTAAAAACTAACCAAATTAGTGATAAGGAAGTTACGTACTAATGGGGAAAATCCATAACCAAGTAAGACTGGAGCACAGCGAACATCACCAGCAGACCTGAAGAATTACACAGTAAAGCAGCTGAAAACCCCATAAGAAATGCGAAAATACCCACCGTAAGAGAACTTGGTTATTCTCTTCATCTTCGTGCATCTGAACGCGTTGCCGAAACAGGGCCAGGCCACGTTTAATTTCCTGCAGACTGCCTTCGAAACTGCGGGCCAGCTTTTCACGTGTTTCTGTTGAATGGACCAAATCATCCCAGGCACCTGTGAAAATCAAATTTGATGGATTGGCAAGTTTAGAATTATTAGACGAATTGTGTGAAGCAGGGGACAATTCAAGTCCACTCAGTTTCGTGGTAAAAGAAGGGTTTACCAGCTTGAACCCAGGATGTCACCAATATCACAGAACAGTAAAGATTGAATGACGATAAAATGCGAGCTAACTGAATGGCTTTCCCATAAGGACATTACATTACTGGGCCGCAGCTGAATGTAGCCTGTCCAAGACCCAATTTGCGGATATTTGAACTTCATCATTATCCAGATTTTCCGACATTATAACAAGTTCAACAGAAATTTGTGAAAACTATTCGGAACTGACTTGCTGAGATGTTGATAATATAGATATGAAAAGTGATCCATCATCTTGCATGGACACATTTTTGTTCACACATTCTAAAGTACGCTTATTGCCTAAGGATTATTATAAAATTAGGAAGCAGACGTGCGCTTTTCAGACCTTGTGAAAGTGAGACATGTTGTCACATAATTCCGAATATTTTCGATGCATATCGAACAGTCTTACCTTAATTCCAAAATAGTGTGAAGGACAATACGGGATTACATAGCCGACACCCAAGACTGCATGTCGAGAACAATTTAAAATAATACACAAAGAAAAGCGGCAATTGGACAGACAATTTCTGGCTCGCACGATGATAGAGGCTCCCATTTCACAAATTTGTGGCGAATATCCCGTTAATAATTAGTGTATACCGATGACAAGAGAGCATGACAGTTGAAAGACAAAGAAATTAGCCGACTGTTGACGCGTGCCTATTTGGATCGCCTTTTTGTTGAATTGCACTTGTATCGCAGTTTCATTGCTTTTTGAAATAATTTTATTAATTGAAAACTGAAGTGAAAATGATGTGTGACGAACAGCTTTTTGCTTCTGATATCGCAGCCAGATTTTCTTTGGAATTGGGGTAGTGGATAAGTAGAGTAGGGGAGCTAATCACCAAAAACAGTGGTACATACTTCGAGATTTTCTAGTTCCTCTCGGGGAGAATCCGTAATTCTGCGTTTGCATACATAAAACAGTATAACGTGCAAGCGAAGACAGAAGTGTCAAGTACCTAGTTTCTAGCTGCACGCGAAGTTGGAGTACCTAATGCATAACTAGTTCTCAATATTCCAAGAACAAGATTTACTAGGGCTACCCAGGGACTACGGCCCTAGATATTTCAACTCCATGACCCATATTCTGAAACTTCGTCTAAGTTAGCAACTGGCACTTAAGAGGTAGCAAAGTCAATGCACTCGTTGACAGGAACGAGTAGTCTGAATGATAAGTTATGGGTTAAGCGAGAGTATCGTTAATATATCCGGATGGGATCTGGCTGTAATTTGAAACATGGATAATTCAAGAACGAACAAGACAAACGAGCCACATCAGTCAGAGCGAGTTACGTAAACAAAAGGGGGAATTCAATACCACGTTGGACAAGGGTATAAACGATAGCCACCAAAAGCGGAGGCCATATCCGGAACGTGCAGGTGGATCTTTTAGTGGGATATGATTCACTGGGCGAATGGGCATTTTGAGGAGTGAATCTCATCAAACATAGGGAGTTTTGTCTAGATTTTAGTTAAACCCTTTGGACAGACATTACCGATTTCCATTTCCATGTGAAATGCGGCCGAGATAAACAAACGATAGGCAGCGAAAGCAAAGCCTAGAAAGTTACAAGGGGAACGAGTGCATGTAATTGAACAAGTAATTCGTGAGTTCCGACCGTTTGATAGGTGGAATTAAACGCATTGGTTGGAGTCATCATTGGAGTTTACCATTACAAAAACTGCTGGTTTCGACCAAGCTTCCTCGAACTCAACTGAAAATAGAGGCGCATAGCGTGTATCAGAAATTCCAGCCGATTCAGTGACTCTTATGGAAAACATTGTCTAACCAAGACAAACTAAATGTTTCCACTACATTCGAACAATGATACGAAGAAATCAGTGCCGAGAGGCTTAACTACTGATTCTAAGAGACGTTCACATTGTTGTGGTCACTGCAATTAACGGTCAGATTGTGCAGCTGATCATTATCAAACACAAGGATGTCGTTATCGAGTCTACCAATAGCTGAGAATGGCAAAAAAAAAAAATAACTTACGATTGAGATCGTGATCGATTGCCTTTTTGATAACACCCGCGAGTGTTCCCAAAGTGTCGTTGAACTAGAGGAAAAAATGAAGCAAAGGGCAAGAAAATTCCAGATGGTCGAATCTAATGAAGCACTGCATGAAAAACAGAAACGCCGAACTAGCCGCTTACACAGTTTCCAGTTTAGTTCATCAAGTTAAAGCAGAGAAGCATCACTTTTGAAGAAGCAACTTACCATAATTTCTAGCGTGATATGGTGAATCACTCAAGTTGTTTTAATGATTCTTAACCGAAACAATTATTGCAGTTGCAGAGATGTGGCAAATATTACTCCCAAGTATAAAAAAACAAATGGTTTCGACGCATTACACTGGATTCCTTACGGTGAAGAGCTTTGAGGAGCACTGTGAAATCTACGCCGTATAGTATCCTTGAAACATCTACGACAGGACGGTGATGAATCACTAATTTTCAAGAGATTCATAAACAAACTAGAAAACAACTCACCGCTGGAGAATAGTTCAACTTGTGTGAGATAATAAGCAACCAACCACTATTTTCTGATTACGCAGCATGGAAACAGAAGAAGGCTGAACCGTTTTTCTTGCAGTGTACGAAAAAAGTGACAATTGCTGATGTGCTACGATCAGCCAGGTGGTCAGTAACGAAAATTGCGGGAAACAAGTGGTGGCTTTGTAGCTATCGATCATTCCGACAAATGTAAAAAGACTCGACAAGTAACTTTTTTGCGTCCTAGCCTTGAGATATGAATATACCCCCGAGATGGGGACGGGCAACAACGGGATAGCTATAAAAACTCCAACTGTTGATGACTAAGCCGGAGAAACGGGTTTAGAAAAGCTGCCGTATGACGACTTCGATGGAGGCCGTCCAAAGAGTCGATTACACCGGGGAAGACAAAATGCTCCTCTGACTTTCAAAATCGGAATTGCAGATTAGACAGATGCTGGGTTTACCAATTAGGAAGAACAAAGATGAAAATGTTCGACTGATAATTTTCTCATCATACAAATGCGAATGAAAATCTATAGTAATGAGCAATCGGACAACTGACAGAATTATGTGCGAACAGATTCGTGAAGCGCACGTCGCAACAATTCTCATCAAATGCAAAGAAAGGATTCAACAACAAACCTACACTGACGAAATCAACCAAACACATTTGAAAATGAAAAAAAAATCAAGCGAAAATCGAAGAACCCGTAGACTGAGACATTTTGGATTCTGCAAGCGAAGTTAAATATATGACAAACAAACAGGTGAGAGAGAACTGACATCCCTGATTACTGACAAAGCAGCAACAAAAAACCAGGAAGACAGATATCAGCAAATGCGACCGCATGAACTTTTAGATAAAACCAGAGTTTGACAGAGCACTTCAACACAAGGGCGAGACCTGATCCAAAACAAATGCAAAGCGAACAAAGATTTCATTAGGAAGCTGCAAAAGATCAATACGGGACGAGAAAATAGTCCGCAATCTGCCAACCCAGCGAAATAGAACAGCAAGAGGTCCTAACTAGAAGCAAACAAAGAGTACACATCAAAAAACCAGACTGAATAAACGACAGCTACAAAGGCAGCATGGGTGAAAAGTAACACAGCAAGAACAACAAACAGAAAGCGACGGACAAAAAAGGCAAGAAATGAAACATTGCATGATAAACTGAGAAAAAAAAACTCACTTCGCTAAGCGACTGAAAATCCACAAGATGACGAGAAAGCTGCTCGATCAAATTCGACAACTCATACTCCTGAAACTAGAAAAAAAAGGAAAAAGCAGAACGTAAAAGAAAGACAAACGCGTGTAAGACAGAAAAGACAAAAATAACCAAGTAAAATTGAAGCAGCAGAGAAACCGGCCGAAGGACACGCAGAAACTGAACCAAACATAACGCGTACCACCGTCAAAAGCTAATACTCACACAAATCAATGTACGTTATTGGTTCACGCGAAAGGCACCGTCAACGCACCTAACGCAGATCATTCAACGGCACAATCTTATTATCGCCCACTTTTGAGACCTGCACGAACGTGAGCACGCACATCACAGGCTGATTGTATGGGCAAACACGAAAACACAAACCACAAACTACTGCCCAAAAATTCAATAATACAATCCATCGAATGGGAAAAACACACCATTCGTCCAAACGCTAAAGACTCCCGATCATTCACCCCAACAATACCAATACCAGTCAGCGTCGAATAACAATCCACCACAACCCAAACAATATCCACAAACAGTTCAGCAGACAAATCGGATCGAACAATCTAAGAAACTCAACCAAACATAACGCGTACCACCGTCAAAAGCTAATACTCACACAAATCAATGTACGTTATTGGTTCACGCGAAAGGCACCGTCAACGCACCTAACGCAGATCAT
>LUCM01005478.1:130983-157757 GCA_008360955.1 Fasciolopsis buskii
GGTGTCAAACGACGCAGCGTTGTCGAAACTAACACCTTAGTAACTATCGGAATTAAACTAATCCCACGATGATGGCTGCAGTCACTCCGTGTGCCCTTCTTGAAGGTGGGTACAATCAGTGACTCAGCCCACGATAACGGACTGCACTCCTCGTTCCAAATATCGTGAAGCAAGGAAGTAAGTGATTTCACCAGATCTTCCCCACGTAATTTGAAAAGAATTGAGGGAAATAAGTCGGGACTGGCTGCTTTTCCCCTCTTCAAAAGCCCAGTGGAATTATTTGTAGACGTGTACCTTATGGGGAATATTGGATGGGTACCGGGTTCTGCTCGGGAGTCCAATAGCTAAGTAGAAAAACGATTAGGGTTCTCAACCAAAGCCATTGGTTCTGACAAGAACCTGACCGCAAGGCAGCGAGGTACAGCTGAGTGGGCGCCCATCTACTTGGATCAATTAGTCTTCCACTTGTTTTTACGACTGAGCTGCTAACTCAGATCAACCTCCAACTTGGAGGACCAGGAGACTACTTTGTCAGGCCTCTACCCATTGACCTTTCAGGCATGATTGGATCTTCGGCTTGAGATAAACCATGCTGTATAGCTCGTTGGATCATGGCGGCACGCAAGCCGTCACACCACGTCAAGGGATAATAATGTGCGTAATGAAATAAAGCGAACTACCCAAGATGATTGACAAAATTACCTGATCTAGTGTATAACGAACTTTCAAATTCTTTTGCGCCTCTTGCATCAACTGACCGCATTTTATATGCTTGTCCAATGGACAATTTGTGTCCAGCGTCTCCACGAGTTTATTTCGGACTGAAGGCAATTCTTGAGTGAGTCGCACAAGAGAATTGTTGAATTCGTTCAGGAACATAACACTTTCTCCTTTAGGATCAAACTCGGCCACCACTGATAAACGAAAATGAAAAAGGTGGAAAATGGAGCCATAGACTGATCGGAACGGTGGGAGTGGATACTCAGGTAAGCATTACAGAAATAACCTAGTAGTTTCGAGTAAAAATCCTCCTGGGTAAATCCAATTTAGTGGAAGAAAAAATGGGACACTCAGCAGTATTTTGGTGAGAAAACGCAGTTCACAGTTTAACAAACACTTTACACAGTTCTCTAGATTAACGTTTTAACCCTATCGGCCTGTGTATTTTCTTTATTGCGGACTAGAAAATATGAACATCACTTAATAGTATGAATTCTATTAGTATATATCACAAAATTGCTTGCGAGTGATGCGTATGATTGATGCTAATATGTTGGACTGATTACCCTTAGAGAACAATACTCACGCAAAAATCTCACGTCCTCAGCTGAAAGATGCACTGGAAAGGCACTAGGCTCGAGTTCTGTTCTTATTAACGCTCACTGTGTTCCATATCGTCCAACGCATCCAGAATTTGAATCCGGACTGGCGCTTGTCGAATGCCAGATCAATGGGATGACCAGGAGCTTGTGCGTGGAAGTTGTGGTGCGAAGCGGAGTCAATGAAGCATAACAATTCTGATTTAAATCAACGGTTTCGCTAAAATGCCGAGGAATTCACTCTGTTATTCGCGACTACAGAGCAGATAATTATATATTTGTTGGACGAGGTTTTTTATTCAGCATAGAAGAACCAGTAATGGGTTTGGTATCGAGTCTCATCCAGCTTTCTCTCGGCTGTTTTGTATCGCGTTACGATCAAATATTCGGTGGCAATCGGCTTCAAAGTTTTCAACGATCAATAGCTGCCGCCAACACAGTCTAGACTTTGATTTTACAATTTTATGCAGAATTCAGTTTGAGATATTTCAATGCAAGGTTATGGAACGGTCACTGCTTTGTGAACGCAAGTGGCACACATACCTAGGCTAAAAGGAAATCTTTCCGGGAGATTATTTCTTCTTCAAAAAGAGAAGTCGAAGCAATGTACGGAAAAGATGAAAACCAATCTAAATTTTCATCAGATGTTTCAAGGATGAGTGCAGGCCAAGGGGGCATGTTTTATAGCTTATAAAGCAGATTGAACTAATGGAAACCAGCAAACACGATCCTGAAACATGAAGTGGTGTAGAACAACATAAAGTTTTATTAGGCCAAACGTGGTAAAAAGCCATGAAACAGTTAGTTAGTTGTTATCTACCACCAAAGTGAGCGACATACCTAGGATTGAAATATTCGGAACTCGAGGCCACAGACTCATTGTGCTTGACCGCCATTGCGAACGAGTCTGCACATTAGCCTTGGTGTTCCTCTTTTAGTCTATGAACATGTTAGTAAAAGCCAGAGGAAGGAGTTCCTTCCAACAAAAGGAGCCCTGCAAACTAGCTAGAAATAACCCTGACTTGCGTTAAATGACTGTTGGAATAGACCAAGGTTGGACAAACCTGCGGCATTATCTAGCTACGATCTGGGTGGACGAACTGCCAAAATCGGAGTCAAATGGAAGCCACTAAATTAAAACTCAAACAGAACAGAGAATACTTCGCAGCAGAATGACTAGACTTCAACAGTGTAGGCTTCGCCGGGGGGGGGTGAGTTTGGAAGAAAGTTTCCCAAAAGGGTGAAATTATGAGTATCTGGGAAAAATGGAAAGTTATCACCCAATAATAAATTCAATGAGGAAAAACAAGCGACTCTCAACCACTCGATTTCTGATAGGAACTGTGTGTAATCCCAATCCATTACTTTGTTTTCGTTTTCAAGACGAATAAAAAACTTCAAAACTGAAACAATATTTGCCAAACACGACGCAACATATTTAATTCTCTAATGGTATTGAAATTTAACAATCCGCTTCGAGAACTACATGCACCCTATGAATAACAAGACAATGGACAAGATTATTTTCCACAAACGGTAACTAGGTGGGTGATTAAAACTGAAAAACAGTGGATCTCTACTGACAGTTCCGGTTTTGGTTTGTACAATCATAAACCTTGTACCGGCGACTTCTGGTTTTGGCTGCTATCCCACGGAACCACTTGCTCAAACAAAAAAGGGCAAAGAACGATGAAAGATCGACTACACAATAGTAAGCGGAACAACAATACAACAGACAAAGGGTCTTGAAACGCATGGACGCCACTGACTGCGACACCAGCTATATCACCTACTGTCTCCAACCGCTGCTTGGAGGAATCTCGTGGATCCCGACCCGATAATCTAACTGCATTTACACGAGCCAGACCACCGGTTAGTCTTCTCATCAACTGGCCACCGTGAACCATCTTCAGACCATTAAGTGCCTTGCAGAACAACACACAACGAGGCAGTGGTCTTGTGGGCCAGCGCAAAACATGTTCCAATGATGGAAACCTATTCTGTGTGTTTGTTCTAAAGGTTGAACCCTGGGATCCAATACATCACGTCTAACCTGAGTTACTCACAAAAGTCTCCCGCCGTGTTCTACCAATGATACGATGACAACAGTTTTCAAACACCGTAGGTTTTCGAACATCTTATACTACCTACGACCGTGTCTGGGAGCCGTAAAGGAATACCAACCTCATTGCCGCTGCACATACGTCACCTATGATCGATAACCGGATGTCATCCTGACGCCACAGATGCTTTAAAGTAGTGAATACCAGTCACTCCTTCATCCAATTTACAACTACCACTAAGTGGGATACAACTACCCAAGTAATTAAATCTATCCACGTCATCCTTTTGTCCCCCTGAAAGCACAATATTCGGCTTCCAGCCAATAGTCTTACAACAGTATTTTACATTCTGAAAGTTCAAAACACATTTCAAGTATACCTTACACAATCGTTCAGATGATCGAGAAAAACCTGTAACTAAAATGGGGCTACACAAAGTGGACTGCCTTTATGGATAATCAATATTGGGGAAACAGAAGAGCTGGCATATGTATAAATCGATGTCAGAATTCTGAATAAAACAATCACTCAGTGAAGTCACACAAGGGGTACCGAGTAGCTAGTAACAGCGCACAAAACAGCTGGAGTACAAGATCGAGCAAAAATACCTAAAGGAATAGTTACCTGATTGCAAATCACTAATCGGTGTGGTTACTTGATCCGCATTCGATCGACGAATAAGGTCGCGTTGAAACTCCTGCAAACCGTCTGCAAGAGAAACAGAAGTAACAATCAGGAATACTCACCGGCTAGGTCGATGTACGGCAATGATGTGATACTGATAAAAGAGAACCTATGAATTAGTGTTGTGAAAAATCAAGGTATTTTGGACATTCAATTGAAAACACCAAGACGTTTTACTTCCCAAAGGGAGCAGAAACTGAGGTAGCTTATCACAAATTCCAATTCCCTGTTGACATTCCGTTTCCGGATGAATAAATATCCCAATACCCATCAAACGAACACAACACGAGAGAGCATATCAGAAACTTATGAACCACATTTCAGTAGACGATCAGTTTCAAATCCTTGATCTAATCAAATTTCATGGTTAGAAAAGCCACACGTTTTTCTGATGGACGAATTACTCAACATGGCAAACAGTTGAGTGAAAGATCTGAATTTACCAATACCAGCTTTCGGACCAGGTATCGTTGGCACCCATAAGAGTGGATTCACACATACAAACACCATCGCGGATGGCGTTCAGTTGACATCTACCCAAGGCCGTGGAGCTATTAACTCTAGTCACCTAGATCACACAGTCCATTCTTATGTATTTCATGCCATAAATAAGGTACGGCATTACAATTTTAAATGCTTGCTTTTTCTCACCGACGATTGCACAACTGCGATAATCGAACGGCGTCGACTATCGCCTTACATTTCCGTAAATCCGCATGAAATTGATGTTTTATATTTGGGAATCAAATGAATTTTAGAACAACGCGATACTGCACATGTCGAAACCAGCTACGAGGAAGAACATAGTTCGGATACAGGAACGAGACGAAAATCGAAATAAAAAAGCAAGAACGAGAACGGGAACAAATCGAAGGAGCTATAAGAACAGGCTATAAAGAAGTGATGGACAATAGGAACGTAGGACAGACTGAACTTTATTCTAGGAACAAAATCAGTTATGGTGATCAGTATCCTCATCGTTCAGCGTTAAACAACAGGATGAACCTTACTAACCGCTGCCTTGCTGTAGAAAGAATGAGTAGGCATAGTTGAGAGAGTGGACCCACAGTGGGATAGGACAAGAATGCCGTAGCAGCCAACACAGGGAATACACTGTAACCATACAAACGTGCCCCAATCTCAATCAGTTTTATTCAACAGAAAATGACAACACGATCACCACTGTTCACTGTTCCATGCCATATTCCCTAATTGGAGAATCTTTAGGGTCCCCCTACCTAATTTCGATCATTCCACATCGCCACGTATTATGCTGACCTCCCGCAGCTTCTTTCATCACCAGGGAAGAAAAGAAATTAGGGCATCGTGTGGTGGACGAGTGTTCGTCGTGCGCAACACATGGCCCAACTAACGAAATCTGCCAAGCTTAATGCATTTTGATAGAGTATTCTTTGACCCAGTCACTAATTATAGATTCCTAACCCTCATATTGCTCAAGTGGTCATTTTATCCAATCCTAGCGATATTATACAAACATCGATGTTTGAAAGCTACCAAGCGGCGACTATCTTCAGCACGCAAGCTCCGTGTTTCGCAACCAAACAAAAAAACTGAATCCGTTGCAGCAAAGTACACACGATCTTTCAGCTTCAGCGAAACTGCTGTCTGGGATAGGCTTCCAGACGCGTACCGATAAATCTAATCAGATTCAGTCGGAAAAAAACAATTGATATTTATTTCTATTATCTATGGTGATTTTTTGACAATTTTAGTTCGACTTGATTCTGGCAGTTGATGATTTAATCACTCAACCATATACATGTTGCAGGAAGGGATTAGTATAAATACGCCTAAGGAAAGTGTCTAGAGAAAAAAACAGACTAAACAGTTGTTGGCACGAATTCGTGACTCTTGGGGACCGAAAATCAATCCTCATCTCGATTCCAGGAAGCCCACTGAAGTAAACGACCAACAACTTATTTGTTTTATAATGATACAAAAGATATTTGTTTTGGTACGTTACCGGGGCATAATGTATAAGCCCGGTAAATGTCCCAGCATACGAGTGCGAAAATTCTCTGTTCCAAAGAAATCAGAGATCAGCTAAGTAAACATATGCAAGAAAACAATGTGCTTGAGAAGAATCTAGAATATATTACCATGCAAAAGCAGACATCACTCGTAGGAAATCATGATCGTATTTACATGAAACGGAATGCTCACAAGATAGTAACTCGTAGGTATATGATCTATTGACGGACGCAAACGCTGTATTCACTCCGAAGTTACCTTGATCGAAGTCTTTGTTTCACATACAGAATGAGGATAACTGGCATAGTATTTACGCATCAGTGAAAAGCAGGCGAAATTGTGGAGGGGGTAAAGAAAGCACATTCGAGTAACCGCTTCTGTACACCAAAAGTATCTAACTCGCACCGTGTGCACATGCATGCAGGCATTCATGATAAACTAGCCTAGTCAAGCGCCGGATAGCAACGCAACAAAAATGAAGAGTGAGCAACGGGTTTTTATATCAAGGACACTAACGAAATGTGCAGTCAGATATAAGGACTTTCTGGCATTCAAAACAGATGTCTGTGTTGCGTCACGCAGGCCGCGCGCGTGAGGCTAAATCGGGTACAAGAAATTGTAAAAAGTAAAATAGACAACGGTGCCGGTTTAGAGGGCCAACAAATAAGGGCTTTACTTTGAGTTTAGTTCTTTTGTTGCGCGAAGACGTTGATTGGTATGCGCGTACGTCGTTGATGAAGGCTAAGGTTGCCCTTTGAGAAATGCGGTGTGAAAAAAACTCCAACTGATAAATTTATGCTCGTGTTTCTAATCGTTTTTTTCGGATCGATATCCGGAAGTGATGAACGAGGGGAGATTTGTGCGAAAAGCACCGTCAACGAATGTAAGAAAACCGATATTCAAGGCGAGTTAGTTCAAACGAATAAAATATTGTAAGGATGACCTCAGCTCGGATGTCCTTAAACGATGAGAAGGAGCGTTAACATGGGTTTGTTGCAATGCGTCAGTGACCGTGTTTGTCCGAGTACGAGTGAGCACGCGCCCGTATATCGGTACATGGTACGATAGCCGAATGGAACTTTGATGATCGATTTAATCCGATTTCTCATAACACTAAATTCTGCATGATACTACTAAGACGATGGACCTTGATGAAACCCAAGTGATTTTTGAAACTAAACAGCGAAAGCGACTGTGAACTCATGGTGTAAGTAGTACCGTATATGGATAACGGAATACGTGCGAATTCATCAAACACGTTGTAAGTATTATTTACTGTGCACATTTGCTCTTAATTGCTGAGAAAGTGGCTTTGAGAGAAATGAGTTTTCCATCCGAGATCTAAAACATCAGACGGAGAAAGACCTGGAAAGTAAAAAACCAAACAATCGACGTCTGCAGTAAGTAACACCTCAAACTTTGGACAGCAATCATGCCCAGATGGGAATAAAAAGATTTGAATAACCTCAAGCAGGTTTCACACAATACTGGACTGGGCAGTGGGGAGTATTCTACCAAAGTTAGTTCATCCAGTGTGGTATTATGCCCGAAGTGTCTACTGTATGGTTTGGTGTCGACACTGATTTACGAATTATGCGGAGGCCGGTAATACCATAATACATGACACAAAAGCGGATAATATCGATATTCTTCTGTGCCAAATCATACTGGTTGCAATTAACTTCCGGTCTGCACACCTGTGTGCGTAACCGGACGGTAAGGGAAATTATTTCCTTAAAATGGGTCATCAAGAGTTGAAATTTCTAAGGATAAGCCAGAAAAGCCTGCTCGGCTGCTGGATGAAAAATAAACTCGAAACGAAGTCCGATTTGGTCCGGTAAATGTCGTTTGGCCAGGTAATTACTCACGATAATCACTACGCCTACAATAAAAATATGGTCTATCTGGTGACTAATCGTGTATGTGAAAACGCTATCAACTTGCCATAAATCACTGACAATTCACAGGTATGCTATTTCAAATCAGATAAACTTTTGTCATCACGGTTTTCAGATCACTAAGAGAAGTGTACCTGTGAAATGTTAGTTAAATAGGAAACATGGCAATAGTTTGGAATCTAATGTTGGTCCAAAGCGCCAATGCGAAGAAAGATACTTTAGTCATGAGAATAATGGAAGGAGGATAGTATCAAAGCCGCTAGGATCCACTGCACGAGAGGGAGGAAATCGGGAACCAAGATCCACAGCCTTAGCTTAGCGCAGAACCACATAGGGTCCCTACAAATCAAGTGCGGTGAGGAGCTGCGCCATGGTGTGACAATGTTTATCACAGTGAATAATTAGTGTTGGAATCTCCTGACTTTATTCTGAGTTTCACGAAAGTGTAAGTCTGAGTGTGCTAATATATTAGGTTCAATATCACAATGCACGCGCTCCAGTTGAGCTATCTCCGAATGGTAAAGTGTTTTTGTGATCCAGAGATGTTGTCCCGATTATATAGTATCGCATCTGAAAAGATGCTCGATCTCATGCACAGCATGTTCAATCAACAAAGAAGTGGAAGAGGAAAACCGACGACTGATAGTGAAATCCGACTGCTGATCACACGTTCAGTGTACACTGAAGCACCAAGATTAATCCAGCAGTACGTGGAGAAATACGGCGGTTCAAAACGGAAAAAAGAACAATTGTAATATTATATCCATATATATATGTACATCTAAATGTACACCGAGACTAAGATTTGACGCAACGTAACGGCATGCGTGCCTCCATGATCCAACGAGCTATACAGCATGGCTTATCTCAAGCCGAAGATCCAATCATGCCTGAAAGGTCAATGGGTAGAGGCCTGACAAAGTAGTCTCCTGGTCCTCCAAGTTGGGGCTTGATCTGAGTTAGCAGCTCAGTCGTAAAAACGAGTGGAAGACTAATTGATCCAAGTAGATGGGCGCCCACTCAGCTGTACCTCGCTGCCTTGCGGTCAGGTTCTTGTCAGAACCAATGGCTTTGGGTGAGAACCCTAATCGTTTTTCTACTTAGCTATTGGACTCCCGAGCAGAACCCGGTACCCATTCATTATTCCCCATGAGTTACACGCCTACAAATAATTCCATACTGCATCGGTCGTCGCGCAGGATAATCAGGATCGCGCTGCCCATTGCATCGTGCGCAGGTGGGGTGGGTAGTGATAAGTATGATACTGCTCAGAGTCCCCACTCTCTTATTTAACCTGTCTCTTCTGTCTCCAACCCAATCTGTTTGCCCCTTCTGCCTACCCATAGTATCTCTATTGATAACACGCCCGATACTCGCAACGGTTCATTGCCAAGTAGTGTAGTAGGTGGCTTTCAGTCTGTTTGCTCACATTTTCTCTAGCCTCGTCAGCCTCTGCATCTGGGTACCTTCAATGTGCGCACATTAATGAAGGCTGGCCAACAGGTGTGTTTGGCTCTGACAGTGGACGACTCATTTTCGATTGATGTCTGCTGCCTGAATGAAACACGAATTCAGAATTCGAGTAGAGTAATTCAACTAACTGCACCAATTGTCTCGTCAAGATATTTTCTTCGCACTTCAGAAGACGAAGCAGCTCAAGCTGTGGGCCGACGCGGTGTAGGAATAGTCTTGAGTGAGAAGGCTGAAGCAGCCCTTTTAGTCTGGATCCCAGTCAACAGTCGTTTGTGTGCCATGAGACTGCAGGGATCAGTCGCCGTCCGAAAGGGTAGTGGAGTTAAGCGTAGTTTATTTGTTATCTCGGCATACGCTCCAACAGACTGCAGCACTGACACACAGAAAGATAATTTCCAGGACGAGCTTGTTCTTCTTGTTCGGAAGAGCAAAGGCTCTGACATTGTAGTGGTGGCATGTGATTTTAATGCACAATTTGGAAAACTGAAGGCATCGGAATCATGTTTAGGTGGGCTGTGCGCCAAGGCTGCTCAGCGAATAGATAATGGAGGAATACTCCTGCAGTTCTGTGCAGACAATCGTTTCTTTCTATCTAGTACGAATTTCCGACAGTTCGCGTTGCACAACGACATGGCCCTTTTAACTTGACAGGTGGTCTTCGTCAGATCGACGATACAGCGGCAATCTGCCGTTGGCACGGTTCTGTCCAGAACTGTAGCTCGTAAAGGACCACGTACGTCGAATCGAACCACGCGTGGTTTCTATTGGGACTTTTGCTGCAGCTCAACGGCAATCGATGCAGGCCACATACACGATTACCTATCGAACGTCTATGTGATTCGGTTGTTCGCAACAGCTATCACTAGAAACTGTTCAAAGAACTGAGACCTCCGACGAGCAGCAGTGTAGACGAGCAGAAGAATCAAATCCAGCATGCTATGCATTTGGCAGCAGATTTCGCCTGCGGTCCTAGATCTAGCGTTCATCCAAAGACATTGGATCTCGCAAGCGTCGCTGGGTGTAATGGAGCAAAAACGCCAGCTGCCTAATCGCAAGGAAGTGAATAAGATACGTACACCGTTGCAGCGTTAGCTGACAGAAAGCCTCAAGAATGACAGTAAAAGCTGATGGATTAATAAAGCCAAAGAGATGGAGGAAGCGGCCGCTTCAGGTAACAGTCAAAGACTGCTGAAAATTATACGCGTCAGTGGCGGGTGGTAAACTCCGCCTAGTGATGTCGTGTGCGATTGGAATGGAGAAGTCATCCACGGTAGACAAAAAAGCGGGACCGTTGAGCTCAGCATTTCAGGGATCAGTTTAGCTGGCAGCTAACGTATTTAGTTCAAAGCCTGTAGTTCCGAAACCTTGGGACGTGTCACTTGATAGCCTAACGGAAGTCGAACACTAGTCTTCTGAAGAGGGGAAAAGCAGCCAGTCCCGACTTATTTCCCTCAATTCTTTTCAAATTACGTGGGGAAGATCTGGTGAAATCACTTACTTCCTTGCTTCACGATATTTGGAACGAGGAGTGCAGTCCGTTATCGTGGGCTGAGTCACTGATTGTACCCACCTTCAAGAAGGGCACACGGAGTGACTGCAGCCATCATCGTGGGATTAGTTTAATTCCGATAGTTACTAAGGTGTTAGTTTCGAAAACGCTGCGTCGTTTGACACCGATTCGCGAGAGCAATATCCGCGAACAACAGGCCGGATTTCGGCCAGGTCGAGATTGCATGGACCAGATATTCACTCTCCGGCAGATACTCGAAACGCGCCACACGCACCGCCGACCTACGTTCGTAGTCTTTCTAGAAGTAAAAGGTGCTTTCGAGTCAGTAGATCGGACAGCGCTATTCAGTGCTCTCCACCGAAAGGGTATGTCAACGAAGTTCGTAAACCTGTTGCGAGCATTGTACTCGCATGCCTATGGTCGCGTTAGGGTATACGGTGAACTATCACGTTCATTCGAAACGACTAGTGGCGTTCGACAAGGGTACCCCATCTCTCCATTTCTGTTCAACTTCGTTATGGACGAGGTGATGGAAGGTGCTTTAGATCTCCGGGATGTAGGAGTGGAACTGGGAAGTGGAGGGAAGCTATGCGACCTAGATCATGCAGATGGCGTTGTGTGCCTGTTCGAGTCTGCGGACCATGTACAACACGCATTAGATAGACTGTCGAAATCGGTTGCTCGGTTCGGCATGTGCTTTGCACCTTCAAATTGCAAAGTACTGTTACAGGACTGGATGACAGCAGCGCCGAACTTGATACTGGATGGAGAGGAACTCACGACTGTGGACAGTTTCACCTACCTTGGTAGTTGCGGGTCGAACGATGGTAGCTCGGGATTGTAAATAAGTATGCGTATATCCAAGGATCGGGCAGCTTACGGTGGACTGAAGCACTTGTGGCGTCGGCCTGACATTTCACTGAAGTTGAAAGGTCGTGTGTACAGTACTGTGCCGCAGTGCGTTCAGTTCTGTTGTACGGTTGCGAGAGGTGGAGTATGCGTGTGGGCGATAATCGTCGATTGGAGGTTTTCGACAACCGATGTTTACGTATTATGGCTAGGATTGGATGGAGTGACCGGGTGAGTAATATTGAGGTTAGGAATGTGGTATTGGGTGCCGCTTCTGAAAATAGCTTGTTTCAGCGTATGAAACTCAGTAGACTACGCTGGTTGGGTCACGTGTTGCGTATGACGAACACTCGTCTACCATATTGTGCCCTATTTTGTGTTCCTCCTAAGGAATGGAAGAAGCCATGTGGAGGCCAACAGGCGACGTGACAACGTGGGATGAGAAAATGTACAGCGAACTTAGGTAAAGTAGGTGTCTCACGTCTTCGACGTTGTGGTTTGTGTTCAAAACACTCGTCAACTAGCTGGCTGGAGACACTGCAGAATATGATAGTGAACCGTAAACAATGGCGATGATGCTGTCATATTCTATCGAATCAGAATGATTGAAAGAGTGCGTTTGTACAGTTAGGCTGTGTTCCGTGTGTTGGCTGCAGCAACATCTTATCTTTTCCCGCCTGTGTAGGTTTTCTCTTTGTTCCCCTTGAATATTCACACTTTTTATGTAAACGTGTAACTCTGGGGAAAGGTAGTGATTAGTGAGGCTTGCCTTGCTGTTTAACGCTGAACGATGATGATGATGATGATGATGACCAAAACGGCATACAGGTCCATTCTCTGCGCATACCGGGACGTTGGAGAATACGGCTAAGTCCTAGTCAGTGACGTAACTTTATCCGAATTCTTTCTCTGCTCACATAATGCCCATTTGTAACTCAACTACTTATTATTCGCATCGCTTCTGATGATGTAGCAATGTTGCGTCAAAAACCAGAGTAGAGGGATCAAGGTTAATGTTTATTCAAATTGAAATGAGTTGGTAACTAATAAAAATTACTGATTTCATAGTCAACTTGAAAGGAAAATATAGTTATGGTCAGAGGCAGGAATGGAGGAGTATTGTACGAAGCCAGATTGCTTACCATCAACAATTCCCATGAAACGTGTTTTCCGATCATCTACGTTAACCGAGGAGGTGTTAACAGACATCTAGGTGGAAGAAAAAATGGCAAACGGGAGGCGGCAAAATAATGAGCGGGTTAGATATTTACTTACAACTCTGTTCGACTTTTAAGAAATTCGATATTCGGATATCTGAAACTAACGAAAGGGAGATCAACCATTACAAACACTAGCAAGGAAAAAGCACGTAGCTGAACAGCGAGACTAGTTTCGCAATGAAGTGAACCTCGCAGTTCATTTAGTGCGGTTTTCAATGACGCAAAACACCATATGGTATAACAACAACTGTGCGCATCACCAGATCTAGGGAAGGAGTAAAAAACAAGTTACGAAAGACAACGAACTTCAATGAGAGTTGGGAAAGCAGAGATGGGTGACAGTTTCCAGTGCAAATATCTTCGAGCTTATTCTGAAGATGCAAAAAGGCATCAGTTTCATGAGGTGGCTTAGACTGAAGTTGTTTCAACTGAACAGAAAAGCACGGAAAAGTACGCACAAGACGGTTAATAATAGGTAAAACAGGTGATGTAATTAATTCGCTTATGAATGAAAGATAACGGCAAGCTTTAAAATAGAACAACTGAAATGAAACAGATCCAAAGCAAAAGGAACTAAAAGAACGTAAACCTGGTTCACTGAGGTGCTTTTATCACTCCGCCGAAGAGCGTGGATGACAGTCGTTGGAAGCACAGATCAAGATAGACCACTAGAGTGTGGACAAGACATGAGTAAGATTTTGAGAGTATCAAGTTCCAGTGAAAGAATAGTCTGCCTGACAACCACAGCGGTAAACTAAAGAGGATTCCAAAAAGATATCAAGCGGCTCGTGACGCTGCAAAAATTTACAATTGTGGTCTGATAACGATCAGTTTTAGGCTCGGGATGTAGCTCCTTCAAATCGGCACAAAGCTGGTCTGATTACCTCAGTATGCACAAATCAATAACAAACAAGAGGATTTTATGGTGTTATGCGACCCCATTTCGACTTACGCCAGGCACAACAACGATTAGGGAAATACGTGGTTACCTTCACAAAGACAAAAGAACTCTACTAGATGGACAAGGATCAAAGTTTTCATGATGATTGCAGAAAGCAAGACAGTCGACCAAGTAATGTGATCAGAAATTCGAAAGTTTTCAGCTTTATAATGATAGGACTTTTCTGGTCAGTAAACGAATAATCTAAACTGATCATATCTTCACAATTTTCGATTCAATTCCCGTTTGTTTGTACAGCACTCATTATTGCACTAATGCGTTTTGGTTTTGTTTGCTACCTCAAAACATCGTCTACTCAAGACAGAAATTAATAATAAACAATAAAATGGATAGTGAAGAAATTTAACTCTCAGATAACCTCCGTCTCGAATGGAAGATTGACATCTACCTGTAGACATTGAGAGCACTTAGATTTAATTAATGCGTACAAACTATTTCTTTCTCCTCCATTAATATTATCATCAGATAAATCTATCGGGCTGGAATTCTTCGTGGTATTTTGCGTGGTCCCTGTACCGGAAGGACGGAAATTAGAAAGGTTGTCTGCAGAAAGGGCGCTGGAAGTATTGGAGTGATCGCTACTTCGTAGATGTCCATACCGCAAAATGGGACGATTCTGACCAGGGATCAATTGTGAGATCACAAAAGGACGAAGGTCCCTGCATGTCGAAGACAAACGGTGTATTTTGCGACGCAAAACAAACTCGGTCAACACTACCGGTCACTCACTCATTTTACTTGACCTCTGGGCAACTAAAAGTAATTACCGAGCCTGGAGGGAGTAGCACATCGGCAAAATAGCTGGGAGCTACTATGTACGCCCGTATGACGCTCACCGTACAACTGGAGCCATTTCAAACCCAAGATGCGTCCTCGTTAGTTTGATCGCAAACAACATTTTGGTTGAGGCTCCTATTTATATGCACACTAAATCAACATCAAAACCGGCCACTTCATTTGACTATAGACTGACATGTCAAAAAGACATCGGCGGACTTCGATGCATGTGTCCGTCTCGTTTCTATTGTGCAGTTTGCATCCGGAGGCTGAAAATGCAGATCACAAACGTCACATAAATATCGTTTCAGACAGGATCACATTATAGGTGTGAACTTTCCTCGCCATTGTTTTGCATTTCAGCTCAAATGTGAACGAGATGGATTGATTAACACAAACCAAAGCTTAATTCTTAAACAATGAAAAATCCTTATAGAAGGCGATAAAAAAGAATCACGGAATGAAGTGTATAGTAATAACCATAAGTTGTACACACAATGAAGCTGATAGGTGGCAAGTCCCATTAACACCACCAATGTGAAATGTAAGTCATCTAGGAACCTATATAAGACACAGACCCAAATAGATAGCTGCAGGGTTATGATATCTTTCATGACAATTTCTCACACACAGCGGGGAACGAATGCGATGAAAAGCAAGAGGCAAAAGTGCAATTTTTCAAGAGCATTCGGATGGTGGGCTTTCCGGCAGTCGAAAACGGTTGTGACATCGTTTGACGTCCTGATATGGAAACTTTCAACTTTAATTTAAATGACCAAACACCGAAACACGAAAAAGTCTAATCGGCCTTAAGATCGATAACAATGGCTTTCGTTTTTCATACCTATTTAAGGTGTTTATGAGGGGGAAAATGCATTCTAGAAGCACGAGGGGTTACGGCATTCCTTTAAAAAATTGGTAGCCGCGCCCTGAGAATCAGGATAACTGTCTAGCATTAAAGTCGGTGGCGCAAAAGTCGACTGTCAGGGGAACGACGCTGTGTGCCATTCCGAGAACCCAACAACACGGATTGCCGGACTCTTCGGTGATTTTGGTGTGGAAGCATTTCTGTGCAAGTGTAAACAAACAGATCAACACGTGACCGAAAACGGGCATAGTCATGGTACATGTGGGGCCCCAGGAACACTCAAGAGGACAAAACAATTAGTCTGATCCGACAACCGAGCGCGCATGGCTACAGTTGTTTACCCGACAGCTCGAACAAGGTCGATACAATGTGTTGCATTTGTCGTCATCGAACTCTTACTTATAAACAACCGAACACATGAAATCAGAGGCAGACAGTGGAATGAATGACACAACCAGCTAGAGCTAGACGTATGCAGATGAAAGATGTGTGAGAGAGAGAGACTTGGCGCGTAGTGACCAAAATGGTCAATACTATCAAGTGTGAACATGAAAACGTAATTATCAAAACTCAGTGATATGGAAGAATGAAGGATAGTTTTCACATTTCACTAGGAGATGAGCTCGGAGGGCCATAAATAGGACGAAGAACAACGACTAAAAAGGACGGAGGGACGATGGAATTCTGCCCAACCAGTATCTTCAGATTCGAATCTTGAACATCTTCCAGGATTCCAACAACCATATTGTGCTTACCGCTTCAAAACTCCTCCTTAAAGTTGTCTGAAATAACGTTCATTTACCTTAAGTTTGTATTCCGACTTAACCGAACTGTGCTGCATAAGCTGCTTCATTTCTCGGTTAATCTATTAGTTCTTCATTACGATGATCTTCCTTGGTATCTCACGTTGCTTCTCGCGCTGCATCCAAAGTTGGTCTTTTGTTTCACGCCAGGCATTTGTTTATTCTACCTCACTACCTCTGCCAACCAAAACTGAAATCCGTCCGGCACACAAATACTACGATCATGTGTGAATTGGGCTTTCAAATACTTCTTTCTCTGACGAGCTTCAACGAAAGACCATCTGATTGTTTGACGACCCTTCCTTAACGGTCAATCTGCAGGCACTAGCCCATCGCCGGACGGTTGCTTCGCTATCCCTTTCCAACTGAAACCATTTTGGTTGTTCTCTGGAGCTTGTCTCGGCAGTTCCTCTTTCTGTAAAGTTTTTCTGCCCATTCTAATCAGGCTTCTGTAAATGAATGCTGTACATTTTTTCCCCGAGCTGTAAAACTGTGGAACAATTTCCTTATTTCCGTCTTCCACTCACGTGCAATTTTCTTTTCTTTAAAAGAGACATCAATAAACTGACTCTTACGAAGACATTCCTGCACATTGCCCATTTTCAGTACATCTACTGTCCGTTACACCATGTTTCACTTTACATGTAAAAAGGGTAGACCGGGGGTGGTCCCGAGGATTAAGCGACTGTGGCTGCCAAAGATTAAAGGTCCAAATCCCGCACCAGTCGGTCAGTATGATTGTAGAGGGCAATCGCTGTTGACCGGCTCGCTACCTCACCTGATCTATTTGGGACCCTATGTGGTTCTATGCCGCTCCATGTTTCAGTCTCCTGGATTCCGATTCCCCCGTGTCCCATCCCATGTAATGGACTTTGGAGGCTATGGAGCAAATTCTTTGCATTATACCCATACCCCAAGCAGATCTTAAATAAAAAAACAAGACTTCGATAGTTAGTTGAAGTTTTGAATTAGACTGAACATGCATACGGCTCATCCTAGTCCGAATATTAACACACGATGAATAACTACAAGTGGATATATTGTTGTATCCGTAAATTTACAAAAAGGAGTTCTATCGGATGTTGAGATCTAACTCACCATGCGTTTCGTTGAGCCCCATATTTTCTGTCTAAAAACGAGCTCTTATTGGAACGTCGCTCTGACTCCCAAAGTTTACTGCAAAGGCCATTCATTAAGCGGACCCAGATTTTCTACACGTGCCATCGCTAAATTTGTTGAGCGACCTCGTAGGTTTCATTGACTTTTCCGCTTCTCCTCATCGTGATACATACTCATGGGGTAAACACCTGATTACCCCAATTTATGCTAAGATGTTTACTGGGCGACTGAAATATTACGTTCTACCCGGGATAAGAAAAGAGCGTAGGAAGCTGGATTATGGTACATCGTAGAGCATTTAACCACCGTTATCAAACTCGAGGTTAGACGCCTGAATGCACCATACATTCTCACTCGTCTCAGTAACAAAAACCACCGAGAGTTGAAAAATCCTGAAACAACTGTGCAGCTCAAAGCGACGATCCAACTCTAACGTCCAAAAACTGAACTATGAGCTCTACATGAGCTCTTATCAACTCGAGCCTCTTCTCTATTTACTGCAAATAACAAACCTATCATTTACTGAAGATTTAGTCTTCATAATTTTTCTGCAAATCAAACTGAAGAGTCTTGCGGCCCCGATTACCTTCCTCGCATTACTCAAAACTTTGCTTTTTGACTTGCACTCTAATTGTCCATCCTCTTTACTATCGGTCTTGTGTTCGGAACGGAACGTGATTTTTAGAAGCTGATTCGAATAGGATAAAAGCCCCAGAAAGGATCTGCTAAGTATCAACCAAGTGCCTGCTCTTTGATCCATCTGAAGGTATTTCAAAAGGTTCTTCTAAATCGTACGTTCAATCCTCTGACCCCACACAGATTGAGTGCAAAACTTTGACGCTTACATCGGATACTGCCAACTACAGCGCTTATTCAGTTGCTTCTTTTTTGATTAGATCCTCAACAATATGGTTCGTCAGCCTTGTTACATCTATTTTTAGATTTTCGACGAATAATATCAAGTATAATTGCATTCAGTTTACTTCCTTTGATCGCCAAACTACTGAATTAATCTTATCGAATTTTTACTGTTTGAGTTACCAAGTTCCTATTTCCCCCAGAATCTATTAGTTGCAAATACACTGTCCTAGTGCAAATCTCGGTCATTTTCAAGATAATCTGGACGAACTAAGTGCGTGGTCTTCGCGCCATTTAGTTGCGAAGATGGCCAAGTCCCCACAATTCGAAGGCGATACGAATTGTTGCATATATTGATTTACGGCAAGTGTATTTTTTGACTTATTTTTAGGTTTATTGCGAGTAACGTGGCCGATTCTCTCGCCTCGGACATCGTTCTTTTATGACTGGCTAGTTACCATGCTTTTACATCAAATCGCAAGATCAGTCTCCTTGGCTAACTCACAGTACTTACACACTGTAGCTCCTCATACATGTGTTTCTGTGGCTTGCTTGCTACCTTGGCCGAAGTCAATAAACCATCGTCGGTCGTCGCGGTGTTCTCCATGCAGAAGACCTAGCTTCGGATTTTGCTTCCTCAGTGCGTCGACCAGTAATCGGGTCGTTGTGCAATTACGAGTGAGAGATTCACTTGGGCGTCCACTTTATACTTCGAACCCAATGTACTAAACTCTAAACGTGATCGACCTGGTCAACCGTGAGCCGCTGCAAACATAGTCTCAGAAGACCTGAGAATCTTATGGTGGTTCCTCGTGACGTCTAGTGCCTTCACTCCGACGCTAAGCAGTCTAGTATTGACGTGTTGTATTCTCCCTCATTTGTGCTTTATCCGACATCGAGCGTTGACGTTGTCTTGTGTTTTGATGGTTGTGTCAATTCGACCAACCAAAACATTCACTATTATTTTACGTTCACAAATGTGATGTTCCTGTTAACTAACCTCCAAAGAGATTCCCGGTGATCGACTCTCTTCGGTGATCTCACATTACTTTAACCTATTAGCTAATGCATTCATAAAGAATGTTCAGTGTGCTATATTGGAATATTTTTGACCTAGAATCCTTCTTGGGCTAAACGTGTCAAACATTTGTACAATAAGGTACGCAAATTTTGCTTCTTTTTGCATTTCAGACTTGCGAAGCTGACGGTGCCTTAAGAACTTTTTCTATAACCGATTACTTCATACGCTGCTAGTCCTTGTTGTTATTCACCCCGATTAGGATTATTGTTAGGCCTCCAAAACTACTTATACATTAGGAAGGGACTTACACGGAAGTCAACATGATGTCTATATCCAAGTAAATTTCACGTGGTTTGGCCGTGGATTAGTCGTAACGTGTGAGACCCTATATCGAAAATACTCATCGTGGTCAGAGTTTACTGTATCAGGAAGTAGATGCAGATTTTACTTTTGGAAATAAATTATAGCTGCACATAGTGTACAACTTCGCAGAACATGAGTCAAGTAAAAACGACAAATTTCTGTTTAGCTCACTTTTCGCGTGAACAAAGGTAGACACTCATATTCGTATCAAAGACAATGCAGCTTGATTTCAATGAAACAAAACGATTTTAATTTGTACGCAACCGCACGGTTGCTAACATTTTTATGTTTGGATATGCGCACACGGTTAAGCATTACAGGTAGGGAACACGCAGGAACGTACGCGTGGAGAAAGGTGCAAGAAGAGACTCGCATTGTCACTCATTGTAAGATAGCAATCAAAATACATTTTTTTATAATTGCACGATCTGCATCCTTGTTGACACCAACACAATTTAACCCTGAGAACAACGAATATGATAACCTATCAAGACCGGTTCAGACAGAAATAGTGCTGCACGCAAGGAAATTTGTGACAAGTAATGGAGTGTCACCGTCTAGTGTGACCCATGAGTCACTCAATAGGTGGCCATCTACTGGATGCAGACAGTGGTACCCTTTTATTCAATATAGACAGATGGGCACATGCACATACACGCAGCAGCGCATAAACACGGCAAGACACAAATGAGGTAGGAAAAATAGGGAAGCATCGAGGCAAACAGTGAAAACGTTGGGTCCACGTAAGCAATTCTGGCCATGCATCCAACCGACCAGATATTTACTTGTACACGAATTGTGGTTGCAACGATTTTAAGAGAGGTCGATACAGATCAACCGTGCATCAAACTGACCGCATAATGAAGTGCGCTGGGGCACGCAGTGGGGGTTGGAATCAACGTGTCGTAAATGCGAATATAACAGCAATTTCAGATCTTGGAGAGCAGTGGTAGTACATATGAAGAGTACCATTCTAAAGCTTGTCTACAAAACGATGGACTCTGCATATTCCTAGTCGCACGTCGGAAAGTGGTTGTGACAATTTACCAAACTCTCGAAATCGGAAACAAATAAAACCGAAAGCAGTTATGTGTAGAAGTAGCAAAACATGAAGGGGCACCGTGAAATCTGATAAGTCTAACACATACGATAATTTAAAAAGAACTCCCTTATATGCGATTGAACAAATTCCGTCATCGTTTTGCTGTAAAATAAATGAACTGCAAGAAGAGCACAGAAAACAGTCAGAAAAATTCTCTCTCTCCGAAGAATGGAACCTGGAAACTAAAGTGAAAACATTTCCGACTGCAATGAAGAAAGTCGCCGAAGATACCGACCATCCATAAATGATGGTCACGAATGACTGCCGATTGGAGCCGATATCTGTCTCGCAAAAGCCATTTAAATTATCATCATCGTTCAGCGTTAAACAGAAAGGCAAACCTAACTGACCGCTGCCTTTCCTCAGAGTTACACGTTTACATAAAAACAGTGAATATCCAAGGGGAAAAGGGAGTGGACCTACACAGGCGGGAAAAGATAAGATGCTGCTGCAGCCAACACACGAATGACAGTCCTACTGTACAAACGCACATGTTTTCAATCATTCTGGTTCGACAGAAAATGACAACACGATCGCAACTGTTCACGGTTCACTGTCATATTCTTCAGTGTCTCCAGCCAGCATGTCGACGAGTCTTTCGGACCCCAACCACGAAGACGTGAGACATCTACTTTACCTAAGTTCGCTGTACATTTTCTCATCCCACGTTGCCACGTCATCTGTTGGCCTCCACATGGCTTCTTCCATTCCTTAGGAGGAACACAAAATAGAGCACGATATGGTAAACGAGCCTTCGCCAAAAGCAACACGTGACCCAACCAGCGTACTCTACTGAGTTTCATACGCTGAAACAAGCTATTTTCAGAAGCGGCACCCAATACCACATTCCTAACCTCAATATTACTCACCCGGTCACTCCATCCAATCTTAGCCATACTACGTAAACATCGGTTGTCGAAAACCTCCAATCGACGATTATCGCCCACACGCATACTCCACCTCTCGCAACCGTACAACAGAACTGAACGCACTGCGGCACAGTACTGTACACACGACCTTTCAACTTCAGTGAAATGTCAGGCCGACGCCACAAGTGCTTCAGTCCACCGTAAGCTGCCCGATCCTTGGATATACGCATACTTATTTACAATCCCGAGCTACCATCGTTCGACCCGCAACTACCAAGGTAGGTGAAACTGTCCACAGTCGTGAGTTCCTCTCCATCCAGTATCAAGTTCGGCGCTGCTGTCATCCAGTCCTGTAACAGTACTTTGCAATTTGAAGGTGCAAAGCACATGCCGAACCGAGCAACCGATTTCGACAGTCTATCTAATGCGTGTTGTACATGGTCCGCAGACTCGAACAGGCACACAACGCCATCTGCATGATCTAGGTCGCATAGCTTCCCTCCACTTCCCAGTTCCACTCCTACATCCCGGAGATCTAAAGCACCTTCCATCACCTCGTCCATAACGAAGTTGAACAGAAATGGAGAGATGGGGTACCCTTGTCGAACGCCACTAGTCGTTTCGAATGAACGTGACAGTTCACCGTATACCCTAACGCGACCATAGGCATGCGAGTACAATGCTCGCAACAGGTTTACGAACTTCGTTGACATACCCTTTCGGTGGAGAGCACTGAGTAGTGCTGGTCGATCCACGGAGTCGAATGGGCCTTTCGAGTCCAGAAAGACCACTGTCTTAAAGCGGCGGTGAGCATGCCGTTTTAAATAACTGGCTAGAAGTGAATATCTAGTCGGCTCAAACTCGACGTGGACGAAATCCGGCCTGTTGTTCGCGGATCTTAGTCCCACGAATCGGTGTCAAACGACGCGGCGTTGTCGAAACTAAACCCTTAGTAACTACGGGAATTAAACTAATCCAACAATGATTGCTGCAGTCACTCCGTGTACCCTTCTTGAAGATGGGTACAATCAGTGACTCAGCCCACGATAACGGAATGCGCACTTCAGTCCAAATATCATGAGGTAAGGANTGCAGTCTCATGGCGCACACGTGACTGTTAACCGTGATCCATTTTAGAAGGACTGCTTCAGCCTTCTCACTCAAGACTATCCCTACACCACGTTGACCCACAGCTTGAGTTGCTTCGTCTCCTGAAGTGTGCACGAAATATCTCGACCGGGCAGTTGGCTCAGTTAGTTGAATTACTCTACTCGAATCCTGAATTCGTGTTTCACTCACGCAGCAGACATCAATCGAAATTGAGTCCACTGTTAGATTCAAACACGCCTGTTGGCCAGCCTGCACTAAAGTGCACACATTGAAGGGACTGAGATTCAAAGGCTGACGAGGCTTGAGAAAATGCGAGCCAGCAGATTGAATACCATCTACTGCACTATTTGACAATGAACAGTTGCGAGTATTGGGCGTGTTATTAGTGGGAACACTACGGGTAAGCAGAGGGGGTAATGAGATTGGGTTGGAGACAGAAGAGACAGGTTGGGTAAAAGAGGGAACTCTAAGCAGTAGTATGCTTATCACTACCCACTCCGTTCAATGCAATGGGCAGCGCGGTCCTGATCATCTTGCGCGACGACCGATGCAGTATGGAATTATTTGTAAACGCCTAACTCATGGGGAATAACGGACCAGTACAGCTAGGGAGTCCAGCCGCTAGGCAGAAGAACGATTAGGGTTCTCAACCAAAGCCTTTGGTTCTAACAAAAACACGACCGCAAGGCAGGGGGGCACAGCTTGGATCAATTAGTCTTCCACTCGTTTTTACGACTGAGCTGCTAACTCAGATCAAGCCCCAACTTGGAGGACCAGGAGACTACTTTGTCAGGCCTCTACCCATTGACCTTTCAGGCATGATTGGGTCTTCGGCTTGAGATAAGCCATGCTGTATAGCTCGTTGGATCATGGAGGCACGCAAGCCGTCAGACCACGTTAAGGCAGCAGCATTCTATAATGCCGAGTACACTCTAGGTACACCACAGGTTTTGAAGCAATACCATGGACTATGGACGAGCTGAGTCAGTTGCAAACTATATTAGCTTCACATGGAAAACAAAATCTGACACTGCATTTGACGTTTCTGATTCCAATATGAATATAGACCAAACTATCGCCAAGTCAGTCCATTAGATATTTGGGCGGTCCAACACTTGCGTTTGGAGAACTTGGCGTTCTTAGAGTACAAATACGACTTAGCTCGATCACCCTCACAAAGCGTAATAGAACTGTAGGGCGAATCAGTATGACCAAGAATGATAAAGAATAACAGTTTTCATTGAAAGCGGATACCGCAGAGGCGATGAACCCGAATTCATTTGGCAAATAATTACGTTAACAGTGATGAAAGTGTCACTATCCCATCCAAAGGTGAGCACATAAAGTGCCTGTTCAAACGACTTGGATCGACGTTCGCACAAACCTATTCTATTACGCAGCCCACCCCAGCACTGCTCATCAAACATGAATTTTTAGTGAAATAAAATCTGCCTTGAATCTTCAGTGCGTCTAGTTATGGCACATAAACAAAACCTTTCCAAAATATATCGCGCCTTTAGTTTATTAAGCATCAAGTTTGAATCTATATGAAAACTGAGAAAATAGTTTTTTGTCGTCCAGGCTTGGAAGAATTACGATTCTATCTAGCCTTGTTCCTGTCATTTTTTTCCTCGCTGAATTTATAATTGCTTCGCATTATATCCCGGATTTAAAAAGAAACTTACCTAGATATCATCATTAAACAACTGAAATAGCGTTTTCGTTGCACTGATACTGACCGGGAGGGTAAGATTAATTTTGTCGTCAATTAGCTCTTTTTGCAGTAGGTTTCCATAGTCATTTTTTCAAAGTTATCTTGTTACTGCACCATTGGATTAAAATTTTGAATCAGTTCTTTCTTCTTCGTAAATCAGAATATACAAACAATCACCCACCTTAACCTATTTGTATGCCCAGGGAAATGCGGCGGAGTAAACGCTGATTCTACCATTCAGTCACATTGCTGGTCCTGTGTGGACAACCGTCCAATCACTATTCCAGCTCATTGTTTATATTCAATAGGACAAATTTGAACATCCTGGTGAGAATTCCGTAAGACAAAGGAATAACGGAAGTTAATACTCATTGGTATAAATGAGACGACTGTAAGTTCCTGAAGTCCATGCGGCCTAACAAGCAACAACATATTGAATGAAAATCCGAACATTTGGAAACTAAGCTTAGGGATTAATGCCAGACAATAGTTGAACCAACCTTGTATATGTTATCCAAGCTCTGTTCAGTTTCAGTCAAACTTAAATTGAGCTGACTGAAAGATCCAATCCTAGGGTCTTCATGAATAAGCGCCTCGTGGAGAAGAAAATGATTGATGAAAGCCAGCACAACGGCCACTCTGAAGAGAAAACGCATTGCAGAAGCTTGAAAACATTAAGGGACGGTTGCCACAAAAAACTCGTCAATCAATGGTAATTGGTGCGATTGCGAAAGAAACGTTCGTTGTATAATAAAGAAACAGCCAACGCAATGTGGGAAATGCTTAGCAAAATATTTGATTTCACTTTTATGGCAACTATGCGCCTTCTTAATTCAGAAAACTGTTGTGGTCGATGACCATTCCAAGGTTTTTGGAGCCGCAGATTTCATTTCTGCTACTAGTTTTCTAAAAGAATCTGTTCCTTTTTCAATATTTCGAAATTGACGTTGGTTTAAATATTGCGCGGTTGAATATTTTTATATGTCCGCGAAAAGATTCATAAAAGTCCGTTCTGTGATTGGCTAGTCCACACATCGATCAAGGCCACCCAGCAAAACTATATAAACGATAGAGCTCAATTGAATTCGGACTTGTGTCGGTGGGTCACCAATAAACGCGCGGCAGTACTCTGTGTTCGCCTTCTCTCCTCCGCTAGCGGGCTGAGCTAGCTGTTCGTATTTCGCGCCCCTTATTGTTCCGTGTGGCTGCTCATTCAATGGAGCAGCAGATCTGCCCCATTCATTGTCTGACTACGGGCCTTGAGTCTTGAGCCCGAACTTTTTGTGTCTCCAACCTCTCTGTGTGTGTTCGTGTCTTACTAGACCACAGGCTGTGAGCTCCTGTGACATTGTGCGCCGCGAGTATGTGTCTTGTGCTTCAGTGTGTGCACAGACCAACCGAACTCAGCAACATAACAAATCTGGCGACGGGGTTTTTCGCAATCAGCCGATAACCACAATGGATGCGGACATGAAAAAAAATGTTCCATACCCAGCTCAAACTAATGGAGGCTCTAACTCAACGGATTGGGAGTATGATCACAACAACCGCCAGCCCTGAAATTTCATCAGATTCCCTGCTTCGCTCAATGACCGATTTCCAACACGATCCACAGTGAGGCGTTACGTTTGAATCCTGGTTCAAACGCTACGAGGACGTGTTCACTGTCGATCTAGCGGACAAAGACGACAAAACCAAAGTACGATTACTCCTGCGAAAACTGAGTCCTGCAGAACGCACGCGGTACATTAACTTCATCTTGCCGGATGAATCATCAAGCCGCACATTTGACCAGACTGTTCAAACTCTAAAGAAAATTTTCGGTGAGCCATCTTCCCTGTTCAACACACGATATCAATGTCTGAAACTCGTCAAACGGGACGTGGACGACGTGGTAACATAGGCAGGAAATGTTAACCGCGAGTGTGGCAGGTTCAAACTGGGCGCATTGACAGAAGACCAATTCCGGTGTCTGATTTTCATTTGTGAGCTTCAGTCCCCAAGCCATTCAGACTTGCGCACTCGTCTTTTAGCCAAAATCGAACAGCAACCAGACACAGCTTTCGAACAACTCGTAGACGAGTGTGAACATTTATCTAATCTGAAACATGACGCGGCCATGATTCAACGACATAAAAAACCGTACAACAGTGTGAACGCTATTAACGCTGGAAATCCGCCCACGCCAGCTCGGAGGTCAC
>LUCM01005481.1:0-17500 GCA_008360955.1 Fasciolopsis buskii
TGCCTTGCTGTTTAACGCTGAACGATGATGGTGATGAGTGAGCAAAATGAATTTGTTCAGTATTATGGTAGTGGGTATTGGCTTGTCATAACCTCTATCCGGATCAAATATCAACACAACTGCGGCGACTTCGCGCTGAATATGCTTGTCGGTATGTGGAGCCACATGAGAGAGTCGATAAGTGCGGAGGGACTGAATTAACTGGCGGAATAATCAGTCAGTGAGCGCTGCTCATCGAAGAATAATATAAGCCATTTGATTTTCAATAATAAACAAACTTTCTGTCTGCTCTAACTGGTCTTTCTCAATAGAGTTCCTGGAAATTGACGACCGCAAAATATAATCGAAACAGGGTAGACGTTACATTTTATTTTCTACGTTAAGGAACAATCAGAACCTCGTTTATTAGACCAAAATGAATTTTTTAAATTGGTCTGTCGTGGCCAACACTCAGTAATCGATAGGTCCGCTGGATAATTCAGCTCCTTTCTTCCAACTGATCCTGCCCTATGGATTTTCACACAGATTTGTGTGACGTATAGAGTGCAATTTCGCCGCGATTGTGTTGACCTTTTGATCAGAATAACACATATGACAATTCATCCTCCATTGTCAATACACACGAGTTCCTGGATGGCAGCTTCGCTAGTGCACATCAGCGGATCTGACCATGGACACGGACGTGTTACGCTATCAAACTATTTCAACGGTGGCTTAGAATCGAAAATCTATTCTCTTTCTTGGGATCGAATGAACTTGCACAGCACACCCATGAGATGACCGAATCATTGTCGTGACTTTTAATGGGGCTACATTGATTGTGCCTGTGCTAGTGCACACGGAGTGCAAAATTTCATTAGCCGATGTGATGGGTTCCCAAATCCATTTAAAGAGATTAGGTAAAAAATGTTTCCGTGTTTGTGTCTTTGTGTTTGATAGAAGGATAGAAAGTGTAGGTTTTCAGTCAGTCGTCTGATCAGCTTGGGTAATGGACATATCGCGTTTGAGTACATCGCATACGTTTCTGACAAGGAGCTTTCTTCTCATGTGCAACTATTTCATGCTTCCATGGTCTAGTTGAATGTTGCGACTGTGTATTCCATTTGACAAACGAATGATGTTCACCGTCATTTCATTCAGAAACGAAAATGTGTTTGTTCTAATACGACTAAAACCTTATGCACGTAAGCTCAGGTACTAAGCAAAACAAGCGCACGGAATAATAATAAACAATCGTTCGGAATTATTAAACTTCGCCAAACCACAAGTTACATTCTTCGTGTCGCAGTTGCAATCGACATACGACGCAAAGAAGACAATAAGTAACTGGCCACTCATAATTTCACGGAATAGAACGCAATATAAAAGGTTTACTGTTAGGTGTAGTTCATTAACTTTTGGAGTCAGGTAGCTACCCAGTCTCTCTTTAGGCTAGGGGACAAATTGTGTTACACGACAAGTTTATAAGAAAACATTTACTAATAACAACTGATTCCCAACAACATATCTGCTAAATACAAGTAAAATGAAGTGATGTATCCAAACGGTAATCATCAGGGTCCGTGAAAAATTATTCTGTCTTTACCATTTTGCCAACTTGGAATATTTCTATTCAGGAAAAGAGGGGGTCGGTCATCACAGGAGTTCTAGGAAAATTAGAGCTATGAGGGGCTAAAGTGACCAAAATTTGTTTTCCTTTCTTAAGTGAATTATTCGGGGGGAATAACATAATGATGATCAAGTCAATAGCCTGCTTAATCTACAGTCAGATATTACTAGCAAAACTATCATTGACTGTACTGCGGTACTGTCACCGGTAGGTATTCTCACGTTAGTTGCACATGCAGCTCCGTTAACTGTTTTGTCGAATTCACGCACAGCTACTCATCTCCCGCCTGTACGTACTCGAACTCAGATTACTGTCCAACCAACAAAGATCTCACATCCAATGTTTGTCTAAACAGACCATGAATTTGACGGATTTCTGATACGAAATTTTTATCTTCTAAGTTCGTTCCTTTTCTAACCTAAAATACCTCCGAAGGCTTGCGGTCGGCTAAATAACTTTAAACAAAAATCGAATCTTTGTTTTAACAGGAATTGTAAGTTTATTTGTTCCGATAAATCGCAACAAAATGTTTCAGCCTGAAGTTGAATGAATCATTCGAAACTATTAATGTCTATGTCGGACAGTGCACAAACAATGTGCAATAATTAATGAATGGAGATTTTTTGTACTACAACGAATGTTTGCTTACGGGCAGCAAATGAAATTGCAATCTCAATAAAATTGTTTAAATCAAAGTGCTCTTTGCACCGGCTCAATTTTTCATGGATTGCTTTTGTGTTTATCAGTTATCGGTACTGCTGTCAGTTCAACTGTGGACGAAAATGAGGTGCATTACATAAATGTCTCGCCTGACTTGGAATGCTTTGACGTAAGTTACTGATCGTTACCTTCTGCACAATGTAAACGCTGAAGATAATGGAAGAGTTAAATATTTATTCTTTATGTGGTAAGTTGGTGGATTAATGTGTCCGGTTTTAAACACGCTGATTGCTATTCAAACCAAATCGTACAACATATAACCGGCAACTCTCATCAGTTTATACTTGTGTTTCATTAACCATGTTTACCGATGGGTTATTTGATCTGATGTGAATGAGATGATCTGAAAAACCTGGTAGGTCTTGTAATTTGGGACCTTTTCGGTGTCGTGGGTAACTTTTCCGAAACAGCAAGTTTAAGAGCAACTGATTGATGGAAAGTTGGTAAGCGTTTTCATTGGAATGATCGCGTTCTTGGATAGTGTTTATCTTCCGGATCAAAGGATCCAACTCTTGTGTCAAAAAATCAAAGTCCCATGTTTTCTTTTTATTGTGGACGCTAACATGTAGAGAACAAATTTACACCATTCATATTACAACTTTTAAAATAAAAACTGCGAAAGATTTGCGGATAGACATCTTGCTTCCCCGGCTGAGTATGTTATCCCAGAAAAAGGTGTAATCGGTTAAAGCCAAGTAGCAAGCAATGAAATGCAAATTTTAATGTTTTACGCAACCGATGGAAAATTGATTTTTAAAGTCACCTGGTCATCGCTAAATTGATAAACTGTTTAGCATTATTAAGAGAACCATGGTTCACCTACGCTGGTTGAGTTTGTGATATGCGGCCAATGAAGGTCAATTTATAAGTAAATTCTGCTCCGGAGGTCAGATTTTTGATTTGTTTACTGTTGTGGACGACATGCTCGCCCCATTTGAGCTGTCACCTACGGATCCCAATTGAATTGTTTGAGGATTTTTCGACCTAGCCCGGCAGCATAACTGAGGTAAAGTTTGTATACCGCAATCATTCACAAATTCTTAATCAGGTGAGGCGGAAGAATTCCCACAGCCGAATCAGTTCTAAATTTGTCAATTCTACGAGTCCAAACGTGGCAACAAATATAACAGGTATATATATACGATTAGAAGTATGCTAATGTAATTTAAGTAACAACATGCTTAGACGAGTGGTGAAATTTGGATGCCCTTTGTTGTGTATTCATTATAGAAATTCATCGTATTTTCCTGCCACTGCTTGGAGCAAACATGGGTGTACTTACCTGACTGATACATCATATGACCGGCTGTGATCAAATGGATAAGGTCGTGACGTTCGGAATTGAGGCTCGAGGGTTCGATTCCACCCATCCCCTGTCAAATTCGACACCAGCAGCCCTCTGTCGGCTGCGGCATCTTTCCTGTAAAATGACTTGCATTTTTGATTTCGTAAATAAATTAAATGAAAAAAATTAAAATATAATCTTCAAAAGATAAAAGCCGAACGTTATTCGACCACATTCTAATTCTTAGCCAACGAGGTGATTAGTAATTGAAGGGATAGACTGAATTAACAAGCGAATATTCCATTAACATCTTCGCACTGAACAGTTGATTATTTGCAGCCCTAACGTTTGCTTTTTCATTTGTATTTTCTTCAGTTTACTCACAACGAGAAATTAAAGTCCATAGGTTTGACATTGGAATTATGTGCCCATTTGCAAGGTGAAATGGAGAATACCAACTACGTCAGCAGTATTTCAATCAGTGAAATGACGAAAACAACGGATTGGACGAGAAATCTGCGCGGTTTGATCAAGCGACTGGATAAAATAATTTTGGTTCTGGAAATGTCGTCGGAACCGGAGAAGCGAATGACTGCAATAAACTCGGACCGCTCTAGGTAACCGCAGAGAGCACATGTTGATTTCTAACCATGCAAACAAACGGTTAAGGTTTGCGTTTGTCATTTCCCTTTGCTCATTATCACTCCGCAAACGAAATGACGGGAGAGCGGTGAGTAATGGGACGCTTTTTAGCTTTCATTCTGTGTTCAGTGGCAGTTACATAGTATTTAACTGAGTAGACAAACCAAACAGGGTTCGGTCGGCGCAGTCTCGGGATCGGCCATTCCACCTGAAAACCAGTGAGTGGACATATCAGAATCATCCAAAGGCGACCTAACGTTGTTGCTCAAATCAGTAACAATGCATGCGGCGTAAGGTGGGATAGAGTTGGAACCGTTTAGCGTGCAGATGCTTCCTTATAGAGTTGAAAGGGCCTGAAAAGTGCAATAAATGTGCCAATAATGTAATTCGAAGTGAACTGAACATCACAGCGATGGTAGTTTGAATAACAATATTTGCAAGTCACTTTTTCCAAGAAGCAAATTAGTAGCTGGAGTATTTGAAACAACGAAATTTCACGCTGATTGAAAGATCAACAGTGCAGACAGTCGTTCCTTGAAGTTCACAATCCTATGGAGGTTTCTCTTTATTAGAACTATTTTATTGGTTTATTTTGTTCTGTCTTGCTTGCGTTTTTTCAAAGAGGCGCAATACTGCCGATTTTGAATGATGAGAATGCAACAACACGCGCAGTTCTATGGCAGTTATATAAGATTGTTTATTTTGCTCAGTCTATATACGATTTGCTCAGTTATCCGATGGTTGTTGCTGAATTTAAGTCATCATTCATCTCGTTTGTACTGCGTTACTTCTCCAGGGTAACTGAAACCATGCTGCTTGATATCTTTGTCTTGCGGCAGCTCAACGGGGTGATTAATCGAACAAGAGAAGATATTTTGAATAAGTTTCTGCGCGTTACAGAAAAGTCAAAGTCAGGTGAGAATGTTTAACATTCTTGCATCCTCTACTGTCTAATTTGTACAAGGGATGCACAAAGTGTTTTAATGGTGCGTGATGGATCAGTAGCCATTCTTTTATAATTCTATATTTTTGCTTCCTTAATTGATGAAACGGCAGAAATGGGCTGCGGTCAGAAGATGGCTGCTAAGTCGAGAAGTTGAACGCGGTGGAAAGATTCGCACCCGCGACCCTCACTTCCAAACGCCACAAACCTATCCCCCTGGCCACCGCCTGCCAAATTCGGCGAGATGTTGGAATGTTTTAAGACGGTTTAGCTCATTCTGTATATTCAGATTCCATGTTTTTCAGAAACCACCTAACTTTTAAATTCTCTCAAATTTTTCTTCGCCGGTATCTCCATATCAATCAGCCGTTACAATGATGAGTCAGAGTCAAAGGGCTACGGCCCCAGGTTAGAACTTCCTTCTGCATTTTGGCCACGACGAGCCTAGTAACAAAGTCACGGATAATAAGTCTTTGCTACTGAACACGTTCTTAGACAATCACCTCTCTCTTGAATGGGTGATCTTCTCATGAATAATGTCGTGAGAATTTGTGTGCTTGTCCCCGTATAAACCTATTCATTGTCGGTCACTTCTACAGTTAATCTTTTCATCCCAATGGTTTAGATATTTTGCAAGGAATATCGTACATCTGTCACTTAGCGAATAAACAGAATGAAAGATTATCACCACTATTACCATTACTATCCAAGGATGCATGGTCTTTCCATTCTTGCACATCTGACACGATTTCATGAAGTGGTGGGAAGTCATGTTATACCTACTTATAGTAAAACAACTTTGCGACAAATGAACGTGCTTTTCTTGTAGCCATCCGCTCCACGAGGAATGCGTACGCAGCGGCCCAAACAAAAATTCGTGAACTTTTGAAAAAGATTCGCGCCACAAAGGACGAATTAATAACTTCTGAAACAAATCTTGTCGGTCTTATTTTGGATAGAGCTTTACGAACTGTGAGTTTTTCAGCTATTGACTTTCTCCACTGGTCCTTTACAGGTTAGATAAGCTATTGAAAATAAGTGCCACATTTTTGCAATGCGGATGTGCTACAATTTCATCCTCATTACTCAGTGTCGTGCAAAGTGAGCAGTCTGATCTAACGGAATCCCTTACGGAGAAGCATATTCTAAGTGTAAAACCTAAAAGCTCGATCTGACCAGAAGTGAAAATGTGTAAGAACGTGATTTTTGGACTTTCATCTACATTCCAATAATCATCATGTCTATTAGTAGACAACAAGAGCGAATGGACACGTGTGACTATTCATTTTTGTCTATCTTCCATATTTGACCTCCTTAGTTAGGGAGGCCAAAATTTTTAGGAATTGCTTTGCTCCCGTTAGAGCGATACCAAACGGAAAATTTAACGGATGTTGGAAGGAATTAAACCCGCGATATTCCGTTTAAAATGTTTCAATATTGACTGTTGAATGGGGGTTTTTAACAATCGAGCAAACAACCATGCGACCAATTGGACAAGCGGTGGCTGAGATCGTGGAATTCGGACGTCGGTCAGCTTTCTCACCTAACAGCTCTATGTTAGCTCCTACTGTGTTCTTGAAAATGATATAGTTATTTCGCTAACACGGGGAGTGGTAAGTGCTAAAAACGGTCTAAAAACGGCTCATAAGTCAATCGGTAATCAGAGAACGGATGAAATAATACATCCTGGTTCGTGATCTGGATCAGCGCCACTTTTTCGTGGAACACTGGTGACAATTGGTTAAGTGAGTTCAAACTCATGGGTCAGATTCACAATATATGGCCTATTTCTGCAATGTTCATTCCGGACTTCAGTGGCGTCGCATCCAACCTGGTCTGTATGTTGTGTAATATCATTTATTTTGGGCTTTTCATTAGCAATCATCATCAGCACTTTGGAACTCATCATCTCTATGTTTGTAATCGATAAAATTAGGGCTTTGCAACTTGCTTCGTTTAAAAGAAAAATATTTGGAGCAGTTTATGGACTTCAGACAAGTAGTTACCAAAACCTAGTTTGATTACCTTTTTGCATATGATAGTAGGTGGTGATAGGAGTAAAGGAATATTGTTAAAATGACATTCATGATTTATGCTAATGAAATGACGAGGCACTTTTATGCTAACTGTTTTATTCAATAAAAAATGAATCATATTGGGCTTTATTATTGCATCTACTATTTCATTAATTTTAGTGCAAAGCAGCTAAACAAAAATTGGAAGATGATCAAGCAGATGAAGTGAGTATCAAAAAAAGATTTTTGTCCCTTTTTCTTCGGAAGACAGATGCTGCTTACATTGATGTAATGAGCAATGAAGAATACGACACTATCATTAGCACAATACGACAGAATACAAGAAAAACAGTTATCGCCGCCGACAGTGTGGGTTTTTGTAATGACATTTATTGGGCTGCAACGCTTTATGCATGATTACTGAAAGGACCTTATTGGACATCGCGATCCACCAGCTGAAAAGGTCAAGCAAATTATTACTCTTGCATGTCAGAATTACTGGTGTTGTTCGATTATCGATTTAACTAAGGCATTTTCGTAGCTTCTGTGTGTCCATTGATTTTGCTGAATGGAATGAAGTTCAGGGTAAAATAACTTGAACAATGATCACCGCAAATTAAAATTAGTGTTGGATCCTTTTTCTGTCTTCAGTAGGTACCACAAGGCATCACTCTAGGCTTGCACGCTATGCTCATTCTTATGATTTTCGGAATCTGAATGGGTCCAGATGTGAGTGTTACATGCCCTAGTTGATGTCACACCAGCTCACATAAACCACATAGACGTCAACAAGTAGCGTTAACCTTTAGCCCCAAAACGTTTCTCACTTCAGTAATATGGATATGTCTCCTAATTTACAGTAAGAGGTTTTATGGGCACAGAACTAGGTGGATCACTCGTCATGCCCGATTCTGACAGTGCGATTTGGGAAGCTGGTTTAACCGGCCTAAGGTAACTCCTTTGAGAATTGCATTTTATTTCCTTTTTCCAGTCTGATCTCTGAATCCGCCGTTGTCAGACTGAACCAAAGGCTTTTTAATGACTGGCCTATTGTGATATCGCTTAATTAATGTCTCGTTTTAGTTTTACAACAATGCATCCTGCATCGGCGTGCTCCGATTTCGGGCTCTATCTCGCGTCGCTCAACAATAGTGAAAGAAAACTTTTAATAGTATACCAGAAAAACTATTGAGAAGTAGAAACAGTTTAAATACCCAAAAGTCACCGGTTGCAGTATTTAGCCTTATATTGTTGCAAGATCCTAGTAGTCCAGTCTGTCTTAGGCAAGACATTGGTTTCATGTGATTTTCAGATCGTTTCGCCACTTCATGGACTGGTTACATCCTTCATCCAATACTTATCCAGCACAGCACTGCGTGCCGAGGGAGTCGAATTTGTGTTGGTTTCGCACATATTCCAGTCATCTAAACTAGTTCGAAGTTTACGCCTTTTGGTTGGGAAGTTCTGGGGTTGGTGGTCCTCCTAACATAATCTACCAGTTTTACAAAGAAAGCGTTTCTACAACAATGACTTTCCCCACATACCTACTAAGTCCTACTCCACGGTTTTGATTAGTATAGCAAAGCCGTCATTTCTGCTGCAGTGTAAACCCCGGACTTTGCATTTCCGGTGAATGAACAAATGTTCTGTATTTGTAGGTTCCAGTCCAGTATTCTGTGCATTTGAGGACAACTAGTCTTATATACCACCTCAGGACAGATATAACTGCCCCAACAATAAAGTTCGTCTAAACCGTTCAATTCCATCTTCAAGGACAGGGTTTGGCTTCAAGTCAATCCATTTCTGCGATGGCATATTACTCTTTGAAGGTTAAAAGCTTATTTCAAAAGGCAATTTTAAATCGTGCTTGTGTAACGCTGTTATTCCAGAAGCTTTCATTTTAAAAACCTGTTTGTCAGCATTTTTTGGCTCGGATAATTTCCGCTCTTAGCTAATTTCGATTATGCTATTTCTATGAAAGGATAAGATGAGCCATATATTCATTGCAATAGCAAATGTTAACAATAAAGGTAGGATATACTATCTTCATGAAGCATAATGTTATTGATCGGGATGAAATATCCCCATAAACACGGGATTCAGATACAGCTGTTGACATCTGGAGAAGAAAGCTGAATTCATCTTGCACGCTTTTCAGAGATAACGGGTGTCAAAGAACTGCCAAGATGACCGAGTCGAACTCCTGTTTCAGGCTCGGGATCGAGAGCCTAAGGAAGGTGCGGCAAGTTTGAAGCCGGCTTGGTTGTCAGGCGAACACGATAGTCGGCGGAGAACCAAATCGATTGGCACTTTAGACAGAACGCAAACCAAACTAACTTCACGAGATGTCAGCGTTTCTCTTGTTAATAGGCATAATCACCGATTCACACCAGTCTTTGAGAACCTTGTCGCCAGGCTGAACCCATAACTTATGTTGAGTTCGATACTGACAATTCGGCATCTTACTTGATGTACGATGAAGGATGCCCTAGGCTTTCCGAAAACTCATCTCCCAGACAATCTTAAGTGCTGTTGAAGAATTAATATTTACTTTTTATATACGGTCATTGGAAAAGAGCTCAAAGTATTTCTGGTTGTATGCCGCTTCAATAGTTCCAGCACTTTTTTCCTAAATGGGGCTGTCAAAAACAGTTTTGTACTTGGCCGTCCTGGCTGAAGGTTTCTGGCCCCATGTTGTGAGAAGAAAATGGATCTGGATAACGAATCCTCGCATCAGCCACCCTATGTGACCTACTTCTTGGTGAACTGTTTCTTTCCTTTAGATACAAGGCGGCTGACTGAACTTCCTTTTATAAGAGTGGAGCAGAGATTGAAAAGTGCCATTACACGCATCCGACGTAAAGTAATGCGGAATTTGAGTGATATCAATGAGGTCCGTACTCGGATTGAAATGACTCTTCACCAAATTACTCAAGTGAATACGAAGAGAAGACCAGGGTAGACAGAAGGCAAATTTATTTGGTTACAAGTAACGTGTTTATAATAGAATATACGAAAAATCCCGATCCGTGAAATACCTTAAACTCAACGACACTTTGGGTCAGTTTGAATTTCTCCTTCGTGTGTCACCACGGTTGAGTCAGTGTGATTTTGTACACGGGATAGGTCGAAGCTCACCGGAACTGTAACAAAAATCTTCCCAGTTACTGAGTGACTTGTTGCTCACGCATCTCGTGTTCCGAACAGAGAACCCGGCGTGTATCATTCACGTGCATGGAATAGAAAACAATAACACTTCAAATTATGGACAATTACGGACAAAGCAAACAAATGTACATAATCAGTAAAGCTACGTTGGCTCCGAGACAAGTCATATAATGCTTCAAAAAGCAGGTAGGTGTGCGACTGAAATGGACCAGTAGGAAGAGAGAGCAATCAAGGATTTATATCTTGGAAAGGAAGTGATACAACAGTAGCGCAATGAGTTGGCAACATGAGAAGTCAAGGTTAGTCTCGAGGCGAAGTATGATGCCCAAGTAACCAGGTCGGTCTATGGAGGCGGGTAACATTACAGAATGAATACCAGAGCAGATAGCAACAAGAAGAGAGGAGATGTTTGGTGAATATTACAAAACAGAAGTGAAACCTTATTCCAGATGATGGTAAAGCCTGTCTGGACAGCTGGAAGTCGAAAGCAGTAAGCCTCAGGACAGATGTAAATAACGAATGTTTAGATCCCAAAAATCCTCAAGACTAGCGGATAAATTCTGTCCAAACATTATGACAAATAAAGGGGGATTCGGGGATGGGCCATGGCAATCCTCACGACCTCTGCCCTAGATGGCACAAAATAACACAGAAATGGTATGTGAACAAACAAACCACAAGAAGACTCGAAGATTACGACAGGTGTGTTTCGAGCAGGGAGATCAAGTCAGTGTTGATGACAAATGTAGAAAATGAGAGTAGTGCTTTTGGGCAAACACTTGGGTGCGAGAACCAGTTACTAGGCTGGGTGAGACTTTTAATCAACGTGATCGTGAACTTTATACAACGACTTATCCAGTTATCCGGACACAGTCACAGGATACTTCGTCATCGGATATACATTGTCAGATGCATTCGACGGTTTTCGAATATATGCTGCTGAAGCACAACTTATAAATGTATCAGCCGTGGTTCTGCTGTGGTGTGAAACGCACTACTTTCAAGTTTGTCAGAAAACATATCAGCTTGATCCTCTTGTTAAATCATACCTTTGTCTGTGACACTTCCCTTCGTATAGAAACCGCACATTCATGGTACATTAGAGAATCATTTATTTGTGTTTTACTTTTGGAATTCCAGTTTCGATATACTAATAATGTGCTGACAATAAAATCTACGGTGTCTATCGACGGAACTTTTGTTCAGAGATTCCAAACCTAACAAAAGAAGATATTTTGGCTTTTTACCACCTCAGCGAAGAATGGCAAATCTTTCACGCTATGCGTTTTGTTGATCTGCCGAAAGTTTCGGGAATCCTTGCTGTTCACTGAGGTGTGGCGCAAAAGTGCGGGTTACTAATGTCAACTATTTGCCCTTGTGGCACATTAGGCTTGTGCAGTTTTGCCATTCCCTGGGATTTTGACCAGTAAGAATAGCAGGAGAGAATTCTATCACAGAACATTTTGCATGTGGACTGATGTAACCTATGTTGTTTAAATATTTTCCTAATGCTATTCTCAGTTTTCATACTCTTGCTCTTCGCTTCCGGTTTGCAGGTGCACCTGTTTCTATTAGCCAAAATAGCAGCCACCTCATTTCGTAATTACTTAGACTAAGTACAATCTCTCCCAGTCATTTTCCAGGTCATTACAGCAATTGACGTGCGTGATTCAGTTGTTTAAGGATCGGGTTCAGATACTGGTTAGTCAGGATGCCGTTTATCTATGACCTAGTTATGTGGCAGTTTCGATCCTCGTAAACAGCTGACATTTTTACATCGTCATTTGATTCAATTGAAGACTGCACAGGGTCGTTTGATGGACATGCTACCAGATTCATTGTACGCATCATGTGCAGGTGTATGTGGGAGCTAGATTGTTGGACTGGGTCGGTTAAGCTATTTCCTAAGATTTCCTGTCTGACGGTCTGCGTGAGGATACTGAGAATTAGTAACGGAGACATGGGAGGCTTGTGTCACCTCACGTACACTTAACATTCGGAAAGCAGTACCTGTATTCAATCCTTAATCGTTGCGACTGTTGCCGATAACCACCACCTTCCTACATTTTCTAATCTAATAGTGCACGCTGGCATTTCTCCACCTCGTTAACTGACGTAGTATTGTATTTGGCACATTAAGATGTAAATCTGCGCATGATAAAGACAGGTGCTTTTGTGTTTTCAGATTTAAACTTACTAATTTATTTAAATCCAATTCATATCAGCTTTGATCGGTTTGTAGCGTATAACAGAAAAATCAAAAGTGTTAAACTCTGACTCCGGTGCAACGCAACGAGTTTGTTCTAGCTGCGGCTAATTTCAGTTCATTCGAACAAATAGGGGTTTGTGATAGGGGATAGTAAATTTATATCCCAGGAAGCTTATTAAGTTAACATCTGAAAGCAGAAGGCGCGGTTGAGTGATACCCAAGATCTTATTTCTCAGTGCTCTGACACGTGACATACAAAAAAGCGTCGTTTTCTTCCGAAATTCTAGCACGTCGACCTAGTGAAAACTTACAGCTTTCAATATTTAAATGATTATCCCGCTAAGTAAATCATTTCTTCTCACCTATTGACTCTCTATTTGGGATATCCGGATTGGTGGACATTTATGGTGCTCCAAAAGCCAGTGGAAATATTCACCTTCTTTGCCATCGTCCAACGGATGGTGTCCTCGTGAGAACGATGACATTTTTCACAGGGAAAGACCTGTACTTCTGTTGTGACAGCTTTCTCAATCTTGCCACAGAGCATGAACTCGTCGATCGCTAACCACTTCAGTAGTCAATCCAGCATTTTCAGCGCCACATTAAAATAGAGTACCAAACTAGACGAACAAGAAATGATAGTTAAAACGTGTAACTACAAATTATTAATTGTGATAAATATATTGTACTGAAGTCCTAATAAGCATTGACTTTTCTCGAGATATCTTATGAATGCTACCCAGCCAGTATTTGAAACGGGTTCTGCCATTTACATTTTCAGGGTTTGAAACTGGCACAATCTCTAATTTCCTACTTTTACGGATTGATGGAATGCACAAACCGCGTCGGATTTAAAATGATGCTTTTTCAAGTGGCTGATAAACTGAACCGCGATATTTGTCGATTTCAACCGCATTTGCAAGAAACGGGAGAACAGTTGACAACCAAATTGCCGCTGATCGATCTGGACCACGGTGTCTAGTTTCTGATTGCAAGTCTCCATACTTGTGGACAGCGAACAGAGAGATACCAAAATACCACTCCGAGTAAAATGCGCACAGCTTCGAAAATACATTTGGGGCAAATACTCTTCATCTCGTCGTAATATAACAAAATTTATTTAATCACTCACTGGAATGAACTTTCAACACTCAGAATGACATTTTACGTTGATCCTCTCAAATAAACTTAACTTTTCTTTTCAAATGCTCAGCACCACTGCTTCGTCATCTAATCTATCAAGCCATTGTCTCATTTTTCTGTTACCGAATGAAGTTTCCGGTTGCTTCCTTTGAGCTTTGCGATGCCCAAGTTCCGGCTACACGCAAATCCTTATTTTATTACATGCACCAAACATGCATGCACTGGAAGCGACATAAACCATAGTCGTTCTGGTCGGGAACCGGGAACCGCCACTCTGAAAATCGGATTGGCTTCGAAGCCTATGGGATCTCATTAGGTCAGGTGTGGTACCTACCCAGACAGACCTGGGATTCCAACCTCTAACCACTCAGGATTGACAGACTTCTTATCCCCTTGATTGACCGGCCAGCGGTGGCCAAACGGATAAGGTCGTGGCGTTTAAATGTAGAGGTCGCGGGCTCGAATCCTCCCACCGCTGGTCAACTTCCCCACATAGAAGCCCTCTGCTGGCCGCGGCCTTTCTCCTGAAAATTGATGTACGTTGTTGTTTCAGTAATCAAAGGAAATAAAAGATAAAAGATGAAAGACGACTGAGTAAATCTTAATCACAAGGCTGGAAACTAAGTATTGTAATTTCCGGTGACATGCCGAAGTTGTACAACCGTGAAACCAATGAGAAAAACAAACCAAATTCAAAAGCTTTTTACAGAAGTATCTGCAGTCAGTTGATTTGCCATAATGTTGATGAAAACAAAAACAACTCCATAGTTAGACGAATAAATGTTGTCATAATATTTTGATTTGCATCCTATAAGTAGGATGAAATGGAGGTAACCATTCAGAATGATTCGATGTTTTACCATCAATCATCGATCTTCATGTCGCCAAGTTCACTACCCAAATGGCTGCATATGACCACCTAATCGTGTCAGATATTTCCTCACTTGAGACAGTTTCGGGCCGTTGCTGAATTGTTTTACACTTAAGATGAATTTACACTAGTTGTTGTATTCTCGAAGAAATTCGCGTAAAAGCGTCCTCATTTCAGCCAGTTTTGGCCGGATTAATCAAAACTTGACATGAGTAGCTATATATCGTTAAAGAAATCCTGTGTAGTTCTGGAATGGTGCCGAAGAATTTAGCTAAGAGAAACCGTCGTTTGGTTAGAATTCAAGCTAAGTGAGGAACTATAAAGCTTCTGTAAATATTGATAGAGAAATATTCAAAACAGAAGGCTGGATGAGCACAGCAATCAGATCAAAATTTTTAAAGGTCTTTATGGGCATAATGAGAAGTGTCTGAAAGAATCTTTCGCACAAATATTTTATACGCAGATTGAAGTATCTGACTCATTTTGGTAGATAGTTATTTCATCTTTATCAAACGTGTATCACTTATGTTAATCAAACCGTGACGTGGGGTTCATAAATCCTCCTTCATTCGGTCAACAAAATAAGACTGCAGAACAATAAAGAAGAACCGAGAAAACGTTTGGAAACAGAAAAGAGGATTGTTGTGTTTAATTTTGAGGCAACACGGACTTTTGCATGGGAAATTAACTGACTAATTATTTGGTAAAATTTGCCTTGGTAACTGGATGTACGTTGATGAACGAATAATCAAATGGGTTAGCAGACCGAAAATGACGAAAGGCTGCTGACCAGGTTCTGTCAACTTAGGTTGCCCGAACGAAATAATGGCAAGTTTCGGGTAAGCCACTGGTAGCAATGAGAAAAGACAGTTCCGTATTTTACTTGAGAAGGGCAAAATGGTCAGCAAATTATAAAAACCAACCGAAGGTACTCCTCATTAGGTCCCGTTTGATCATCAAAAGCTAGTCACGAGCAACCGCAACTATTGGCCAAGCGGAAAAATGATCTGAACATGATGGAATTATTTCCCGACCATTTTCTTCTATCAATTCCGTTGTTGAAGTAATCTGATAACCGTTCTAATACAGCTTCAAGGAAACTAAGCGTTTGTGTCTTGGAAGAGAGCGGATATTTTGAAATAAATTCAAATAGGTGGCTTCAATTATTCAGGGATTTGTTGAAAGGGAATAGTGACACCATTCTCAGAGCTAGACTGAATGGACTCACAGAGAGCCCTACATGAAGAGTTCAACCTTTTGGGCAGTACTTTCTCACGGTTTAAGATCGCTGGCTGTTAGAAACTTGGGATCAAAATGCTTGGCTAAAATACTGGAAACGTGAAGCTTAAAACTGTCAACATTCGCAGTACATCCACGGCGATTGTTTGGTGAATATTAGAACAAAGTAAATCTTCCTAAAATGGCATAATACTTCAGAATCAACGGAAACTGGTCACAACAGTCTATAGTTGCGGATACCAAGCACAAAGTCGCTCAAACACTTCTTCCATAAAAGTGATATTTTTAGTAAGCCCTCATCAAGGATGTATGAAAGTGGAGAAGGATTACACGCATACACCTTTGTGCAGTTTGCAACTTTCACATCCACAAGACAGCTTCTTGGTTCCGCTTTCTTCTTGCGCAGAAACGGAGCTTCTTGCCAAAATCATATGCTTAATAGGTGTTGGCTAATGTACGACGAATCCGTATTTTATATCCCCTTTCCTGCCTTCTAATAAAGGTGGTGAAAACTGCAACATATTCAACCGACCCTTAAGTTCTCCTCACCATCTTAAAGTTGAAGAAGCATTACGGCTGCTACAGAGGTAAAGCTTTTCAATTGGACAGCCTTTCGGGAATCCGGTTAAGTGTAGTTATGAAAAGTTTGACACCGTTACTCGGTGAATCAAAAGAATGTCGCGAGATCTTTTATGAAGAAGGATATTTGTGAGCATAAATTGTGCAGTCCTATTTTGAGTTGATTAAACTGCGTAACTTTTCACTTTGCATTAATCACCTCGAGTTTAATTTTACTATAGACTGCCTGTTGTCTGTCACGCTTTTGCTGTTCTGTATAAGTTCATGGACTGGCTGAAACCCGGTCACGGCTTGTCAAAATACGCGCCAAACATGGGACAGTGGAGTTCCTATAGATATTGATGCTGGAGGGTATGGAACAAAAATCAGATCGTGTCAAAATGTGAGAGCGACACTTTGGAAGATTGTGGTGCAGAGAATGTGTGGGATTAGAAAGAATTTTGTGAGCTAATTTCTCACGAACTGAGAAGTGCTGATCACATAGATTTATGGATAAATCAGCTAGTGATATAAAGAACACACGGTTAATAAGTGAAAGGCCTTGGCGAAGAATTTCAGTCTTTTCCAAGTAAACCTGGAAAAAACAAGAGAGCGGTACAGAAGGATTTGAAAAACACATCAGTGTACAAATTGGGAGATGGTTCTCTGTTTCATCTTGTAGTGCCGAAGCTTCCAGATTTGAAATGACAACCATCAGAGGTTCTTCACACGGGGAGAAATGTGAGTAGTCCACTTTCGATTTCATCAATGGCAAGTCCTAGATATTTCACAGAATCGACCTATGTAAGTGTTGGATTTATAAGCAAACTGAAAAGGGTCGTCCGAATGATGCATATAAGCACGGTCCATCAGTTTGAGACCAAAAGATGTTAAGGCGATTAGGCGAAATCGTTTTGCTAAAGCAGTAGAACTGCTAGATTTAGGGATGAGAATGATATTCCTTGAAAATTACCACTGAGCATATTGAGAAAACACAAGTTGGCGAACAAGCTCGTTTTTAGTGATTCGTACTCACGCCTTTACATCACTGTATATATATCTTGACAAAAAATTTCACTATAGGAACGATTAGATAAG
>LUCM01005483.1:3613-33978 GCA_008360955.1 Fasciolopsis buskii
TCGTCTTTCTCCATGTCAGTGTTGCCGTCTATTGGAGCGTATGCCGAGATAACAAATAAACTGCGCTTAACACTACTACCCGTTCGGACGGCGACTGATCCCTACAGTTTCACGGCGCACGGGCGACTGTTGAATGGGATCCTGTCTAGAAGGGCTGCTTCAGCCTTCTCACTCAAGACTATTCCTACACCACGTTGACCCACAGCTTGAGCCGCTTCGTCTCCTGAAGTGTGCAGGAAGAGGAGACGTTTGGCGCAGCTAGTTGAATTACTTTACTCGCATCCTGAATTCGTGTTTCACTGATGCAGCAGACATCAATCGAAAGTGAGTCTACTGTCAGAGCTAAACACGCCTGTTGGCCAGCTTCCATTAAAGTGCGCACATTGAAGGAACCGAGATTTAGAGGCTGACGAGGCTTGAGAAAATATGAGCTAACAGACTGAAAACTAGCTTATAAACTACACGACAACGAATCGTTGAGAGTATCGGACGTGTGATCATTGGGGACACTATGGGTAGGCAGATAAGGCAAAGGGATTCGGTTGGAGAGAGAAGAAGCAGGTTGAATAAAAGAGAGGGAACTCTGAGCAGCAGCACAATTATTGCTAACCACCCCGCTTGATGCAATGGGCAGCGCGGTCCTGATTATCCTAGGCGACGACCGATGCGGTTTGGAATTATTTGCAAACGTGTAATTCATGGGGATTGAAGGATGGTTGCTGCTGAGGAGTCTAGCGGCTAAGCAGAACGATCAGGCTTTTCAACCAAAGCCCTTGGTTTTAGCAAGAACCTGACCGCAAGGCAGCGAGGTGTGGTCAAGTGGAGGCCTATCTGCTTGGACCAATTGTTCTTTCACTTATTTTTCCGACTGAGCTGACACCTGAGACTAACCAACTGGGAGAATCAAGAGGCTACTTCATTAGGCCTATACCCATTGATCTTCCAGGCATGAATGTATCTTCGGCTTGAAGCAAACCACCCTGTATAGCTCGTTGGGTCATGGAAGCAAGCAAGCCGTCACGCCAAGTCAAGGTGCAGTCTCTTAGTAATAGGGCTGAAGAATATGGAAGTAAACTGTTAACAGAGGGGACCGTAGAATCAGTAATTAGGAAACTGTGTTGACACATTTCGCTAACTATACAATGGTCAATACACCACAGCATTTTCTATGTTGATCATTACGACATTCATTTCATTCCTGCAGTCTGTCCACTCCCCTACATTTATTGTTTCCGGATCACGGTAGTCAGTCCTCTCCTTAATGAAGTAGCTAAGTGGTACGCTCCTTCCTTTAGATTTATGCGTGCAACATGTCAAAAACAGTTCTGTATATAGCAACGTGAGAAAGACAGCACCCAACACGGCTCGTCATACTGTTTAACACAGAACGATGACGATGACTGATTTCTTAGTAATTATTTGCCACTCCGCCTAAGGGAACCTCAGGAGTGAGGGTAAAACGCCGACAGAACAGAAATACATGCATAAACTGAATCCGAGTCTGTGAAAAAGCATGGGTTGCCATCCAGTCACAATATGAACCAGAAAACGATCTAGTCTGGAACGAAATCGAAAACCCAAACCCAAATGGAACACCCTAAAGGCGGTTGCATGACGATACTTTTAATTTTGACTACGAGATACCAGTCCATACCTCAGACTTTAATCGATTCACACAAGAAGGCAAACAAACATAGACATAAGAAACGAAAAGCACACTGTCTGTTTATCAGCATATCAACCTAAAAATTATTTTTACGGGTAACTTCAAAAAAGAACAACACCACCACAAAAATCAAAAGAACCTGTTCGTTTGCTTCGCTTTCGGCTTTACTCCCTCTAACTCCGCCTAACCCTACCTTCCGCCTGTATTTTGGCCCACAGTCGGAAAGCACAGGTATGAAGTTTTTGTATAAATATATATATATATATGTATATATATATATGTATATATATATGTATATATATATATGTATATATATATATGTATATATATATATATGTATATATATATATATATCCATATAAACGAATACGAATATCCACTTAAGGCTAGCAACTAACCGTGGTCCCGATAATCAGATTCCTGTAGAACTTCAGAGTTACGATGTTTTGCTCATGAATAAACTTTTCGCTCTTGGAAGCTTCTTTTGTGGGTTTCTTAGTCTGTGGCGAGAACATGTCCCTGAACGTTGCACGCGTCTCGGACAGTCGAAAGAAGGAGACGCCGTCCAGAATGTGGCCGTGTATGTCAGCTCAATTTCACCTCCAGTTCCAGGACTATACGGCGAGATGCCTGTTCGTCCAGGCTCTTAGATCAGACGATGCTTCGGCAACAAGAGCACGGAAGCCCTATTCTTTTCTTAAGGTGAAAGGGCGGATCTTGTTCGCGACTCTGACTCTGAAGGTGGGATAATTAGATAGTTTCTTGTCGACCACATCCTCAGCCCTACAATTCACAAATTATCCTCTCCAAACACAGATACTCATGCACCGTCTAGTCTCCCTTTGAATTCGTGCGCTGACCTCACCTCGATCACTTTCTGCGGTAGTTTGTTTCTGTCATTCATCACTCTTATGGCAAACGATTTTCTTCTCAAACCGATGGTCACATGCTCCGGTTTTCCCGTTACTCTTAGTGTTTCGTTTGCCCTTATCTGGAATAGGGTTTCAAAGTGATCCCATATCTCCGTCAGGCCCTTAACAACCTTGAAGGGCCGTCTTAGGTTCCCCTTTCCCCACGTCTTTCTAGGGAGTACAAGCCAGCCACCGTCCTCCTCTGCTCATATTTCATATGCTTGAAGTATCCAACACAGCGCATAAAACGACGCTGAGCCTGTTTCAGTATAGTCCTGTCTCCTACCAAATACGGTCTCCATGCCTGGACAAAGTATTCCAAATGCGGTCAGACAAATGCCGTGGACAGCAGCAGAGCGCCAGGAATCCTAGGTCCTACAGTCCTCTTAAGTTGCCGTAAGGCACATCATGCCTCCCTGACTGCTTTATGACAATGCACACTAGGTTTCAATTCCGCACTCACAGCTGTCTCCAGATCGCTTGCTTGCCGCGTTTGTTCTGTCGCGATGTGAGGCCCAGCTGGACCCATGTGGCTAGGGGATTAGCTTCTCCTTCCAGGAACCGACAGAAGATCCCTTCTTACCGTCCCCTGGTCAACTGTTTCCAGATCCATCTGGATATTCTCGCTGTTTGCTGTCCCTAATAGCTTGATATCGTCAGCAAACATGAGACACGGGTTTTCCAACCCCTTGACCATGTCGCTGACATAAATGAGGAGCAGTGGCCCCAAGAGAGACCCCTGATGCGCCTGGCTTTCTAGCAATCCTCCGTCTGATAGACACCTCTCGACTATCACCCTGGAAGACCTGCCCTTCAGGCTTTGTTCTATCCATTTGCTCACCTTGGCATCCACCCCAAAAGCCTTCACTTTCTGGTCAAGTAGCCTATGGTTCATGGGATCAGGGGCCTCCTGAAAGTCCCAGTAGCAGCTGCTACTTTTTCGCCCCTGAGACTTCAGGTGTTACTTCATCCAGGAAGCTTACCAAGTTCATCATACGAGAACGTTTGCGTCTAAACCCATGTGTCTCTGCCTCCAGGGGACTGACTACCCTGTCACGAAGTACCCTTTCATGAATTTTCCGCACGATGGATGTAAGGCTCATCCGTCCATGGTTACTACAATTTTCTCTGTCCTCGCCGGTATGACTGCCGACGTCGACCGATTGTCGGGGAACCGCCGTTCGTCCAGAAATGCTTTAAAGAACTGGGTGCAGGGTCTCACCAGAGCCACCAGCGGCGGCCTTACTATCGTTCGGTGTATCCCACCAGGCCCTGCCGCTTTTGATGCGCATAATTTTCAGGCTGTCCCGCACTTCCTTCTCCGTGATCACACCATCCGACAACTCTAATATAAGGGTGATGGGAGTTTGTGATTATTCCTATGCTCCTTGATCTCGCCGGTGTACTGCCTGGAAAAGTTCCAACAGACAGACGGCTTTCTCCTGACTGCCAGTTGGTCAAATTCCCTAATGGTATTTATCTCGACCCATGGCCCTTCGCATGGCTGCTTTAGATTGCACATAATAGTAATAGGCTTTCGGTTACTCTTAGCGGCCCCGGTAACCAGCTCCCCGTAAACAGTTCGACAATGTCGTTGAATAGATGACATCCTCTTTCTCTCCGCCGTGTACCTCATGTAATCTCTGTAGCCAAGTGTGTGCTTAAATATCGTGGAAGCCTTGTGTTTCTACATCGTGGCTCCCGTGGTTCTACTCTTCCGCAGTTGCGGTAGATCCTTTCGTTTCATTCTGTGGAACAATGCAACTAAGACTGTTATCGCTCTCACTTGTCGCCCACTGACGATCTACATATTTGCTTCCTCTTTCGGCTTCTCACAAAGTCTGAAGACCCAAGTGCAGCACTCCACTTTTGTCCATTCCCGAGAACATCGTGCCATATATATCAGGGGCTACTATGCCCTGCAGAATCAGTCGCATGCGGATTACGGCGTGGTTGCTGCTACATACTGGCACTCTACACTCAAGGCTCCCTACATTGTTCAGAGTTCTTGTTACCATCAGGTCAAGGAATGGAGCTACTTGGCCGAAACTCCATCTAGTCGCTTGGGTACCGCGTTGGACTAACTGAAGATTGTGTTTGAAACTGCTCTTCCGAGAAGTCTGGCAAACCCAGCCAATCTCCAGTAAGTTAAAATCCACTTTAGGTCACCTCAGTTCCTAGACTTCCCGGCGGAGTACCTGACTGCTCAGTTTCGTGCACTCCTAAGCTCTTTGGATTTCCCAGTGCTTCGGCAATTGGGGGTCCAGCGTCTGGTTTGGCTCGCCGTAATCTGTGAACGTCCAGTTATCTTCAATCGTTCTACTGCTCTACTAAATCAAATTAGGTGAACGTCTCGCGTACTTTTCCATCACTTCCTCGCAAACATAGCTAGGGCGGTTAGGTGGAATTATACGGGAATGAAGAAGGGATTGCGACTCGGGTGCACACTGCCACCTAGCTATCTTTTCTGTCATGTCTCTCTCCACAACTTGTTCGCTTTATTTTTAAAGTCCTTCACAAAATGTGGGTGCACTATTTTGCCTGTATGTTCGTTTCACCAGTTTACGACTCTTTTCAAAAAACCACGCCTTTACCCGTTCATTCCTGATGAACACTCCATGGTCTGTGAGCTAGACCTTGTCAAAAATCACACAGAAACTTCCCATATTTCGTATCTCTTTCATTATTTTGGAGACATCTACGAAAACCTGTCTCTGTCTGCTTTATTTTAAGGAGGAAAAACTCTGCCTCGGCAGCAACCGGTCAGACTTTTGTTCCCTTCATGCCGTAAATCCACTCCTAAATCGATGTTGCGGTTGTTCCAGCATCCTGTAGCAGGTGATGGATTCGTTCCACCGGAATATCTGCTTAACCGAACGATGACCACCCAGCGCGGTAGTTATTTGTGCGTTGTCCACGCCTGCTCCTCTCGCACACTCTCGTTAACTATACTCAATCTTCTACCGCTTTTGACTGTCTTTTCCTTTTACCGGTCGAGCGTCTATGCTGTCAGTATTTCAATCGTACAGGGCCGGGTGATAATGACGTAAAAAAGGTCACAACGGTTAAGGGCTAGCAAACGCAATACGAGATCTGCATTAGGGCAGTCCGTCTCACAGTCCTGGTACTGTTCTTTAGATACGTTCTGCATGGTTGTGCGTAGTACTCCAGATGGCGTCTGGCGAAAGAACTGTACAAGAGAAGTAGAATCACCGGTTTTTTGGAGCTAATTGCTGAATGTATTTGGTGCAACTCTCTACTTGCTACATGGATTTCTTCCTGATACTGTTTACATTGTACGATGTCCGTTTTCATAGTCACCCCCAGGTCTTGCGCAGCTATAGTCTGTTCCAGGTTTTCTGTTAGGCCCATGTCGCGGGTGGGCAGTCCCTCCCACTCTCTTATTAGATGTTCGCACTTCCCTTGGCCAAGAGGTAGATTCCACCCAGCTGGCCATTAATGGAATTCGTCCAGGTATCATCGGAATGTTCCTGAATCTAATGTCCCAACGATCTTTACAAACTCCGCAAACTTCGGGCTCGGGTTTATTAATCCGTTTGCCAGCTCATCAAAGTGTAATGGGAATAGCACAGTTCCTTGAGGTGCACTGGTTGACAAACAGTTTTCCTTTCCAGCTCGACAGCTTCTTCCTTTCGAACAACGCAAGACAGATTGTAACGACGAAAATTTCGAGTCTTGGTCCGGGTGAACTCAGTCGGCCATTCACTGTGTGACCTGCTCAAAAGTTAACTTTCTGCATTCTGGATAACACCTTGAAACCACAAAGCACCGCATGGCCCAGTTTGATGCAAAGCTCAAAAGAGAACAAGGTTGCTTCGCGAATTCTGCGGTACTATTCATGAGCTAGAAATTATGTTCACAACGACCATAGATTTGACAGTAAGCCTTAGTCACTATCCAGCCAAAAAGCAGTCAAACTGGAATAAAATCTGCGCAAAAAATTAATGCTGAGTGAAAGGGAATAAATGGGCTGTACCAGTCCCTTTGTTCAGTCTAATACTGGAGATTCTGCATGTTTGATCAATTCCAACATGACAGCCGAAAATCAATGTGAACAGACGGAACATCTACAGTCGATTAACGTCAGCGATAAAGCGAAATTGGACTGCAACATACAAGCACCAAAGGTCCGCAAAATTATATCAAATAAAGAGCACAGAGACGAAGAAACATCGAGCCGAAAGTGAACAGCGACCAAAATCAGAGTCATTAAGGGCATGTTAGGCGGGAAGTGTTGTTGGATATCGACAATGGAACAAAAGGAAGAAGAGAAAGAAATTTTCTACCAATCTGGATGTCACACCCACTTAAAGGTTTTCGGAGCTAGTGCAACATGCTCAAATTTTTCACGCGGGAGTCTGCGGTTTACCGAGTTGCAAGTCTAATTAGCAGACTTTAGCTGTTTCCCCTTGTCCAACCTGCCAGTCACTCTGTCGGGGAAGCTGATCATATTTGACGGACATGACAGTTTCCGCATGAATCCGCAGAGGCGGACGGTCGGCAGTTTGTCGCACTTCATGTGTCACATTATTCTGTCTCTTAAGGTTATTCTGTCTCTTAAGGTTATCTTAAACAATCTCAGCGCTACCAAGGTCGGACTGATGGGTCGGTATTTCTCAGGCATATCCTCATTGCCCTCTTGTTTATGAGAATAAGGTCCGATTCTAACCAGCTCTCAGATGATTTGCCTTCGTCTAGTGACGCGTTGAACTATCTCTCTGGGCTTCTCCGAGAGTGTCTAACGGCGGTTTGTGATCGCCGACTGCCTCCCCTCGCCTCACAGACGTCGAGTTTTCCGATTATACTGATTCTCTTATCCGACGCTGCTGCGAATTGTGGATGCCTTTGCTTCATGGTCGATCCCAAATTCTACTTGAAAGAACCTCGAAATGTTTTATATTTCTCCTTGCATTCAAATACCCGCACTCCGTGGTCGTTTGTGGTCACTCACGCCACTTTACTCAGGATGGCCTTTGATTCCACATAGTATTAGTACGTCTTCGGGCTTGACTATGCTTCCGCATAGTGTGCTCGTCTTGCTTGGTTGTACACTCCCAGTCTACGAACAATAATTTTCTCCCAGCCAGCCAATGCGATATCGATTCGTACAGTCGCATTCCTAAAATTTTGTTGCTTTTGCTTCACAGGTTAGAAACACAGCTCGTCCAACCTGGTTGCCGCTGGTTTCATTTAGTCCTTCGTCGTGGTTCCGCTCCTTCTTTTGTATTAACTGGTTTCCGGTCCAATGCCATTGTCAATTCGCATATTACTGTCCATCTTCCACCATTTATTCTACAAGTATTCCCACTTACCTTAGTGTTTGCTTGTCTAAAAACAACAGATTTCTGATATATTTATCAAGTACCGCTGTCCACCTCAACTTTAACCGGAATCGTAGTAATCCACGGTCGCTGTTATCCATCTTTTCTTTAAATCCAACTGATCCGTCTTTTGCCAACTTTGTAAATGCAATTTCAAGAACTGATGGCGGCTGGCCGGTGCTCGTTCGAGATGCCTGTGTGACGCGCTGAATCTGGGACTTCTGATGCTAGAAGCGGAAGTTTTCCCGAGTGGTCTCTCCACGGCTACCTCCAAATATCAGTTTGTTTCTGGTGCCCTGAGATCTCACAATAAATGGCTATATGCCCTAGTATACTGTGGTTGTCAGGTAATCTAAAAGGTCATCGTCCTCATTTCCACCGGATCCTGGGCCTTGGAAAGCGTAAGAGACGGATTACTATCACCTAGTTTTTACGTCCTCAGTCGTACACCTCATACTATTTTCCTATTCGCACCAGTACCTCCTCTTCGATTCTGCCACCTTTCCTGTGACATCTAAATGATGAAATCCTTGGCGGGATTGCCCCGGCCCTTGCATTTTAGGCTTTAGCCACGTTACTGTAAACGATATGATATCTAATTAACTAGTCCTCATCGTTAGCTCGGTCCACTTTTCCCCTATGCTCGCGACGTTTCTGTGAGCCACAGTATTCTGTGTCCCTTTCGCCGTCGCTTTGATTTACTCAGCAGGGCTTGCCGATCTCATGTTCTGGATCCGATGCGCTTGGTCGTTTTTTCTTATCGCGGTCGGGTTTTTGTTGCTTTCCTCTATTTTTTGCTCCACAAAGAGATTACTATATGGTGTCACTCAATACCAAATTTCTAACACCCCTGTGCTATGTCTGCCTAAAACTTACCACGCTTTCCCCTGGGCAACTGCATTTCCACTTTTTGATGCCTTCTCTTCTCGTATTTTGCATCTCTTATCCCGGGGGCTGATAATGACTGTATTTAATCCTGGGGTTCACAAAATTAACGCTTGCTTGTCCAAGACAGCAACCGCTGTATTGACAGGTATCATTGCAATTTTATTATTATTATTTCCTTGTCTTTCCGTATGCATATAGGAATTTGTTTTCTTGTCAAAGGTCCAGAAATTCCAAAAGAACAAGTTTGGATTGATTTGGAATAACATCGCTTCCTCGTGTGCACTGCCGCGGTCTCACCACTATTGACTGCAACATGTTCCGGAGTATCCGCTGCTGTCATCTGGTTGGGCGGGTGGTATCCCACTGCCCAATTTCTCTGCATCCAATTTTTCATGTTTTGTTATAAGAATTCTTGAAACGCCACATTATTTTCCCCCTCGAGGCTAGGTCGTTTATTTTTGTGAGACATTTAGGGCTTGAATAAAGTCTTTCTTTCTCTTATCGAAGGCTTCTGTTCTATTGTTCAGCTCGGTAGTTCCCTTTCCAACTCCCGTTCCCTTACATCGCAAACTCCCGGTGCGGATCCTCGTTCTAAGGGAGCGGGTTTATTTTTTGCCGATGGTCACCGGATTCTTTCTGCTTATAATAATGCTAAGCATGTTTGTGGATTTCAGAGAGACCTGTGCAAGACAAGATTAAATGTTTTCAGAGATGGCGCAGGGGGATATGAAAGCAAAGACAAACATGGAAAAGGGTTGTGTGCTCCCGTGAAAGTTTTGTGTAGGATCAGATTGTGAAACGCGGTAAGCAAGGCAACAGACTTCTGGTAAAATCAAAGCCAGAGAAATCATTTGACAGGATTATACGATACTTTTTGGCATTGATTGCTAGCCGTAGACTGCAAGTCATCTCATGTTTAAATGCACCGAAGGTGCCTACAGCATGTTCAAAATTTAGCCGGAAGACGGTGGCAAACGTCGCGACTTGACCGAAGTACCAGAAACTAGAGTGGGTTATGTGATGGAGGAAGAAAGAAAACTGAAGAGGTGAAGCCCAATAAGGAGAAGATAACGGGATATAAATTATTAACAACCAGATTGTCTGTCCTGTGAGGCGGATAAGAGGTATACAATAACATAACCCGGAAGATTAAAGCAGAGGGAAACAGCTGAAGTTGCGTCAGACCATTTAAAGAACGAACATTTATGAACAATTTTGAACGGAAAGAAAGTGGAGCTCTCAAGAATGCTCATTGTACTCATGCGCTAGGGGCAAACTGGACTGAGAATTGTGACGAACTGTTTGGAAAACGAGTTTGTGTAAGAAGTAAAAACAGTCCTTAAATGCGCTTGCCGAGAATGGTTCCCATTTCGTCATTTTTGATGATGGAAGTCTTGGTGTGGGCTAGCAACATAGGTCGGGGAGTTGAGTGGGGTTGCGTGCCACGGGGACTCGTGCTATGAAAGTTCGTCTGCTTACTGCCCATGAGATGCATGCCTCGGTCAGTCCTAGGCCGTATGGCTCATACTCGTAATGTGTTTTTGGCCAACTCATTCCGATAGCTTCCGCTTTTTGCCACAAATCACCAGTGTCACGCTTAGTTTCCACGCGGAACTGATCCAGTGTGCACTGGCTCGCTGCGCTTTCATAATAGCTGCATTCATGTTAATGGAATGATTACTCTAGACCCGTTACTTTCAGGCTATTAGTATTGGGAGCATTCGGTTTGACAAATCAGTTTCTAGTGGATACTTCTTAGTTTTATCAATTCTTATTTGTGAGTCCTAATTCGCATTTTGCATAGCCAGCCTAAATCGACCGGGATGTGAGATGTCTTGTGGTTCGTAGGCAGCATGAAAACTAGATGCGAAGTAGAAGAAGAAGTAGAAGCACAGGTCATAAATATTACTAACTTTAATGTTCAGGGTCACGCAGAAGTTCGTGGGACTGCTCCCATTCACATCCCTGAAAATCGGATGGATCTACCATGGTAGGTGATTTCGGCTTGGCTATGCGAGGTAGAGGTTTTATTAGCAAATGCTACCTACGATAAGCAATGTCCCGGGCATTTGTTTCATCTCTCAACGGGCTTGATGCTCCTACTTCAATCTGACATATTAATCTAAAAATGGTGCAAATATAATAATTCGGGCCAATTAATGTTGATGGAGCACAGACATGTGATCAGAAGGTGAATCTTTTTTGAAGAGACGTTTTTCTTGCGTTTCCTGGTTGCATTAGCATAATTCTTACCGCGGCTTAGTGTAATTTATTGACAAGCAGTGCAATAATTGCCGTCCCATCACCGGAAAGAAAGATGTCGTCCTCAGCCTGCTTTCAAATGCGACGGACCTCGTTGGACAAACCTTGGAAGTGAATTACCTAGAACGTGGCGACTTACTCGCGCATGTAGGCCTTTCGATTGGTCAGATAGGAGTGTTTAACGGAAATGATGCAAGAGTCCTCGCCATTACGTGGAACCGTGATCCGTCGACGTTCCTTGCGTTAGCCACAGTCTCGTTGGGTGCAAGCCGCGACTTACGTATTATGCATGCATCCCTGTTTTCATAATTCAGCAGGATGATGATCTCAAAGAACTGAATGCCACTGGTCGTCTAACAAACTGGGCTTATAGTTGACCGTTGACCATTTGCATACTGAGAACGTTTTTCCTCTTAAGATACATTTATCACAAATAGGTTTCTGGGATTACAGTTATGAAGTGGCTAAGGATTATGAGGGTGGAATAATACATTCACCATCGTTATGAATAAAGCCAACGAAAGTGCAATTGGTTTCCTCTGGGCTGCATAATTTCAACGTTCCAAGGGACTGTTAGTGAAGCATATGTTCACTTTTGCTGCGTGCAGGAGATCAGCAAACACATTATTTATATAGTTAAAGCGGGAAAACCTTATTTTTCCAACACCCAGTTTATCGTGTTTTGTGTTTTACTATCTCCGGTGGTCTGCTCACTAGTACAACTAGTACAACTTGTGCTTATGGTGTAACAGTTACGGACTAAGTTAGCTTTCCGTGCAAAAGGAGAGGACTGTGCGCAACTGTCTAGTCAAACAACTGAAATCCTTGCCTTGCTGCAACACCGCACTAATTGTGATACTGTTTATTGCCTTTTGCCGATGACCTGATTTTAAATAAATTAGACAGAAAGGGAAAAACCTCATCACCTAAATGAATTAGTGAATGCACATTCATTGACAATTCCTCTAATCCGCACAGTAACTTCCGTTAACGGACAAAGTGGAGTTAATCACGCGCAACCGGGTTTATAGTAAACTCGTCAGGCTCACGGGATAAAAAATGAGTTGCCAGTGATAAACGTAAGAAGTGGACGTAAATATGAATGTGAAAGGTATCCTTCAGAACAACTACACCAAAGTACTTTAAAAATTGTCCAAATTATCTCGTCTTCTACGTTCAACCCACGAAGTTTTCGACGGAAATCACTTAATACCTGTAATTGTAATTGTTTTATGAAACCACTTACAATTGCGACCTGCGGCAAGTTAAACCGTACTCACTTGGTAACTGGTCAGTCAGTCCGCAGAAAAACCAATCTGCAAACTACACCCAAGCATAAACAATGCGTGCAATCGATTGGAAATCTAGTGCCATATCGCTGTCAGATGTTCGGAGAGGGACATAACTTGACGATGTCGACGGAAAGTTGTGTTTGTTAACAGGGAGTAGCTCACCAAGGAAACCGTGGCTCGGTATTTTTGGTACGTGCTCTGCTGTGCACACTTGTCGCGGCTACAGTAAACGGGGGGCGAATTCTTCATTTTGCCGAGTGACTGAACAGGGTGGTCACAGATAATTGCCTTCAACTGAATTTGTTTCACGCTTTGTAAACTGTTGAAAGGAAATCCCCTTCTTAGCAGTTTTGCGAGTTCCTCGGGAATTCACGCAGTTTCGCCAGTTGTTTCTGACCTTAGAAAACACCCACAAGAGTAGAAACCGAAGTCATCGGATGAACTAACCTGGGAAGTTTGGTTCAGAGTTTTATAGTAGATGAACCAATACGATGCATTACGTCAATTTGCAGCTAAAGCCCAATGACAGTAGCGTTCTCTACCTCCGGATTCTACGGATTTCAGCGTAACATTAACGGCCGAGTGACACCTTCTTTACTTGTGTCGTTCTTGGAGTGTTCATCAGTTGCCGAATTTCAGTCGGAATATTTGGAAAAGTGCCACACATTACTTAAAACCTAATTGGTGCGCATTAAAGTCACATGGAATCCCGCAGAAGAGGCACTCAGTACTTCCTTTATATGGTGCTCTGGATCTGGCAGTGTTATAAAAAAGGCCAGCGATGGCGGACCGGATAGGATCGTGGCGTTCGAATACGAAGGTCGGGGATTAGAATCATCTCAGCTCCGGCCGACTTCCCCACTTTGCAGCCCTCTGTCGGCCGCGGCCCCTTCCTGGACGGTGATGTACATCGTTTTTTAATTAACAAAAGAAGTAAAAGGTAAAAGAGATGGAAGGAGGATAAAGCTTACTAACCAGTCGTTTTCGAGGGTAACGCTGCAGTTTTCTGTTCGACGTTTGCGGAGTACGCTGAAGGTTTGCAGCTACTTTCCTCTGTGTTCTTCCTAGTCTGTGGGCATCCATATAGACAGCATTGTGCTGCATCCGCCAACGCCACCGGCCCATCGCTGTCCTTCGGGAGGGCCGACGAAATCGAGAGTAGTAACCACGTTTTAGCATTGATAGGCAGTAAAAGAGCTGTTAACCAGAGGGGCAAAAAGCTTTTATTCTGGTTCACTTTGCGTCTTTGGACCAATAGCGTTAACGCACTGTCCGAAGCATGGTCATCATGTCACTGACCTGCCTGTTTAACGCGGATGCGCATTATCCGTCGATTCATATCCAAAGTTCATCAGGTTGCCAACATCTTATATCAAGTATTTCTTGTTACTCCTAATAATGGTCAATAACTGTTTCTAAAATAAAAATGTTCCACCGTTTCCTTGAAAAAGTGCTGTATTGCCATTTAAGGCCACCGTAATGGTTAACGAACTTATAGCAATGCCACAACACCTACCACAGATTTACCAGGTAAAGTAAACGCGCCACTCATGTAGTCACCAAAAGAGTGTGTGCATAGGCGTGGTTGTATGATGCCAGATTTTCAGGCTCGCAGTATCACTAGATACGTTGCGACACTATGTTACCAAAGTGCAATTCACCGTCCATAAACGAATGGCGTAATAGATTGGTTACGTTGGCACTCAGTTCCATCGTTTTGTTCCAGATGGCATTGTTGGCGCATTGGATGGAAACGTTGTGTGGGTGGCTTTCACGCAGAACGACAAAGCAATTGAGGACTACGGATCCAGTATTTGTGGCTTGTGTATAGGGAAACAACCTATCTGGGTAGATTTCTCAGTGTGACTGCAGTGCAAACAATAATATGAATGGATAAACAGGAGGATTGAAAATAATGATTTATTAATTTTTTTTAGCCACCCGCAAGCAGCTACCGTAATTCATGCGACAAACGGGATTTAGTTGAGGCAAAAGGTTTGTCAAAGAAACTCCCGGTAACGATTCTGGCGTGCACACAAGAGCTCTCTGGGAAAGCATGCTAGCGACAATTTTTGCACTTTGGTTTCCAGTCCCTGTTGACGTTTCCCAAAACCTTCTACTGGTCCGAGATTTTTCTTGATTTGAGGAGCACGTATATGTATAACGGGGATTGAATGATTTCATCAAACATACAAATAAGCTCAGTATATTTGTTGATATCTTTTAGTTTTAGAAAGCGGGATTAGTGTAGCTCACTAAAACATTTTGCTTGGTCCGCATCTTGATTACGTGGGTGATTGTGCTGATTTCGACGGCGCGGTGTGTTGGCCAGAACAAGTCACGTCGTGCTTAGAGTTTGCCGATCAGCTATGGAGTTAGCAAAGCTTTACTAAGTTTAGAATATCAAATTCTTGACAGGCACGTAAATTTCTCATATTTGTTTTTAGAGTAGTGTGCATTCTACTAAGTACTTATAAACCTTTGGCTGTGAAAATTATTGACGCGAAACTGGGACACAGCAGACAGCCACCTAAATTGGATTTGCTGTTAAAATTTTGGCCACTAATGGAAAACTCTTTTGACGATCATCGCAAGCACGCACTAGGTGCTCCTACTTAACACCTACAATTATATGAAAAATAGCTGTAATGTACATCGTTGAAGAAAACAGTACATTTACGTAGACACTCAATCGGATGTGCATCAGTGCATTTCTTAATTGCGGTTTAATATTAAAACTAATTCTTTTGATTTGGTTAAAACTTAAACGTCCAGGATCAAATGCCTTCCCATTAATCAGGTGAACTACACTCTGATTGCAGGACAATTACTTAAGAGTTCATGCAAAACATCTGCTTTTAATGTGGACATTTTCCGTTTTTGCTGTCAGATGTACATCACATAATTCCAGTTGGCCAAATTATATAGGTGAGCTTTTACTTATTAACACTTCTGCTGGGATATTTTGGTCTGAATAGAGTTTGGCCAGTTAAGCCTCCTAGATGATAGCACGCAGAGCATTATTAAATCTTTATAAGCTGAAGGTTGATCGAACGTTCATTCTCACGGTTTAAACAACGATAAACACCTCATTTCACAACTACCAATAACAAGAGTTGCTCACGTGCAGCTTTCACAACTTCGGAATTAATCCTTGAAGCACTTGAAATGATTATTTTCTAAGATTTCCAGGTTAGCCGAAATGGAGTCGCCACAAATGATTGAAGCTAGAAGAAAAACAACTAAATTCAGCATTCAGTCATGCCATAAACCGGCACAACTGCAAAGTCCACAAGTAAGCCTTTCTGGTGTCTTTACCAGCCTCCTGGGATAGCTAAACCAGAAGAACTGAGCCCGACAAATAACAGAACAAGTCATAAATCAAAATTTGTTGAAAGATCACATCTGAAAATAAACTTTGACTGATTTTTCACACAGGGCATTTACGACTTCCAGGTCGTGTCCGTAGCAGCGAGTTATACAGCACATTTCCCCTTCATTTTTCCATATTTCTTTTTTCTCCAGTATATGAGCTTTATTAAAATTCGAGAAATGTCCCTGTTATATTCTCCTAGATATTTAACGTTTTTCATGATCATGTCTGTGATGTGATCTGCATGAGTTCTTCATTATAAATCCTATTAGCCTTCGCGCCGTGAGCCCGTATGACTGATTACTGGAACACAATTTACCTTGGAGAAACAGTTCATATGCTTGCTTGCTTGAAGCAACTCCAGCAGGTCAACCACATGGGTCACGCAAGGGAAATACAACTCTGGTCCCAAAGCCTCCTTGTAGAACATGGTGCTTGGAAAGCTGCTGAGCTTTTGATCACGCATTTGCGTTGAAATCATGTTGGGTAACCAGGAATCATAAAACTGATCTGAACAATTATTCTTGTATTCCCATTTATCGGGTATTATGTGCTTGATTTTAGCCACTTCAGTACTTTGGTAAAACGGATGCGCCCAACGGATTCAAACAGTGCTATTTCGTTTTTTCGGGACGAGCGCTTCCTGGGGCAAATGAAGGTATCCTTCATGACGTTTGGATTAATACTGCATTATTTGTTGGCATGATACATTAAACACGCATATAGAATGGCCTGTTACGGTTTTCTCCTATCGGTGAGGTTAAAGTTACTGTTTCTTGGACAGTAGTGGCATCCCTGAGCAATCCCAATCAGCTGGCGGACATTGGATGCTACGTCCGACCGGTCGTTAGACGGGTTAGACAGCTGCGTGCAGATCTGTTTATTCTGGAGCCACGTAACCTCTTCACACCTAAGTGTCCATAGCTTAGTCCCCCTGCAGACACATACAGTTCGGTTACCTGGTTTTGATCATGGCACATCATTAACTCTCCCCGTTGCGCACAGCTTATGCTCTAGGGGGAGTTATATGAAATGACACTCCGGGGTCCGCATCCGACAGGCACTTGGTGACGGCCAGGAGGTAATGTTACATCCTGCGTCCTGTTAAATTTCGGTCACTGTCTGGACCATACTCATAGGTTTTGTCTGTTGAAAGGATAAGTCCATTACCCATACTCATGAAAATACGAAGTGCAAGTCTCCGGTTCCTAAGTAAAGCTGTAACAGTTGCCTTCCGAAATTTGTATGCTCCATATTCCAAGGGCAATAACGAAAGGCACAGCTAAAAAGGGCGAAAACCAACGAGTCATTTTGGTGGTCGGTGTCAACAACAATTAAACTGAATGCAAAAAATAGAAAGACAATTAAGATACAGCTTGTGCGGAATACGCAAGTCGGTCAGCCCCATCCTGCAGGAATTGTTTGAGGACAGGATTTTCGTCGGTTGTTCATCCGGCTGTGGTTCCCTCCGGATGACTGCGTCCCAATCACCCTCGAAGTATTGTCAGATGGGAGATTTACTCGGGAGGCTTGAAATTAAGTTGAAACATCAAAATGCATTTTCATACGTTCCCGGTACTGCGTTATGCCACTCCTCATAATGAGTTCTCTTATTTTTTTAGCCAACTATTAGTCCTAACACCTTTAGAGCTTTTTCTTGGTCAGAAAAATTTGCTAAATTTCTGTGGACACCTTATTTGGAGCTGATCCCCGCGTAACAGTTCTGCTGATTTTCTAATTGAAATCTAACTGTGACACACAGATTTGACACGGCGTTCTGCCAAACGCCTCTACATTGTAAACCGTAAGCACCAAAGACTTATCTCTCTTTTCACGAATAATTGCAACCAGCGGCCTGTCCACTCATTTTCCCGTCCACCGGTCCCGTCACTTATCGTCACTGCCCAGTCGCCCAAAATTAATGCGACACATAGTCTGCTAGATATTCTTCCCGTATCGTCACAGTTCCGCAGTTTCCGACCATCCTTCGTAGCGGCCGTCGGGATTAGTTTGGTTTTATAGTCTCTATTATTACGTGATTCTTAAAAAAAAATTTGACGTAAATAGAGCCATTCTCCATGTAATTTATCAGTATTCCCTTTCTTTTGGATTATATTTTGAATAACCTTTGACTGCCACCATGCTAGTGTAGGTACAATCTCAAGTTAGATAACGACTCCTTAGATCGATCCAAGACCTGTCGCTCAGGTTCCACTCTGCGATTTGACAAAAATTTTGGCACCCCCAGGTGCATCCCTTATAACACAACCATACAGCTATACACATCATCCCACTTTGTTGAAATGGCGGTCTTTAGGCCTAAGCGTACCAAGATCATAGCAGCTAAACGCACCGCGTCCACAGCCCCACAACACTTTCGCCGGCCTCCAGCGTGCACTGTTAGTATCAGAGACGTTTTCGCGGAGATTAATAATAATAGAGCACAAAAACTGGAGCAAGCGACTCATCAGATAATCAACACAATTTTGCTGATAAAACCAGTGATTACAAAGCTGCTTCCTCTCATCTACCAAAAATACACTACGCTAACATCTCGCTGGTGTCTGTCGGGCTGTCGACTCGATATCATCAGAAATTAGTCAGCGAAACCCAAGATCGTCTAATGTTGTGGTTTATAATGTCCCTGACCGCACTCAACTAGACTTTTTCAAAAACACCGTCCTCTCTGCTTGCAATATGACAGGACACCCCTGCCACCGTTTAAGACTACGTAAACGAATACTAAGCAGATCATGTCCGTAATGTTCCAGTCCCTCAGCAACGCTGCCGCAGAGCAGTTTTTGAGGAGTAAACCTATGATGACCTGAACTGCCACTTTCAGGTCCAAAAAAATTACCCCTGATAAAACCCCTATTCACGGGGAGGCCCTCAGATTGTACGCAAGTGGTAACTCGAAAACGGTTCCATTAAGCAAACACCCCCAAGCTACCCGGCATAGCTAAGAGCTTGGTACCAAAACCCGTTCTTGCGGGCCCCACCACAGCCACAAGTAAGTGTTGAATGAGACGGATCATCACCGTCTCCTCCACGGCCATCCCGGAAATGCCCTCATAAAAGCCTCTCACCTAAGACTTTCTCCGGGAGCCTCAAAAACATCTCCTCCCGCCGAGAAGCAAAAATGCCCAGCATTAATCAAAACTCGCCGTGCAAAATCCAGATCCTCAAAACAATAGCTAATGATGGCAAAACTGCGCTTACACCATCAACAAGATACACTACTCCAGCTTACACCAGTTGACACAAATTCCAGACTGCCCCTCTCTATCTGGCTCTTCTCCAGACTCGCCAATGACCACAGACGCAGTGCAAACTATCGCCGAGAGCTACACTCCATCTTTTGCGCTGGTTGCCTATCCCAGTTAGAAAGCTGCTATCCGGATCTGACGCTCCAGTACCTGGCTGCGTGATCCTAAGACAAGCCGAACCGCGCTATTGACCGTCCCGGGTGCATCACCTCGGATGGACCATCACGACGGTCCAAACAGTTACTAACACTACTGAAATGCCACGCAATCCCCGAAACCTCCAGACCCCTGCCGCCACGGAACACCATAATCTCCAATATTAAACAAGGACAACACAGGTCATTCATGGCAAATGTATTTAAGGAATGATTGTAAATCCTACACGTACTGGTTTTTTCCCCGCCACACATCACGGTCCGCTCCCAGCCGCATAAGTCCAGTGATCATTTTTGTAAGTTTCATTGTCTCTCCGTCCGCAATTTTTCATATATTTTCGTCCCGTAAATTGTTTGATGTAACCTTGAATATTTCTCGCTGCTTCATCTTAGGCGTTATTTCGACTACTGAATGTTGTTAATTACCATTCTACATCCACCTCATGTGTGATTTTGACTCTTCTCCATCCAGTCATTACATCCACATTGATCTTCAGCTCTACCATATTACCCTCATGATTTTTTATGAACCCGGCCATTTGACAACGCCAACCCTCGCTTCCCTGCCAACTTTTGCCCCGGCGATGCGCNTCTTTGATCCGTTTAAACATGGATTGACTCGCAGTGCGCGAGATGGATTATCTAGCTCTGATTTAACGCTCAAAACTCGTGATTAGCCAACATTATTGCAGGTTATGTACACGAGAGCACAGACGCTGCATCTTTACGACTAGATTTTTGTTTTCCGATTTTCCACTGCGCCATCTTTGTATAAATTTGATCGTGCCTTGCGCATGACTTTCGTATTTCGAGAAATATACCCATTATTATTATTATTACTCCCCGGTGGAACAACTCTCGCTTTATTATCCTAGCGACCAGGCTACTCCGGCCCCACCCTATTCCATCCAACTGTTAGCCCCATCACCCGGGTGCCCCAACTACCTGGCCGTAACCGCGCTGACTTTCTATTGCTTGCCCTTCGGTTCATGGGGACCGAAAGGTCGCAGCCAAAAGAATTCCGAGCCGTAAGTAAGCCGCAGACTCGCACCGTATATTTGAAAGATCTAGCGATGCACCGGCTGGTCCCCGCCAAAGACCTTCGCTATTACGTCAGATTTCCCAGGATAGCTGTCTGTGGCCTCCAGGGAGCATACTTCCACCGTCATGTCGGTACTACCACCAACCTTCGCTTACCGGCGCCTCGGCCCAAACAAAAGGACCGTACCCCACTCCACTAATGTCTTTTTATCGACCACACCTATCCAACCAGGAAAGTCCCTCTTCCTCCCCCTCTCCGGGACCACCACCACTACCTCTTTTTTCTTACCTAAGTCCACTATCTGCCTCCTTCCACACTGGTCCCCCCAGTACTTCTGGTTGCCCCCATGCTAGCATAATAAAGAACGCTATATACCCTCGTTCTTCTTCACCTCCACCTTCTTCTGTCATATCGCATTCAACGTCCACTAGACAAGAACTACTTCCATCTGCTTACCCAAATATTCCCATCACACCTAACTCACCGCGCACCGTCTCTCTATCTTTGCAACCCCACCTCCCACCCCTCCTCGACGGCAACATACCCTTCTCTTTCGCGCTAATTAACTGCCGTTCAGTCCCAAATAACTTCACTCACTTAAAAAGCTTTGCTCCGTCTTCCAACCAGGATGTAATATTCATCACTGAGTCCTGGCTTACCGAGGATACATCTAATAGTGCGATTTCTCTTGCGGAATACCAATCCTCTAGAGATACTAGAAACGACCGCCGTGGAGGCGGTTGCCTTGTTTGTGTAAGGCAAGGCCTATCAATCTTCGTTCTTACGCATCCTACACTCTAACTGATCCAAGAATCGGTAAGGCTCAATATCAAGGTGTCGTCCTGTGTTATCCACACTGCCTGTATCTATCGCCCTCCAGCTCATACTGAAGTTGGGCTCCCCCTCTTAGCGGACGCATTTGACTGTCTTGCATCCCTCCCATCAACATCGAAAATCATCACCATCAATCTCCCTGGCCTAACCTGGTCTACGATTACGGCTCCACCAAGCCCAACATCGTTCGTCTCCCATCTACATCATGGGGGTTGGGTAAAGCACTTAGCGTCACCCACCAGAAATAATGATATATTAAATCTCATTTTTACACACACTGATCATATCTTGATTCACGTCGGAAACAAATTTCCAGGGAGCGACCACAGGGTAGTTCACAGTAGAATCCATATCCATACCCGCGGTTCCAGACATTTGTGACGATTGGTCTGCTTTAGACAACTGGTGTACACCCTGAAACTTGAGCTTCTCTGTGGATAAGAGCGAAATACTCACATAAAGGTGCACAGTACCCAAAGATTCGGTTTTGCTACGCCGATCTCCTATTGCGTGTAATGCGATTCGTGACCTTAGTGTGAACTACTCAGCCTTACCAACTTTCTCAGAGCACGCAGTTATTCAGTCGGCTTAAACTAGGAGAAATGTAGGTCTGAATTTTCGCACAGTGAAACTTTCCACAGCATCCTCAGCATTTATAAAACACACGTTCGACCTCTCCTTTGGTATGGCACTTTGATGTACTCCAACATGTCAAGGTCGGATAGGATCTCCATTGAAAGTATTCAGAGACGCTTCAATGAGCAAGTGATAGCTTGGTCGATGACTCTGAATTACAAGGAATGGTGTCTAGCCCTCAAACTTGAGCCACTTTGGCTACGGCCACTGAAAATTAACCTGGCTTCTATGCATAACCTGGTGAAAAGGCGCTCCTTCTCCACCGACCCATCTATATTCTCCCCTGCCAGCCCCTACCCTCTCCTTCATAGATCTTTAACCATCTATACAGAAATCGCCAAATCCTCTTTAAGGTCGCATTTCTTTCTTGTTGTTTATGCCAAACTTTGGTACAAACTTCCCATTAGCATTCGGTGCATATAGAACCAATCCAGTTTTAAGGCGGCCTTAAATACTTACCTAAGTGTCACCCAGGCCTTTCAATTGACCAACACCCCTAACTCGGAAGGGCGTGCCTCTGAGTCAACCACCGATTTCTAAATAAACATCGCGCCCCCCTATTTCCAATAAGCCCTGCTTTCCATAACACCCCATCTGAGGGCGCAAGAGAACCTAGTATACTGGCGTAATACGGAAAACACCGAGGGTTAACCCTCGCTGATCGCTAAGCGAATGGAATATTCAAAGCCATTTTAAGGGGGGAACTACCCTTGGCCCACCACTAGGCCCAAGGCTTCCCAACTGGCAGAGGTGCGACATGGACATATCTTCCCCGCTTCCCCATTCACTTTCATACTTCTCGGTACTACTACCCTACCACATAAGTTCTTTATTACTAGTCAACCCTGGGTAGGAATTTTTTGTTGTGAAATACTGTCCCTTGTGGAATTCACTGCTCCGACAATCTAACTTTGCCTTTAAAAACGAAGTCCGGAAACTACTGACTGTTCAAACCGTTATTCATATGTACGACCCTCATCTCTCAGAGACTCGGGCGAAGGAAGTTGTGTTAGGATTTTACCAGTTACTACAGTAAAGCCTCCAAAATTTGGATCTCAGCCAACAGCACTAAATGACAATAATGTCCGTGATAGCAGAATGATGCCAGCATCCTTCTATGGCAGCTAAAACCGCGATTAACCTTCCTTATATCGATCTTCTCATCCCTGGTTCCTTTACCCATAGATTTCGCTGCCCTTATTTGCTCTGACAACATAAATGATCCTATCTTTATGCTGGGTATTACTGAAACTAGTTTCTCTCTTCATAGACATTTCATCAGAGAAAACTTTCGAGGTTCCTTTAACTCCTCCTACCTACTCATCTTGATCCCCAGTAACCTTCTAACGCAAACCAGTTAGGCTCTTCTCCCTTAAGTACCGAGCCTAGTTTCATAAAAAATGTGTCCGTGTCACACAGACGGCTGATTCGCTTCCGCAACACACAAGTCCACATTAGTAAGTTTCAAGCAGCACTCGTTAATAAAGGCAAGACACGGCGTTGACGATGACGGAGCCCTACCTACAGGTATGTGTTTTGCGGCATAAACCGCCATTCTTCGTGTGCTTGCTTATCCCCACTTCTGTTTCTTTAGTCCTTTATCACTATTATCATTATTAAAACCAAAATGACTGCGAAAGGTTTGCTTCAGCATATTCGAACGTGAAGAAAACAGACCACCCCTAGCAGTTGTGAAAAAACAACGCGAAAAATTAGAGTCAGGCGGAGAAACTTTGGACCTGACCCTGCAAAATGGGAAACCCCACACCGCCCTTGTCCGGTAGATACGCGGTTGGCTAATTTGTTGGACGGTCTGGGGAAGGAGCGCATCGGACTGTCCACTTAAGCTTCACCACCCCCTCCCAACTGTGCACCTGGTACGTATGCTGACTTCTATAACAACTGCCGTTGCTTTTCTTTCTTAATTATTCATGCAAACCTACTGAAACTACTATGTGGTACACGTTGCCACCGTCCTGCTCCAACACAAATTACTGATCCCAATAATTCTATGGTTCTCCCTTCTTTCCTACCTATGACTCCTCGTGGCAAATCCTGTCCTAGCATAAAGCCCACGCTGCCATCCGCGACCTATTCACTTATACCGTTTCTTAGTAATCGGAAGTAGTAAACATAGGCGGTAGATCAGACGATCATTTATAACTGATTCCCTGTAGCGTGTACACCGGGCTCGTAGACAAGAAGGGTTCCACAAACAGAACAAATAGTGTTTTTATTCCCTAACCATTGCGCAAGCCCATCAGACTACTGAATTCCGCATCTGCGAAGGTGTCAGAAGATGAAAGAGGAACGCGTTACCAATAAGGGTCATTTAGCCTAGGACTGACTGTGCCACATATCCTATAGGGTGAAGGCAGACGGCGTTTGTTGCCCACGCCTCGTAAACGGAAAGCAACCTCCTGGATTTTTCAAAACAGTCGTCAGAACACTGTAATCTTCGTAAGAAACTGACTTTTACCGATGTTTCCATTTTCTGTTTACTCACCTTAACATCAGCTAGAACAAATTCCAGACTGCCCCTCTCTATCTGGCTCTTCTCCAGACTCGCCAATGACCACAGACGCAGTGCAAACTATCGCCGAGAGCTACACTCCATCTTTTGCGCTGGTTGCCTATCCCAGTTAGAAAGCTGCTATCCGGATCTGACGCTCCAGTACCTGGCTGCGTGATCCTAAGACAAGCCGAACCGCGCTATTGACCGTCCCGGGTGCATCACCTCGGATGGACCATCACGACGGTCCAAACAGTTACTAACACTACTGAAATGCCACGCAATCCCCGAAACCTCCAGACCCCTGCCGCCACGGAACACCATAATCTCCAATATTAAACAAGGACAACACAGGTCATTCATGGCAAATGTATTTAAGGAATGATTGTAAATCCTACACGTACTGGTTTTTTCCCCGCCACACATCACGGTCCGCTCCCAGCCGCATAAGTCCAGTGATCATTTTTGTAAGTTTCATTGTCTCTCCGTCCGCAATTTTTCATATATTTTCGTCCCGTAAATTGTTTGATGTAACCTTGAATATTTCTCGCTGCTTCATCTTAGGCGTTATTTCGACTACTGAATGTTGTTAATTACCATTCTACATCCACCTCATGTGTGATTTTGACTCTTCTCCATCCAGTCATTACATCCACATTGATCTTCAGCTCTACCATATTACCCTCATGATTTTTTATGAACCCGGCCATTTGACAACGCCAACCCTCGCTTCCCTGCCAACTTTTGCCCCGGCGATGCGCATCTTTGATCCGTTTAAACATGGATTGACTCGCAGTGCGCGAGATGGATTATCTAGCTCTGATTTAACGCTCAAAACTCGTGATTAGCCAACATTATTGCAGGTTATGTACACGAGAGCACAGACGCTGCATCTTTACGACTAGATTTTTGTTTTCCGATTTTCCACTGCGCCATCTTTGTATAAATTTGATCGTGCCTTGCGCATGACTTTCGTATTTCGAGAAATATACCTATTATTGTTATTATCCTCGCCCTGTCATTCAACAGTCCCCAAACATTACCTTAATCCAGTGGCTGTGTGTGACCGGCTACCAAACTCGTAGGCAGTTTTCCCCAAATACCCAAATTGTATTCAGTACTCAGAGCCCAACACATTATCAACTGTAATGTGGTTTAATATCTTTGGGGTTAGCGTAGTTTTGTAGTAGATCTTTTCGGTTGCATTAACTTTTGTCTTAAAAGAGACGACTATGTGAACTGCTGAAAATAGTGCAACTAGATAATTCGTCTTCAAAATCTCCAAAATTGGTCCTATATACCTCCATGTATTATAAAAATTAGCCGACAGGCAACTGGTGCTATCGTGTGATTGGCGAATTTCGTGCTCAGTATATTGCTGGTTTTAGCCACGTGGCACCAAAAATCACGCTGTTAAACATCAGTTCAGGGAAAAAGACCCAACAGCTAGTATCTGAATTGCATCTTGAGGACCCAGTTACCCAATATGACGAACGATTTAGAATGACCTCGGTGTTTATGAAATTCTAACCTAATAGATTTATCGGCACCTCACTGCTGCTGCATGAGTTACACATGCTAAGACCATGATGGCTTCATCTGGTTACGTCAAACTATTCTTGGACTAGGCGCATCACTGCGTACTCTAGAAACTATTGAGCAAACCGTCCATCAGTAGGTTGATACCATGGGGTAATGGGATTCGTTTTGTGTTCCCAGTACTAACAGTCTGTGTCCGTTGCAGCTGACTGTCACTAACAAGACCAAGGCGCATCTCCCAAAGATTTTGTTGAATTTTTATCAACTCATCTTACTCGTAGGACTTCGGGCGCCTGAATGCATGCTCGTACCCAGTGTCAGGTAACGGCAATCGATGTTTACCCATCATTGTATGTGTAATCTCCTGATGACTTGCAAGATTTCAGATCACTGGATGTTATCAGGTTCAAAAGCTGCAAAAAACGTAAGAAAGACAGATGAATAACTGGCGAGAGAAACATGGAGCTTGCGACGTTGCTCGTGAACGCCACTTAGCATATCGCTGCGTTAACTAATTTTTATCTGTTATTTGTTACCAGGTACAACCAAAAGTAAGCAAACCGACCAGTAATATCAACGGAGGCTATATAATTTCAATACGTTCCGGTTGATGTGCAAACAGGAAAGGGCGGACAGTCAGTCATGGTTAATTGGGCCAAATCAACGGAATGGCAGTTGACAGTCAACTAAGGCGTGGCATTTATTTTAAATTCAGGAATAGCACCGACACAGTGGTTGTACACAGTACGCTTTATGCATTCGGTAGTAAAATGTATGGTTGCACATGTTAGCGGGGGCTTCATCTGTGAATGGGAATAGCTGACGTGTCAGGGGACATGTGCAGTTAAAAGTATAGTGGAGTAAACACCTATGAGCGACTTTGTTTGCCAACTGCGTGCCTGCAACGATTTCGTACCAATTGGACTGCTGCGGTGGCCCCGTTATGAGCACTGCAAAACCCTGCTAGGCTACGATTTAATTATAAACTTTCGTGGCGTGAAACCTCAACCACCATTTCTGGATAAAACCGAATGTGACCGCATAGTTGGTATCGTATTAAGGATAAGCCTATTCATATCGCAATTGTGTTCAATGAGGTGGAAAACGTGGATAAGCCCCAACCACTGTATCACAGTTTCATTTCTCAGAACGGTATCGTTGTATTTGTTCTTAATTAATGTGATATGACAACTAGATCCAGGTGGGGTAACATGCGAGGTCAAACCGGAATGTCTCATTCAACGTAGAGTTTTCCGGTTTACCTACAAGCAGAGTGAATCATTGAAGAAACCCAATGATCTTCACTGAGTGGAAATTGAAATGTTTGCCAATTCTCTGAAGCGCACCAACTTTAATTACTACCTTTATCGCCACCAGCGAGCTTATCACCGTCGTAGTAAACTTTCCATTATACCGACGGAAATTTAACTGCTATCTTGTGAATTTCAAGGCTTACGATTAACGTGATACATGGATAAAGACGATACCATTTGCTGGATATTCCTTGGTCCTGTACACACTATGCTTGCGCAAACCGATTTGTAGCAGCTGTCTGCGTAAGTCCAACGCAAATCAGTATTAAGTAGAATAAAACTTCATTAAGTCCTATTTATCCGATCTTTATTTGCACTGCTTGAGTAGTGGATGAAACAGGAATATAACAAAAAATCGGCACACTTAACACTGACTGTTAATTATTGGCGAAAGTTAGTCGCAGGCTACATGAAATTTGTATTTATGTTGACACTGGCGCATCAGGTACTAACGCTAAACAGTGAACGGTTAAAAAATCAGTAAATAGTGTTCCACGAGGTAGCAAAGAAACAGAATGATTGCAGTATGAGGATGACTGTGGTTCAGTTACGAAGTGTTCATATCGTTTTCCGAGCAAGAATTTTCGACTTCGGCGAAAAACTGCTCTTTGATGCTGTTTGTTATGTTCGTGATGGGTCGTCCATTCCCGGAAAAGTAAGGAGGTTGTCGTTTACCATTGCAGCTATATTATCCAAAAGATGGATGTTTGTTGTAATGCTGCGTACCAATCAAGTATTGTTTCCTAGATTCAGATTTACCTGCAGAGAAACACGTATCCTACTACGCTGTGGAACGACAATGAATAAATTCCCTCCGCCTCATTGAGTACAGGCAAACCTTGGGCTTCTAAGGCTGAAGCTGCTGAAGCAACCAAGACTCTGGCTTTTACCTACCACGATAGGATACTGAAGCAGAAATAAACGGGCTTGGGAGGTGGTGAGAAATGAATTGCAAGTAGGCAAAGTTATTTGCGGCAGTAAACTAAATTATTCTTTCTATGAAAGCTATGCAGTGGTTTGAAACCAGCTTTCCACTTACACCTGCATCAGTAATACCTCTGGTCAGGTTAAATGGCCATCATCAACGATCCACGAGAAATGAGGCTCAAGAATATATGGACATTGCTATATTTTGCGGTGGTTATTACTGCATAAATGACAATTTCAAAAGATGTATATAGAGAAGGGTTCAAGAAGGAACCTAATGAACATATTCGAACCATTGCATATGGTAAAAGGAAAGAGCGTAAAGTAACCCAACTTTCTCACTAGGAATACAACAAACACTAGGCAAATAGTTGAAGGGTTTTAAGCAAATAAAGATTGACTACTTCGATAAAGGCTGGTACAATTTGGTCGGGATACGGATAAGACTAACTGATTTATAGTTGGCACTTGTGTGTCTTCTATCCCGTTTGCAGAATGGTGCTGTAATTGCTTTTATCCATGCAAAAGAGTAAGTGCCGTTGTCAAAGCAATCCTAAACAAGAGAAGTAGATAAGGCCATCCGATTCACAGCGCTTTCTTTCAGAATGCGGGGGTGAAACTTTTTAGGTCCCGTGGCGCAGTATCCGCTTAGACACGGTTGACCCTTTAAGACTGCTCTTAGGCTGACCGACAAGTGACACAGAGTAGATAATAGCGAGATCGGATAGAGAGTGGGATGCCATAAGGTTAGGGTGGCGTTGAATGTAGTGTTGAGGTGGGATTTAGGGGCCTTAAATACCAGGTCGGGGGCAGTTATCGGGGATCCGCCTGGATTTTAGGGCTAAGGGTAGTGGTGCCAACTTTTTTGTCCCCTCATGTGTTGATAAAGTTAGGCCTTATTTTTTCCAACGCAGCGTAATGGCCAAGGCATTCGACTCAAGATCGTTCGCTCCGGGTTCTCATTCCAGTTCGGTCACAGTGGATATGTACCGCTGATGATTATTAGCAAGAATGAAACAGCTGTGCAGTGCTTCCATGGTCTCCTGATGGTTGGTTTTGCGATGATATCACGTAGTGCATTATTTTATGACAACGCTCTTGATCTCCTAATGGTAACAAAATAATAAACGACTCATTGAGGTAGCGGTGGCGGAATTATTTTGCATCAATGCAACTCTCCCCTCACTCCAGCAATATCGCGCCTTCTGATGTTTAAACGAGTCGACCGTATTTTCGTCACATTTTCCCTCACTAGCACGAACTTACGGTGGTCAGGCGAATGAATTGGCGGCGTCTGGACGCTAAGGCTACTGGTTCGAATCTTCTCACTGTCGATGCACTTCCCTACTTGGCGTCTTCCGTTAGCCCAGGTCCCATCCCGAATTTCGATGTATATTTTTATTTCAATAACAAAGAAAACAAATGGATGAAAGTGGTAAAAGGTCAAAGATCAGGGGAATGGTACGTTTCTGGAGTAGTGTACGGACCTCCAGCCTGAAGCATCCAGGACAGTCCACTGCAAGTGATCTTACTCGATACGACAACCCAACAGGAAAGCTTCACTCATTTCCAAATCACTGGAGAAACCAAATCGCCAAGAATTGGTTGGTCCGGAGCTGATTGCCACGTGCTCGCCTTTCAAAGACCTTCGTCGTAACTCACTCTGGAGAGAAAATGGATCAAAACGTGTTAAACATGGCCAGATTTTGGGAAGGCTGAAGCCTATCCTCCATAGATTCAGTCATTAGGAACAACCAGCACGTAGTTCAATACCTTTCTTTACTGAGCAAAAGTGATCGTATGAATATGCACTTTGACTTTGTCATCAGTGAGCCACCAATTCCGAACATACCCAACTTTGCTGATTCCTGTAAAAGGGCCTACTGGCAGGCCTTACATAATTTCATGAACCTCTGTCTAATGCAGAAGTCCTTAGGCACAAACGTCGAACGATGATTGGTTAGCTGCAGAACCTCGTTTCCAAGGCTGACAGGAACTTTGTCTCAAAAATCCAAATCCCCAGCTGCAGGAAGTATCACCTTCCCCGTCCAATAAGTTCGTTAAATGAGATATCCCTGCTGCATAAGAGTTTCACAGAATGAGCGGAAGCTGATTCTCTTTCGAAACCAGTTAAAAGGCCAGATGTGGACCTTCCGTAGAGTAGTAAAACCAGAGCTGCATATTCGCATTGGAAAAAAATAGGTCTAACTTTATCAACACATGAGGGGACAAAAAAGTTGGCACCATTACCCTTAGCTCTCCGACTTGTTTTTCACCAGTCAGCGGACAAATCCGTTATTCCTACCTCTCCTTCACTGCTCCTTCCAGCTAAAATTCTACCCAGTCGAAACTGCGTGCATCAGAACTCAGCTGCATCCAAATTCCTTGGACTCCACAACTTCTTTCT
>LUCM01005484.1:0-14562 GCA_008360955.1 Fasciolopsis buskii
TAAGACGAGAGCCAGGATAGAAGAGGATCGGTGATGCCAAAGGAGATTACCTTGGATAAAAGGTGCAGATGAGGGACACGATCAAAGGCTTTGGACATATCGAGGCAGATGACTGCGAATGCCATATCCCTTTTCGTTAAGTTAGTTAGGACGTTTAGGAAGTCAAATTGACAGGTGGGGCAAGAACGAGATTGGAGAAGTCCGTGCTGTTTTGGGCTAAAAAGTTTGGAGGCTAAAAGGTAGTTCACGAGGGATCGTTTTACCACCTTCTCCATAACCCTGGAGTTAACAGGCGTTTGGTTGATGGGACGGCAATTAGATATATCATCCAGAGACCCCTTCTGCTCTGCGCAAACTAGAACGAGCTGGACAGGGGGCAAAAGTGCAGAGTTGTGACAGGCCCCCTTTGAGCTAAATGTGCGTGCAAAGCATTCCTTTGATAAAGTTTTTAGGGTATGAAACAAACTTTTGGCAGCGGCAGTAGGTGCTGGAAGCTTGAACACATTTAAACATCAATGAACAAACTGGAGTAAGAAACCCTCCCGATTTTCAAAGCAGACCGAGGAATAACAGCATTTATCCCCACGATACTGTGAGCTAATGGAATGAAAGCACGATAGAGGTTCCCTCATCCCAGTGGTTAGAGAATGTCCTCAGGCTTCTTATTTTAGCGGATATGGATCTCCCACAGCAGGCCAAACTGGAACCGGAAGATAAACGGGCAGCGGCGGTTTCCAGTTTGTTGCATACCATCCAGAGAATTCCGAAAGATCCACTGACTGCTGAAGCTAGTGCCGCTTTGTGAAAATTACATCCGAAAACATGTTCGAATTAGGTTCGTTCCAATGTGTGGTGGTCGATTGTCTCGGAGAACGTTATTGACGTTTTGTGCCAAGGCTGCCCACAACAGCTTAGTGGTACGATGCAAATATCCCAGGTGGCGAATTCTGAATGATAGTGTACCAGCATCTTTTGGGGACTCATTGTTGGATTTTTTCTATTTGCCACTTTTGGTCCAGAGTTTATCCACTTTTTTAGTTCCATCCGACTTTTGAAACTTCTGCGTTAACGGCATCTTATCAGTGTTTACTGTATTGTGAAAAGAATGCGTAGGTGCACATCCTGGGCCCGTGCAAAATTCTCAGGTCTTCAATGTGTTCACTGCATAGTCTACGCACAAAATGAGTACCTGCAATGTTCCTGTCCCAAATGCCAAGTATCCGCAAAGAAGGAGCGTCAGGCGAAGATGACCGTTCATACAGAAAATAGTTCAACGAACCGCACAACATCATAGAAAGGTATAGTAGTGCAAAAGTATAAGGGGAAGTGTTCTCTGCCGAGGTCTCATGGATGTCACGCGCCAAGACCACAGTGCGGACCCCAGGATCCTCAAATAAGGCAACAAGTGCGATGGCGGCGCCACAACTCATAGACTCAGAACAAGTCAGGGAAAACAAATCAAGCTAAAAAGATAATAAATATCTACACACCAAGACAGAAGAAGGCAGCTTGGTGAATCATGCACACCAGCAGAATAGAACCATACAACAGATGATATTCGAAATGACGGCACGAAAACCTCCTCAGCCAAAAAGTGCCTTCTGCTTAAGTACTCGACCGAACGCACAATTCAACGTGTGATGTAACGTTTTGCGTGCTTTGGCAAAGCCAATAATAGGCATTTCATCAAATAGCAGTTATAAGAAACGATGTACTGCGTTGAATTATTTTCCCCCTTGGGTCGGTGTGCGAAAGCGTACTTCAGCAGTATCATCGCCGATATTAGTTTTATTTTAGCCCTGCAGATAAGAAACCACACACCGTACAACCTTCGAAAGATAAGGCTCATAGTCGCCAATAACATAACAGAAATACGCGTTAGAGCAAACTTTTCGATGTTGAGTATCCCTCCTGGTGGAACTCAATTTCCCAAAGGTTGTGTCCCATCTTCGTCTAACATCACCTTCAGAAAGAAGTCGGAGGCGATGACCATATCAACTGTCGTTCGTATTTACGTCCTTTTTCTCTGATAGATTCAGCCCGCGAAGGTGGATTGTGACCTTACGAATTCGGACCTCAGTCGACAACACCTCACTCCGTTGTCGGCCATGATAACAGAGGGAGGCCGGCTTCTACGACGAATATTATAGAAATGTTTCCCTTTATTACTACACCTCGATCCCTTATGGCTGCGTCGAGTTCACATCAGCCTCCTCTTTTTTCACAGGATTATTGGTAAAAATGTGTGCATCTCTGCACCCCAAGTAAGAAATAACTTTCCCTATGCCTAGCATCGAGCTGAGTTCTTGGTGTCAGTTCCCATGGCGAGGACAGCGCTTAGGAAAAACTTCATCATCAAACGTTCCTCCCTGTGGAATAAACTACCTTTTCATATAAGGATGACCTCTCCCGCCTCCGTCACCTTTAAAAACAAAATTAAGAAGGCAATAACCGTACAAAACTTGCTAAACATGCACGATCCTTACACTCCAACAGAAAGAGCTTATGAATCTGGCCTAGGGTGTTGACTGAATATAACGCTCGAAGGCTTATCTCAACCCACTCAACAAGGCCTAGCCACTCTTTATTCCCGGTAGTCTCCGCAAGTACAAATCATTTTAGATATAGAAAGAAAACTCCGTCAATGAAACAAGCCGGTGCAATTTCTCACCTGACTTCCCACCTTGTTTAGCGCGCATGTAGCAAGGTATATGAAAAGACACATCATATTCGCACTTACTCTCAAACTAATATTTAATATCCCAATTTAAACCCTTTCTTCTGCGTGCATTTGACAAATAGACCATTCTAAGCGAGAAATTCGGCATAACCTGATACCTCATTCTGCATAAAATTCATCATGTCTCGTTATTTGGTTTGCACGCACCATAACCCTCAGCTGGAATACCGCCAGACTGCTATCTCTCCCTTTTTCCGTTCCAGTTATGTGCGTTTACACTCGTGTCTCGCCAGGAGGTTACGAATCAGTTTCTGGCCCAATCCTCGCACGCCTCAACACACCGTGAAAACAAGCTGACCCAAGGCTTAAATCAACTATTCCAGAACGGATAAATGCGACCTGCTCCTCGGTAAAGTGGACATTGCTTCTTACCCTCAGGAATCACCAACGTTGCAAGTCTACCAAAGCATCGAGGCTACATAACGTGATCCACAAATCCTGTGACTCTTTGACCGGACAAGTCCTCTCGATTGCACAGATTTACTGCTGGAACTGCCCGCCCGTGCTCAACATTCCCACCACTTTGACATCCAATTGCCACGAAGGCACCCACACTTAGATCCCTGTTCCAGATGCCGCTACCAGCGTCTACTGCGAAAATAACCCCAATCATCGCCTCGGCAATCGCGGCTATCAGCATGCCAGTAATCCCTATCAGCTAAGCCCACAAACGCAAACAAAGGAGCAAAGAAACCAATTTTTGTTCCACGCTGGCTTACCAGCGTTAAATATGTATTATTCAAGCATATCACGTCAATCCTCACTGCTCACTGCCGACGAAATTTCCATTATTCATGTCTTTGAACAATGATTAGCCAGTGTTCTTCGTCCTTCCGAATTTTCAAAAGGCTTTTGACTCTGTTCTTGGCTTCAGGATCGATGGTATCTATAGGCCATCAATACTCTTGCCACCTGCTGTTTTGGTCCGTTCTGACAAGTTTTACCTTGAACTCAAGGTCTTTGGATACCTTCTTTATGACAATTTCAACATTCATGTCCATTTATAGACCCGTTAAATCCGAATACTACAGACACTACGCCCGCCACCAAGGTCCATTTGAACTCCGCACCTGCGATACGCATCGTTCGTGAGTATGAACACTTTGTTCCTCTTGATATGCCAGTTTTGCTATTTCTTCTCATTTCGTACTCAAATGTTTATCTGCTTGTTCATTGTAACTTGCAATACCCCTGTAACATTTGATCATGCAACCAAGCATGCCTCTCGAACTTTCCGAGAAATATACAAATAATATTATTATTAATATTATTAATATCATCCCCGGATCCATTTCCGGTAGATTCGTTCGTGGGTTACTAATTTTCATGACATGGGAGACCCAAAGTTGATGGCGGGTACTACCGGATTAAGTTTCTGTCTTCTCATTAGGACACACTTTTCAAGGTATCCTTTGCGCTTCCTATCTACCCATCTTGATCCCCGCTCATTTGCCCACTAGGAAAAGGTCAACACTTTGTCTTCCTAATATCCGGTTTAGTCTAATAGAACACTATCACAAAATGAATCTTTTGCTTGCGCAACTGCTAGGTTTCAAATTACAATCTTCAGGTTAAGAAAAATTGTGCTTTTGTAGAGGCCGGAGTCATTCATACGAATCTGTACTCTACCGCAGAATCTACTATACCCGTGCGTCCGCTTACCCTCGATTTCGTTTACTCTAGTCAGTGCAAACGATGACTCTAATGAATACGGCATTTACACCTCAACATCCCCAAGCGTGGAGAAAACACCATCACCAGCAGTCGCGAAAAAGATCACGCGGAGGTTTAAGTTGCAGCCGCGGAAAGTGCCCATCCGGGTCCGGCCATTCTTTTGTTGGGCAACCTCTGCCAGGATCAGGTTGAGCCAGCAACGAACTCTGACGCGGACTGTGAGTGCATGGTCCACCATCAAAAATAGAAATGGGTGCCATCGAGTCAGAGGTGACCATGCGAAGAGATACAAACACTTCTGTGTGAGGAGTTACGTTGATGCAAAGTTTGCTTAAGTGAGACATTAAGTAACAATTTGCCGCGGAAGTTTCAAAAGTTGCCCTCAGCTCCAGGGTTCAAGAATCAGCCACAATTCGCTCTTATGCATGTGGAAGTACGATGGATAAAAGTTGTTATTAAGTCAGGGCAAGCCGGAGTCAATCCAAAGACTGGTGTTACAAAAGACATAAATGCACATGACGGGATCTTGCCACAAACCCACGTTAAGGGCAGAAGAACCAGAAATCAAGAATGCCCCGGGGTGGTTTTTTAGGAGAATGAATGGACCCGAAAATTAACCTGATGATGGATACAATTCATGAACAAATTGCAGCGAGTGAGATGGATCATTATTGGACGAGATTCTGTACACCTTTGGGATGGGAATGATACAAAGTACGGTTTTGCTAAATGTTGATACCTTGATTAATAAGTCGTGAATGTGTCTCCCATAACGTCTAGCTTATTAGGTAATATGTTTACTGGATGACCAAACGCCGATGCATCACACCCGGGGGATGACGTTTAAATTCTTTAATTTTTTACCTTGGCCTGAAAATAACTAAGGTGCCAACGCAAATGAATTTAAACAGAACTGATCAGCGAAAACAAAAAATAAATAATATCTGGCAGGTTTTTGTCTTCAACGCACGCAATTTGCGATTGTTCGGTTTATTCGGATTATTTTTTTGGGATCAAGGCCACCGTTGGTCTACGTAGCGAACGAAGAAAAACACCCCTTAACCATTTCGATTTCTACTATTCGCATTTCCAGTGCATCATCCCTGCAAAACATTAACCTTGCCTTACTCGTGCCGCAGATTCATCTGGAAACTGGAAAAGTGAAGGGCACGCGTAACGTTGAACCCTTTCCTTAATCTAATGCAGGTGCACTTGCCATAAGCCATTGCACAGGCGTCAGGAATGCTTGGCTTTAACAGTTCTAGAGACTGCGGATCGGAAAGGTTGAACATACCAGCCGTTTTATCTGCCGCTGTGCGTTTCCGAGCTTCCGTTTTCATTGAATCCAAAACGCGACAGTTGGATATTAAGTTCTGAGCGGTGGAGTATCTTGGAGGTTCCATGACGATGATTACTGGAGATTGACGCAAAAGTTTGTTTTCTAGTGACTGAACTTCTTTCTGTAAGTTTTTATCATCTGCTCAAAATCGGGAGTTATTTTGTGCGTTGTCTGGTGTAGGTCTACGAGGATTGCAGAGCACGAAGTGCCTCCATCAGGGTGTAACGTATTGTTACTGTATGTTTTCCAATGCCCACTGGTTCGCCATCTTCCATGAACCTATGGACAACTGTCGACAGATTTAAGGACAATTTCATTTGAAGAAATCTTATATCGAGCTACGGGAGGTCCCAACGACAGAGCAGGCTTAAAACACAATTGAGATATGCAGGAATTAAGAGTAGAATAATTATGCTCAGTAATATAAAAGATTTATACTATACTTCGTGGAAATTTTACCCAACCAGAATATTTTTATCTGATTATCTCCGAGAAACATGTCTTATATTTCGTTACTAGTGAGCTTCCCAAGGCTAGAATTAGATACGGCGATTTCCGATAGTGCTAACTGTATCAATTAAGAAGTTCTGGAAAATGTTAGTAGCTTTTCATCGTATGTAAAACCTAAGAGAGTGTGCCTGAATGTAGGCTATCTGGCCCAGGATGCCGTGTGCGTGGAGTGCCGTTAAAAGAAACGGGCTACAGTAATAAAAACGTTACCGGCGCAAAACAAAACAATCAAAGTCTCACAATGCTACTGGGCAGCGTGATGGTGCTCGGAGGAGTGGAATATTGTGTAAAAGAAAAATAAGTAGACTGGTCAATAGATAATCTTAAGAACAGGTAATCCCAACAAGAAAATGAGCGTTTTTTGGTGTCAAAGTGCCCAAATTTATTTCACGTCAGAGTCGGATATCTAGCAATTTAAAATTTTACAAAATAATGGCAAAATGGATTAGCACAGAGCAGGTCAAAATTTGACATTCAGAACAATTAGGCGAATTTTTTGACAAAGAAAAAGTTTCTAATTGTATTAAAGTGCTCGAATACCAGTACAGTAGAATAAAAAGAAGCAAGTTATCAAATCACACGATGTGTGGTGTAGCGCAGGTTACGCGCGAATAAACAAAACTGATAAAAAAGTGGCAATTTCGATTTCGGCTTTCTCACAGCAGATGTGTACCTGGAAACGAAAACAATTCAAAGAGACTGTGCCGGATGGTTTATATGCAGAATGTACACAAATTGTCTGGCAAGTACATGGAGGAACCGAGGGGTTACAAGAAAGCCTAGATGGGAAGGCCCATGGATACGTGACTAGTTCAGTGCGCTAATACCCAACTAAATGTACAGCTTCAGAACCATTAGCACGTCAGGTGAACGCGGGCAGTGCGGAGTTACCCCTTTTTCAGGCATAGGATAGTGTGTGAGAAACCCAGTGCTGAAGATGTCCCATTTGTTACATAGAACGGTTTTTATTTTCGTATCTTCCACTTATCGAAAGAGTTGTTGAGCCCACAAAGGAAATTTCCATAGCTCCCCTTCTCGATCATGAGTTTCCGCTAACTGGAAAGTTTTTCGCAATTGCCTTGATGGTCTGTCTTTCCCAAATTCGCTGTTACAGCCAGGCCGTGGAAAACAAAAGTGGAGTTAAAAATCACACGAAGGAGTACAGCAGGCATTGCGTGGCACGTGCCTGGGATAACACTAAAGCCGATACGAAGCCTAACAACCGTTCTGTAACTAACAGCTCGCCCTCTGAATTGCCGAGAAAGTAAAACGAACGCATGGAGAAAAAGATGACGTGCTTTTAGGCCGTGTTCAAAGGGCTTAGGTGTGTGAAAGCAAACAGGACAGAATGAATGTCATGGGAGGGAACTTGAGGAATGATTTAGGAGAAAAGCGGACGCTGAATTGGTGGGACTACTTGGGATGAAAGAATGATACTGCTATTTTCAATGAAGGTAGCGTAAATGGACAAGGACAATAAAAGGAAAGCAAACGGTAGAAGACGTTCACTTCCAAGAAACGGCAATCACGGAACTTAGGGCCGATACCATTATGTTACCGTATTTCCAGATAGCGAACCTAGGTTTGATCATTCCGAATGTGTCAAGTTAGATATTAGAAGTCGATAGCACACAATTTGTACTCCCTCCTGAGCTACGGGTTTTGGTCATTTGCAGAAACTGATTGACAGTCAAGCAAGAATTCATGGCAGCCTCAAAATTCCATTGGTTTGGTATGCGGCTGATGTTTCGAGAATCAGCGCGAACGAAAAAGGGATAGGTTGATATATGGTCATCTTGGTTGATTCGGAGTTTATAAAAGGGTATTACAATAAGAACTTTATAATAACTAAGTCGGTGGTATTAGTAGTCATACGGATCCATCTGCTAAAATGGAAACGACAGCAGACCGATGAAGTAATACTTCCGTTGTGAAGGAGTTCGTGACTAAACCCGAATTATAAGGTAAGGCTTTCGGGATAGTCAAATGTTGTCCATCAAAAAGGGCCTGTTTAGAGCTGCTGAGCAAACAATAAAGCTGGAAGATCAGAAAAAGGATGTAATAAGGAGGCTGAAGTCGCTCAAAACCAGAGGGTTAGATGAAAGATCACTGGTCTACCTAATAGAATGCCAATTTCATAGTATGAACGCATTACCGGGGATACAGCGGTTAGTTGCCAGTAATAATAAAGCCACATCCACGAAAAAGAGGGCAAGTCAAGGAAGATAGTGGCATGAAAGTGCCGGGAAATCGGGCGACAAACGCGAAGCCGAACTGCTAGAATTTCAGGTGGTGCGACAAGTAAATACTAGGTCATAAACTACCGTTCCAATCCACGCTCATGGTCCCCGTCTAGTCCAATGATGGCCTTTCGGGTTAAATAAAAGCAGAGCATCCAGTAGCTTTGCCACCTTGGGATTCAACCCTGGCAAAATTCGGGCATGGCTGCAGAAAATTTAAAGTTTATTCCAGAGGTTATATCAAGGAGTTTTGAGAAATTTCTTCGTGATCGACAGCCGAGTCAGAGGGATTCTACGCGAGTGGTGTCTGCTCCGAAGTGAATACGGGGCTATCGACGTTACGTATGGCGTCTACGGCAGAGCGCGAATTACTTAGGGAAGCTCCGAGTTCGCCCGCTGAGATGACCCCGCACCGGCTTCCTCTTATTTTGAGGAGGAGCGACGGAGACCACCAAACTTCCGAGAGATTGGAAAGTTGCGGGAAGCTTCTACAAATTTAGTACTTCCCACTGGAAGAAAGCATTATCGATGGATATTTTAAATTTTTCTAGGGTGCGTACATGATGCCATTTGCCTTGTTACTAATTAGCGCCTTGGCCGGTGGTTCATGGCGAACCCAGGCAACATAGGATGACACTCGAGTTTCCTCTTTCTGCCCCAAAAGATGACAATATAATGCCTTATTTTCCTGACGCTTCTTACTGATTTGCCAGTTATAAATTGTGCTCGGATCATATTACACCCTGGATAATCACCTCACATTTAGTCAAGGAAGAAAGTTTTCCTGAAGGATATAGATCGCTGTTTTTTTGTGTCTGATGCCGAACAAAGGCCTCAGTTTTGATTTTCGCTTGCTAATAGCGCCTCGAACTTTTGGGAAGACACCAAAATAACCACCACTGCAGTTGTACTGTGACGATTTTGCCCTTCTATTTATATGAGGGATCCGTATGAATGGTGATTTCTTCACCACGCAGCGGCTTTTTGTTTGTCGTCGTCTGAAATGCAAAGGTTTGGTGGGTGAAGCAGTGGTGACAACCCTTTTTCGCCAAAAAGAGGCAAAATGAAATATTTAAAACTATGGAATTTACACAATGTCATTTACGTGGATAGTCACTCGTCACGAATCGGAGGGCCATGAGAGCATTTGCGAGACGAAAAAGTCTGGTTGAAATCCTCCCGACATCGGTCAGCTTTCCTACTTAGTATTCCTCTGTTGGCCGCGGCCCCCTTCCCGAACAGCGATTTACATTGTTACTTCATTAAGGAAGAAAGTAGAAGATAAAATAAAAATGCACCCTTGCAAAAGTTGCTGATATAGCGCTGCTCTTTGGTTGTTGCAGTGGTTACCTTTTCATGCTGTCGAAAGCCGAATATGTTCTCTCTTCTTCCACTGTCAGGAAAAGTGATTCTGCAAGTACTGAGTGAGATAGTAGTTTCAGTAAAATAAAGAACGACCGTGTTTCATCCCATGAAGTTGCTTTATGTTCTCGCTAAAATATTTAGTTCCATCGGCTTAGGGAATGAAAATGGATACTTTGATGGAAAGAATGCTGTCAGCAACGTTTGTAGCATGCGAAATAGATTTTCAGGGTGACATGCTCATGAGAACAGTTGCTATGCCGTTGCGTGGCTTGCTCGAATCGAGTTTAAATTTTCACAATAATCTATGGCGGTTGTTCAGAACACCGCGCGTGACCCTCGAAATAATTCTTATTGGGATGCACATTCATTTTATTTCAGAATAATATCTGCAAAGTATTTTGGAGCAAACCTTCGCGCCCTATCACCGTATCATGGAGTTGCAAATTCACGTCGATGGTCTCTCCCAGTTTAATAACTTGAAACAGCAGTTGTGGATTACTGAGTCGCGAGGCAAGACTAAATTGGACGATGTTTTTGACAGATTTTAGCGGGAACTCGAAGCCCAAGGGCGTGCGAAAGCAAATGGGACGCGCAATAGATCAAGTTTAATTTGGTTAAGAAACTTAAAATGCCCGCCGGCTGTTACCGTAAATTTTTCAGTTATCTAGCACAATTTTGCAACGAACCGCCCCACCCGAGCAATTCTGAAGCCGGCAAAAGAGCGTGGTGGATAATTTAGTTGTGAAGTGTTTGGGCAGAAATTCTACCGCCTTAGTTGCCGAATGACTTGCTCTGCCCGTAACGGCAGCCAAACTACCAACAAGGATTTCTGGTCGTCAAGACGGGAAGAACACCACCTGGGCTTGTCACTATTTGAGGTGACGCCTGTGGATATGATAACATTGTTTCCTATTGACCCTACGCATTCATTTTGGCAATCGTGAAGCGGAAGATCCCTATCTGGCGGGAAGTTGGAATGATGAAAAGGCTGTGGCGGGACCGTTTTACCTCTGCGTGGCCGATGAGTGGCTAAAACGCTGACGTAAATTCATGCCTTGTAAATTCCAAGGAGGACGTGGGACATTGCTGCAACTGGATTTATAGAAAGCGAAAACATTCCACAAATTTCTTTGCCCTGATCTCGTATACTGCCGAGTGATGCGTACTACTTTCATCAGCTCGTCAGCTTTCACCTATGCCGTGAGTCTCTAGAAGTTTTGACGCCATTACAGCTCCTGCATCATCAAGCATGCCTGGCTGGACGTTCACAGTCACAAAGCAGTTTACGTTGAGTAGGACGGTTTGTATAATATTCATGGCTGAACTCATTTATCGGAGTTCTTGACCCACTTTGTTCCATTAGACACTTCCCTGGCGCCGACGTTTCAGTCATTCATGCTTATGATATGACGTACCATCACGTCAAAAATTATGCTGGTGCAGCAGATATTTCAACAAATAAAAGAAAGGACTGTATCATCCAAGAGTGAACAGAACATTTCCACTTACGGGCGACAGAAAATCAAGTGTTCTAGGTTTACTCGCCGAAAATTCCCCAAGCCAATAAGTATCCCACCAACGTCATTCAGATCAGAAATACCCCTTCCATTTCCAGTGACACCGAAGTATGCAAGCTATGCATTAGACGTCTCATGGAGACGCCTCAGTTCTATAAAAGTCCACCTCCGTCAGCTCATTTGGGGATTGTCGGCTGCAATGATTTGTAACTTGCTACAATTATGCTCTAAAGACAGAAATAGTGTGTGAAATCCTTTTGCCGCCCTGTGGCCAGAGATGGATTTTCAAGCGTTGCTGTAGGCTGGTCTATTTAACAGTGTGCAACGTACTTTAGAGTTTTGTCAAAGTTTTGGCGTTGACGACACGTTGGGCGCCTTTTAATTTTGGGCCCTTTGCCGTTGTTAAGTTCGCCGTTGATAAAACTGTTGCTGTTTTTTGTTACAGCTGGATTGTTCGTGATGAAAAGTTTTGCCGGATGAAAACATCCACCAGGTTGGACAAAATGTTTGGAGAGTTCTATCGCCCAAAGTTCAATCGGACAACCTTCGGCGCAACACTACAGCTGTTGGTCAGTAGGCAGCTTCTAGTTAAGGACTTATTTCTGAAAAACATGATGATTCTTGCGAATTTCAAGGGTTGCTACGACAGCTTATTGATATTACTTCGACGAACGCCACGCGGTTTATAAGTGGTTTGTAAAATAACGAATGCACATTATTGTCTTGTTCAATTACTCTCCAGCATAAAACCAACTCTCGCCGAAACCTGCTGACATTCAAGCGCACTACAAGCTTGACGCTGATTACTCTCCTCCGCCACCATCGCAATGAAACCTAAATGGACAAGCTTGGTCCAACTGCCCAAACCGGTGAACTCCCGTCGGATTCTTTTAGTTTCATGATTGTGAAGCCGAATGCCCAGTTCGGACTAATATCGTCCGTATTCCTGCTTCAGATAACAGCGATTAACATGATTAAAACCGAACGGAGCCATAAATGTTCGTCTGTGACACGTCTTTCAAAATGTGTGTTTCTGTATTCTGGTTATCCAGGACGCCGGATGCTGCTTTCCGTCGGCCAAGCAACGAGTGTGTCGTTATGACGAAGGACTGATATGTAAAGCGATTCAACGTTTTGGTAGAAATCGCGATTCCAGGTCCTACATTGCGCACAAATTATAAACCTTGAGAATCAAATGGGGGCAGGTTATCTGAAAACTACGTAAGCAGCGCATCATCATGTATTGGTCAAAACAGGCTCGCAGCTGAGCCTCGGATCCTTAGTTCATTAGGGTTCACTCGGGAAGGAGGTAAATCAGACTCCAAAGAGACTGTACGCGTCACACTCATGGGTCATTCGTGCTGCCTGAGCACTCGAAGTCACGGACGGCGTTCGACACGGTTTGGCCTTCGGGCTACTACAGTTTCTGCAAATCATAATGGATTTAGCCTCCCCCCTGAAGTCTCCCAGCTCCCTGCTGACGGGGTAAAGGTGATGAGACCAACAGCCAGGAGATACTCAGCAGCAATATAGGGGTGCCCTAGATACTTGCCCCTAAATCGAAAGCACAAAAGGCTCACAGTGCCACATGAAACGGGCTGTTATTTGTAGAAGTCGTCAGCAAGGTGAAGGATCTGAGTGTAACCATCACATAAGACCTTAAATGGACGGACTAGTTTGCCGCGTAAGCCAAAAACTATTAGGACTGAAATTATCTTTGAGCTTGGAGATTTTCACGCACCTGCATAACCACATGTTAAGGCCTCACTTAGAGTGCTGTGTGCGGGCTTGGTCTCCCAGTTTCAAAATGGAAGCCGCTTGCCTGTAGCAGGGGCAGCGATTGGCCACAATATTATTTGAAGTATAGGCTTGAAAGCCACCTGACCTCCTGCCCTTGAACAGAGGGAGACACCACGGGGGCCTAATCCAGGCCTTTCAGTTTGCAACCGGCATATCAGATCTTAGCCTTTCTAGCAGGAAGCCAACTCCCGTACTTGTGGCTTCGAGAGGAGGATTGCAAAAACATCATCCGGACCGTTAGTTATTTCGTATTTATTTAGTAACAGGGCCGTAAATATAGGAGACCGAGTGCCTGAGGGCTTGTCATACATGTGGGGCGTGTTTTCATTTAGGCAGGCCTTGGATGAAAAATCGGAGGTGGTGAGTCGCGAATATAAGGAATAAGGGGACAATATGCAGCAGACTTTTGACTGTTCTGTTGTTATGGTCGGTGACCATTCCAGGGTTTTGGCACCGCAGATTTTAGTTCCCTTATTAATTTCCCAAAACAATTTGGCCCTTTCTCAGTATTTCGACATTAACGTTTTTATAAACGCTGTGCGGTTGAAACTTTTTATATTTCTCCGGAAAGACTCGTCAAAACTCGTGACTAACTATTTCACATATCGACCAAGGACACCCAACCCAACTACGCAAACGATAGGTCTCACTCGCATTCTGACTTGGGCTAGTGGGTCACCAATAAACAAGCGGCAATGTCTGATGCTAATACTCTCTGTTCCGCTGGCGGGCTGGGGAATTGACGAAACATAAATCCCCGCAAAACGGCTGTTTTGCGGGCATTCAAATCGTTGGATGCAAATCATACACTCGCGATTGTTGATAAATAACAACTTTCCACCCAGCAACAACTGGTAATAGTTGGTTTTAAATGTCAGTTGTTGATAGTTTTCAACGTTGTGAAAAGGTGATGAATCAGAAGGAACGAAGCTGGGAGGATACCATTGATGCTATTTTACTCAGACAAATAAAGAACGTCCATTTAGCATGCAAAACCCGCAAGATGCAGCGGCTGCAATAATGAAAATGACCTTTTTGTGTTTTCTATTTTTGTTGGGGCCGCGAAAGTGAAAACATATATGCATTTGTTTTTCCAATGATTGCGAAAAGGACGTCTACATATATATGTATATAGATACATATATCTGTACACAAACATATACGTGTGTGCACCAGGGTAATGTAAGATTTATGTACATTTTCGCTCCATATTCGTAGTATCAATTTAAATGGAAACTGCTGATTGTTCAGACGATTATTCGTATATGCGACACTTATCTCAATGAGACCCGGGCGTACGAAGTTTGGTTGGGATTATAACAGTTACTACAGTAAAGTCGCCAAAACCTGGATCTCAGCCAACAACATTAGATAACA
>LUCM01005486.1:0-42556 GCA_008360955.1 Fasciolopsis buskii
CAGGGAATACCAGGAGACTACTCCGTCAGGCCTCTACCCATTGACCTTCCAGGCATGACTAGACTTTCGACTTGAGATAGCCCATCCCGTATAAATCGTTGGGTCAAGGAGACACGCAAGCCGTCACACCACGTTAAGGTGCAGTCTCGGGGAGACGGCAGCGAACATCAGACCAGATTTCTTGCAGCTCGAGGTTGGGTCAGTCGGATTTTCACTCTTCGCCAGTTACTCGAAACGCGGCATCCACGTATATACACACACACACACACACGTCGCCGGTCAATGACGGTATATGCGAACCAAATGGTGGCGGAGAATAAAAACGGTCAGTGAGGAGGAAAGAAATAGAAAAAAATGTACCCGGTTCACGACACTCGTCATCTCTTCCAATCCCATTTCCACGTTATCGCCAGTCCATTGGGATGCATGATTCATTGCTGTGTGAACTGGATACTATGCGGTTCCTCAAACCGAATTAGATGCTGACCTAAAGGACCCTACTGCAAGCCTTTATCAATACGGTTTCACCCAATCGGACGATCTGTGGGTCATGTCAATTTCTGAGGAGCGGTGACTGAATGCTCAGTTCATACGCCCTTCGGACGGGCTAGACATCCTGGGTGCGAAATGCATTTCTCTTCCACAAATGCCGGTTGGCTGAAAACCGTATTCTTGGTATACCACCTTAGGTTGGTGTGGAATCAGGGTTTACTCAATTCTCCCAGACGGATTACCAAACGCTAATGCAGTTAGCCCGTTGGAGTGTGCCGGACGTTCGCGTTCGCTCTTGCACTAGCGGAAACACCTCTAGGAGAAGGCGGCAGTGCGTTGGACTTCTTCAACTGAGACTTTGGGATGCCAGTCATTTGGGAGCGTTTCTAGAGGCGTTCCGATCGAATACCTAAGTCGGAGCCTTAAATACCCGCCCCTACCCTGTTGAGGCATTTGGATATTCGTACAGGTAAAGATGCAAGGAATCAAGGAAAAATCCGGCGGTAAATGGTAATCCGCCTTCAACCGTTTTCTTACCACAACCATTCGATTGTATTTCACTTCAAATTTCAGGGTCAGCGTTGTTACCCCCTCCTCTGACTCCACGCAGTTGACCTTAGCTGGTACGGTCACCATACTCTTGCGAAGTCCGTATCATAAAACAATAGAAAGCCAACCTAACGACCAAGCATGAGATGAGTTGCACTGAACAATTTGAAAATAAAACAACAATTATCGTGAACTGAAGGCACAGGGAAATGAATAGAATTTTTTCTAATTGGCGACAATATTATGCTCAAGTCAGATAGCCATAATATTTTGATTATCTCGAGCAGGGTGTACACACAAACCAACATTTTATTAGATGCATAAATAACAAAAATTCGTGACGGTTTGGAATGATTTTCCGAACAAGGGATCGATATCACAGTAGTTCACAAGTCATATTTGACCAGTTAGCTGTTACCATGTCCTGGTAACGAAATAATGATGTGGCTTGCATGCAATTCCGATCTGAATCCAGTAGTGTATCTAACTTGGATCCCTGGACACCCGCCCCCTCTCATCACGTGGATGCGGGTCCAAGTGAAGTCTCATTAAGTTAGTGGGGATTAGGAATCGGGCGTTATCGGATTGCCGTCTACCACCACGATGAGTGGTTGGTCTGGGATCGGAACCTTTGACTTTTCTGGATGATGGGCGTTTATCTCTTTTGACATTTGCCTGTCACAGTACGCCGTAATTCGGAGTTAAACTCGTACCAGTGGCACTGAGGTTCATGTAGCGTATAAAGCTTCTCAGCATTTTAAGTTGGTGCCTAGTAAAAATTAGGTCTATGTATCTAATCGGTGACATGGAAAAAAGATATGGGAATATTTCGTAGTTTCGAAAGAGCATATCCAGTGGAATTTCCAGCTGTGCGCGAGATTCTGCTGCAGAAAGATTGGAGACGTTTGATGTCACCGAATGCTACAATCGAAGTTCTTGGATTTCAACTCGTTTTTCCATTTGCTCCTTTTTTGATCCTTTTGCGTCTAGGTAACTGGTGTTGCGAAATAGTTGCCAAAATTGTGTCATATTGGTACATGCTTGATTGTCCGACGAACGGGTTAATTTCTTTTCCGCAGGCTAGGGAAGTACTTGGAGGCATGCCACGTTCCTACACTTTACGATGTCATCCGTCGTGCCGTAATGTAAAATGATGTATATCCCTAGCTACACGTCGTTGATTTTAATAATTCAGCAGACCGATTGCCTTTGAGCTCTTTGTTCTGAGATCCGCAGTTGGAATTATTTTTCTAACGTGCATACGCAGATATCAGCGCGGTGGTCAATGTTTAGCCCATGTTCAATCAGATATTATCATTGGGAGAATTTGGCATTCGTGTGATTTCAAGACATCCGGCCGGGAGAAGTTTTTTGTTCTGATCTTCATCACAACTGTTATATTTCTCCTCTGATTGTACGAACTCTTTCTTGTTTGTTTAGAAAAAACCGAAAATCTCCACATCCTGTTCTAGTTCAGGAATCTCTATGCTGCGTCTGCAACATTAGATGCACTATTGCTTGTCGTTTATGGGTAATGCGATACAACTGCCGCTCAGTTTCGACACAGCCTATGCTGCTGTGCTGTGCTGTGCGTAAAATCGATCCATGAGTTTGTCGACAGTTAGCTTAAATTGTGGCTATCCAATGTTCTGGTTTCTTTGTCACTCACTATATTTCATCACTTGCCACACACTCCGTCACTTTTACACCAAAGTGCAGACAAGTGTCCCGTTTGTATCTCTTGTACTCTGCGAAGGTTCCATATCTGAATGACAATTGGTCACATGAAACACACGGTTCTGTGACTTATGACAGTTGGAAATATGAGCAAATCGCAGATACTCTAGTAACAAGCACCCCGGGTTCCTTCTCTTGTATTGGTCGTGCACAGATCGGTCTTTTGCGCGTGTGCATTTCGATCACAACGTAATTTTTTGTGGTTTACGTGGGAACGCGCGAGTTTGTGCTCGCGTGCGTTCGTGTGTTTTTGCGCACACACATTTGCACATGAGGCCTGCACACCTAGATCGACGAGACACAGTCACGATTCTCTCCTGTTGAAGTGCATCATTGGAATAGTTTTTTACAACCAGGATCATTCAATCAATCTAACTGTGCGACGCATTTGTTTCCGATGAGCCGAATAAACCATAGAGTTGGTCGGAATAAACGTCTGGACAAACCGATACTCCGTCATCCCCGAGATTCCGCTTTATTGCTGTCTCCGGTACCCGACTGGGCTGCAGATGGCGCGGTAAGTGTCATGTTTTCGCGCGGACCTTTCGGAGTTTGTCTTGAAACGAACAAGTGATTGAACGACTCCTCTTTCCAATTCGTGCTTACATATGTTGTCTTTGTTAAATTCCGTCTGGGAAAAGCATCAATGATAAAGACCAGCCTCATATTTGAACTGAGACCTATGATGTAGTAGAACGGGATTCTAATCGAGCAGATTGTGGCGCCACCTCGTTTTCTATATTTCGTTACATGTTTTCGGGGAATCCTGTTACAATACGGTGACTACGACGGATGGTTCGATGCTTTTTATGCCACACAGCAACCGGGTTTGATTGCACGTGTTTACTGTTACCGATGAAGAACATTTTTGTCATCCCTTCTGACCTCCAATTCTCGATAAAATAAGGAGTAATAGTGACAGTAAAACGCAACAGTCCGGAAAATTCACGCACTCGAGTGGTTGAAAATGTTTTGTGACGCTATCTTATTTACACGCTTAACACAACGGGTCGATTAGATGCGGGGCCGTCGACCTTGAAAATTGAAGTAAAAAACAAGATCCCAGCTACTTGTCAATTGTTACCTATGTGACCAGCCGATCTGGGTTTCGAACCTCTGTTCTTTTTGGAGTGAAAAAAGCTCAACACACTTAACCACCGTCGGTCAGTACCGCGTGTCTGCATTCATTTTACGCGATTTTCGATTATTCGTTAGATAGAAAAAACTAATATGGCATATGCTTAGCCCAAAGCACCTATGGCCTATAGCACAGAAGAAAGCGACCACTTTGTTCCGGAATCTTTGAATGGCATGAAATCACAGGGTCTTCATAGTATGGCTTCTGTTCGTGAGACTCGATTTGTGTATGCGACCTGGAAAAGTTGGTATGAAAGCGCATCGTGTTTGGACGAAATGCCTTGATTGATTCCTCAGTATATGAAAGTATCAGCTTACGCAACAGATGAATATCAAGGTCGTAAAGCGATTGGTTGTTTTACGGTAGTCGTTACTTATGATCGTAATTGATTGTTACGAGAACCTGTGCTTGCCATGGAGATGTAGAAGGCTCAATAATTCTTCCACTTCATCAGACGTTGGATTTCACATGCGATGAAACGTTCATCTTCAGAATGGCGCCTGGATTTTATGGTGATGGGTCTGCAAACCTGAGTAAAAGCTTGTGCAAATCGGAGAGGCGGTAAAACTGGTAGATGTCAATCTTCAGGCTGAAAACTCTAAACATTCTACTGCTTGGCGGCTGGATTCCCTAACAGTTACCGGTCCTCCAACCACAGAAAATTCCATATGACATCGGTCGTCATACCGGATAACCAGGACCGCGTTGCCCCCTGTATCAAGCAGAGTGGGTTATGATAAGTGGATTACTGTTCGGAGCTCCAGTGCTGGTTTTGCGCCTCACAGCCTTTTGGCCGAGACTTTCAGGTCAGTGGTTCCTTTTTGGGTTCCGAAAGGACAACACTTTCTACAGTACAGGAAAGCACTAAATATCGCATTCATGAATGCTCCCAGCATCCTTGCTATAGGCTACATACAATTTCGTTCTCTAGCTGCACTCCACTTGTCAAGTGATCCGGTTTCCAGTGCTGGCGGTCATGGGACCCGATCGTCCATTGTTGGACAGAATTCCATGATCATGTGTGCACTTTCGTTGAGCGGTTTTATACGTGTCAGTAGCGGTCAACTGAAGCGTCGTTGTCTGTTCGTCGTACCTCTGTATGTGCCCACTGATTGCATTTATCCTGAAAACAAACATGAGTACCGGAGCTTGTCCCGACCACTCTGGAATGCGCATCTAACGAACGTTTTAGTTATTGCTGATTACTTTAATACCCAACTTGGTTACTTAGCTTTCTAGGCCGGTTGCACCGACAGTGGTGGTCGTCTCGTCCTGATTTATTTAAACCACAGACCATTTCTGGCGAATGCAAACTTCTATGGTAAAATGGAAGATTGGTTCTCTTGGTGCCCTCCTTCGTTTTCACTTCGTGGGACTCAGATAAGTAACCACCATTGGCCATCGCTGGTGTAGATCCAACGAGAACTGTCTATCACTAATCTACGTCTGAGGAATCAGATCCTGTTCAGCCTGGGCTCTCTTTTGTTTACGTTTAATGTGCGGTCACACCAACACGAAAACCATTCGTCTTGCACAGATGAATCTAAACGATAATCGCCGAAAAGAATTCCACTCGGAGCTTTCAACTGTGTTATCGTCACAAGGAAATGCCCAGGATCCGAGCGAACACTAGGAGCAGGTAGAGAAAGTCTTGCGCTTGGCGACAACTGTCACGCGGAACTCCAGGTCATGTAAACCTCAGGAACAATGGGAAAATGACAACATGATCACCATTGTTCGCGGTTCACTGCCATATCCTTCAATGTCTCGAGTCACCTAGTTGACGAGTCTTTCGGGCCCCAACCACGAGAACGCGAGACACCTACTTTACCCAAGTCCGCTGTGCATTTTCTCATCCCACGTTACCACGTCATCTGTTGGCCTCCACATGTCTTCTCCCATTCCTTGGGAGGAAGATAAAATAGGGCACGATACGATAGACGAGTGTTCGCCATACACAACCTGACCTATCCAGCGTAGTCTACTGAGATTCAGACGTTGAAGTAAAGTATTCTTAGTATTGGCACCTAGTACTAGATTCCTGACCTCCACATTACTCACCCGATCACTCCATCCAATCCTGGCCGTACTACGTAGACATCGGTTGTCAAAAACCTCTAACCGACAAACATCTCTCACACGCATAGTCCATGTCTCGCAACCATACAGCAGAACTGAGCGCACTGCGGCACAGTACGCACGACTTTTCAACTTCAGTGAAATATCAGACCGACGTTGCAAATGCTTTACTGCAGCGAACCGTGCTTCAGCCTTGATTATACGCGTATTTACCTCCACTGCCGAGCTACCATCGTTTGACACGCAGCTACCAAGTTGAATGAAACAATCGACAATCGTTAGCTCGTCTCCAGCAAGTGCCAAGACGACTTGAGGTGTTCGACAAGTCCCATCTCTCCATTCTTGTTCAACTTCGTCATGGACAAGGTGATGGAAGATGCTTTAGGAGTTCTCCGGGATGTACGATTCGAACTAGGACATGGTGGAGAGATATGTGACCTAGACTACATAGATGACGTTGTTTGCCTATTCGAATCCGCGGACCATGTACAACGCGCACTAGACAGACTCTCGAAGTCTGTTGCTCTGTTTGGCAAAGTACAGTGCAGTTGCAGGACTGGACAACAATAGAGCAGACTTTGGTACTTGATGGAGAGGAACAACGATTGTCGACCGTTTCACTTAACTTGGTAGCTGCGTGTCAAACGATGGTAGCTCGGCAGTGGAGGTAAATACGCGTATAATCAAGGCTGAAGCACGGTTCGCTGCAGTAAAGCATTTGCAACGTCGGTTTGATATTTCACTGAAGTTGAAAGGTCGTGCGTACTGTGCTGCAGTGTGCTCATTCCTGCTGTATGGTTGCGAGACATGGACTATGCGTGAGCCATAGCCGTTTCGATCCATTACACGGAAATAGTTATCGGCAGTGATGGCCCTAAGGCTCGGAATGCCATATGAACTCACAAGTTCTCACTAGATCAGGCGTGGTAGCGAGTTCTACGACTGACTATCCTACTGCTTGCCGCAAGGTTGATAATGCAATTCTCCATCCATAGTGTACTAGTACTTCGAAGACGTTCTTCTTACGTCTCTCATCAGCGGCCTTGTTTTTGGATCGCAAAGCTGGACTATGGTATGATTAAAAATTGAGGATCTTTATGCTCTGAAACAGTACTCGCAATTTTTCTACTTTTTCATTTCTACTCTTGAAAGTGAATGCAGTTGGGCGATGGGGCTTGTTCGAAAGCCGTTAGAGCCTACTGGGGTAACGGCGCAAGTGTTACCTACACGGGGCCAAAACTTCTCCGAAGGAGATGGCAAGCGTTCTGACCTGAAATGTGAAAAAATAGAAGAAAATTTCATTAGCTAAAGCCGAGTAAGGCGTACGAACCGTCATCAACGCTTACACAATCAGAAGATGGAAGCGTTGAGCAAACCCTTCATACAAGAGACCGGAAATCTTGACCTGGAGTGCATTGAACTACGTGAGGCCTCAGTAGGTCAAGCGTGCTAGCAATTCAGGTGACTACGAATTAGCATCCATCATTAAAATGACTGGTGGATCTGGGATTCAAAAGTTCGGGGTATCAGATACCTGATCAACAGCTGTCGCTGGTCGGGGTCACTGCCAGGTGGAATTAAACCGAGGATCTTCCACTTACCAAGCATGTGTTCATACCGTTGAGCTGCGGAAGGTCATCGTCGCTTGTTCGCGACTGGTACGGTGCCATTCCGACGTCCGCAGTTTTACACGAGGCTTACATTATCATTTAGTAATCCGTAGTAGTATAGTCTGTAAAACTGGAATCCTTGTTCTTTGTCTTGATTAGGTGAAAGGGTTCATATTGGCGGACTGGAATATCTGTTTCAGTACACTTTAAAAACCGGTGATTCTTCGAAATCTTTCTTTACTATTCAGCAGCTGAGTAATGCCTCCTCTTGGTATACGCAATATGCAGCCACCTTAATTTCCTCCTTGAGGATTTGCTTAACTTTTTCATTTTTCTCTGAACTTTTGTTCCAGTTTCCCTGTTGTTTGTTTGGAACCCACCCCAGTACCCTATTTTAACCCCCTAGATGTGTTCCTAATCCCCCTCTCTGAATACAGTATCCCTGACGCTTTTTTCTGCGAACGTTACAACTTTGGAACACTTCTGCTTCTTTTATTCTTCACTTGCAGCATCGGGTTCCTACTGGAATATCCCTCCATAAATTCTCAGGCAGTGTCTTATGATCTTGAGGTTGTTTGCCGTTTAATGTGAATCATCAATCATCCGACATGCCTTCGCTTTTTGAGAACTTTGAAGTACTGGACTGGGGTTGTATGATCTTTGCTGTTGGTGCGTCCGGAATCGATTTCTGTTATTTTGGTCTTTTGCTCAGCTCTTTTCATGTTTGCATTTACGCCCATAAACACGTTCGTCGATTTGTGTCACGGATAATCATCCAGCCAAACCGGTTCACATTTGTGTTGTGCTTCTTGATTATATCAATGAGCGTTTGTAAACAATGTGGAGTATCGTTTTACTACTCGAGTTTTTCCTGACTATCGAATTCCCATCACGCGAAATGGCAAATCAATTTTTCGAGTAGTGTTTGTTCGATGCTGCATCGCGGTCATGATTTTGCATGATCATCTCCAACTTCGTTCGCAATAAGACTGCGGTAGGCTGTGTTCTGATGTCTGAATTTTTGGGTTTCATGGTAGTCCGACAGCATGCCCTGAACTGATCGGCCGTGTTTCTAACGGTGTTTTGGCCACTTCATTGCCGCTGCTTTTTCTCGACCCGCGGTCGAGGTTTTGGGGTTTCGTGGTACGTTTACTTTGACTTGGGGATCCCGGTACTAGTAAGTCCAGCCGTGGACTATGATGGACAACAGACGATGTGTAGATGGAACATTGAGCAGTCAATAATTACATCGTAAACCCTGCACATCGTTTTTGTCTTTTTCTTTTCCTCATATTTGCCTCTTCCAAATGTTTCCTGGAAGCATTATATCTGGATTCAGATTTATGTGATGTTCTCTTTACTGTGCTTCAACCGCTGTATTCCACTCACATGAAACCAGTAACGATAATTTCGAGTCAGCTAGTTAACGGACTTTAGGAATCGTCATCCATGATTACTTGTGACATTGATAGGCCCACTGGTAACTGACTGATCTCTTTGCCTCACGTTATTTGACCGCGTTGGATTTTGGCACTCCATTCTTGAGTTCCCATGCTACCTACGATTTTTCGTCGTGGACCCGCGTTCCAAGGGCTGTATACGGCCTTTAGAAATTCTAGCTCGTTCTTTTATTGACAATGTAACTGCTGAGTTCTACATTTCAAGATTTCATGTTGCGACTGACTATTTGTATCGTTGGCTCAGACATTTGCTTTCCACTTTTCTTCCTGCCCATTTGACAAACACGTACAGCCGATAATCGGTCATGGGACATGCAACTACACATCGCGATAACATTTTATCAACTTCCATTGGATTTCGCATTTCAAACGGTGTTGCTTATGCTTCATAGTCAAATTAAGCATCAATCTCAGTTTGAATCTGAAATATCACAAAACGTTGGGGTGAATCGCGGCAAAAATTTTCGACTCCGAACTTACTGCTTAGTCGATTCGTCTTGGGATTGGGTACTGTAGTCACTGGGTCTAAGGGGTTTTAGTGTGCGGCATATGGATTGGCTTTTTGGACATTGTGAGTTCAATCAATTTATGGACTACCGTGACATTGGTCTCATTTTGAATGCTTCATTGTTATCCAGTTGTTAGATCGATCTTATCTCACAAAGGAAATGAAGAAAGGGTGGTAGGCCCTCAGAACGCAATAGCTATGACATATGGTTCCGAGACGAATCGATTATTCCGTAAGTTATAGATCAGAAGATTTCACCGCGGTTACATCTGTTTTTCATAATGTTTCGTCTTTGGCACTGATGGTCAAACGGATAAGGTCGTGGTGTTCGGACGTGAAGGTCGCAGGTGCAAATCCTCTCACTGCCTACTTCCCCCTCCTGGCAGCCTCTTCCTGAAAAATGATGTGAACTTTCGTTTCATTAATAAAGGAAGTAAGAAGATAAGAGATAAAAAGAAGGATGTTCGAACGAGACTCGGTAATCGAGTTCGGAATAAGTCCGTTTATTGTCTATTGAGAATGATGTCCCTAATCCAAGTACAATTACTGTAAATGTGAATATGATATTTTGCCCTCATATGTTTACGGATTACGCCCCCTTCAGAAACATGGCGAAAGACGAGGGCACTGCGCGTTCAAGAGAAAACAAGATGCCAAATTCACCATACCTGTCTTCTTTTCCAAACTCCCTCACCGTCGTGGTTCATGGTTTTTCAGTGGACTGTTGTACTACTCGTTTGCCCAGCCTAAGATGGGCTTACCTATTCGACTGTACATTTTTAGCCTTTGCGCAACCAAGCGTGATGTGGCAAGATAACGCGGTTGTTCCAGATGAGTCAGTCGTCCGTTGAGCATTTTATGCTCTTCTGTTGGAAAATATAACATGATAGGTGCAATGGCCTTATTTTTTGGTGGGCCACCCAATCCATGACTGCCATGGGCAAACTCTTGGTATTTTTTTAGGGAATTGCTTCCCGGGGAAAAACCCACTACGCTCTAGACACACTGCTGTTGTTTGTTCACGGCCGGTTATCCGGAGATCCGGCGTCAACTTTAATCACGGATAACCGTCGATACAGTGGTTGTTTCCTTAGCGCCAACCCAGGGAAGCGCCCGATCGCACACAGTTGTACCCTGAACTCCAGCTGGAACTAAAACGCAGTTGATTTCTGAAAATGTAGATGAAGTTGGTAATTGCTTTTGCGGAGTGCTTATTTGAGTGGCTTTATAAACACGCGATCTACTAATAGTCAGATTAAAGTTTATCAACCTATTGGTCCGCTACTGAGAGGATTTACCTGTTAAAAGACCTCTACATGGAAGCATGTTGACCTGTCATACCCTTTCAACGTTCTACGAATTAATTTACTTCTTTTATTACATGCGTGTGGCCTACCCCTTAGATGCTAGAGCTCCCTGCATCGGAGTTAGGGTAAGGCGACCCGAAACTATGACCGTAAGATTTAGTCATAGAAACACGTAGGGTTGTTGCAGTTTAGTCAGATGTGCTAACGAGGAACACGGTAACGAAGTGCCATTTGCTATGAACGTGACCGGCAGATCAAGGATTTTATGCCTCTGAATCTTTTGGGAGTGACACACTTATTCCACTTGGCCACCGCCGATCTGCTTAGTTTGTACTCACTGAACAGCTGTTCTTTATCGATATGTCGTATTTATACAGACTGATATCACTGATTGCTGGCTAATTTATTATCTGTCTCACTGAGTGTCAACATTTTCGTTAGGTGCACAGTAATCAGCAGGCGTTCGGTCAGTTCTCCTGAATTGAATAGGCGTGTATGCTCGTCTTCATTGACCGGGTTGAGTGAAATTATATCGAATTTGGCCTATTTATGCTTAGGATGAGGTATGACCCAGGCGCCGAAATAGAACAGTTTTGTTGCCAACTGTAAATACTGTTCACCTTAATTTCACTTCATTTGTCAATGTTTATATTACTGATTGTATAAACAACTGCGCTAATGGTAGACCTGTTTACGGATGCAGTGAAATGTTCTGAAGTAAATTGTGCAGACCTGCTTCTGATCTCCATCTTCAAATTTGCCAGGGGAAAGTAGTTTTTAATCAGTACCTGTCGTTAGTAATTAGACTAAACGTCCATGAACTACTCATCCACATTCATTTGCAGAATCCGGAGCTCCAACAGGAACTAGAACGATGTTTGAAACTGCGCGATGGCGCCTCTCGAATTTTGCCTCTGGCACAGAACCGATTACAACAGTTGGATGCTCTGAAAACGCTCTTCGTCACGAACGAACGAGTTCTCCTTTGTCTTCAGCGGGTCCAGCGCGAGAAAGTTGAAGATGCGCTGTCCGCGAATCAGTCACTGGACTCATCTGCCTCTGGTGAGAATTTACATAGCCAATCGGAGACAGCGGCGGTTGCGGTACGTAGCCGACACCATGCGCAAGCTGGACTTGCCAAATTATGTCTGTCAGGTATGAATTTTACATGCTGTCTCACGGTTCGTTTGAGTTTAGTACTACTATCACCGATATAATTTGGTCCGCAGCAATGTGAATTACGGCGAGCGAGTGAAGAAAGAAAAGTGAAAGGGGATGGGAAATCTAAAGTAACGAGTTCGTTGATGTGCCTCACGAAAAGTCACCACAAAATTTCCCTTGGATCATCATTGGTCGACATGGGGGTCCTAGAAGGTGAATGAATCAAGTTCGCCTGATGAATAACCGAGTTGAGTGCTGAACGGTGCGATCATGTTGAATAGTCCACGTCATCGTTAAGTTCGCACCTATTTCAGTCGGTTGACAGACCAAATAAATTAGACTTCCACTGACAGATGATTGGCACAGCATTTGCTAACATCCGAAATTTGATTGCTCCTGCAAATACTGTGAGTAATTCATCCCGCAGAATTGACTGTACACATTTCTCTGTCTGCGACTCGTTATCATATTCAGCTGGCATGTGCTCAGGAACCAGTGCATGTAATTCAAAGTTATGGTCTTGGATTTTCCTCGATCTTTGGAGACCGTTCATGTCGCGCCGTATGGTGATTCTTCACGAGGATCGAACAGTCCGCATTGGAATAAACGTTCTTCATTCGGTCATATGCAGCGACCATCTGTTTTAGTTACTCGAGGTTCTTGTTACATAAAGAGATCTCTTTCCTTCACTGACGAATAGTCTCGTTGTGATACCTATATGGCAGCCTGCAGGGTTCACGCCAAAACTGGCTAGTCAAAATTGATGCAAAGTTTTCGCGCTCCAGTTTGCCGTCGTTTGTAATTTTGATCCTCCTAAAGTGATTCTGTTGGTTATAGTAATAATTATCTCATCGATTCTTCCATCCGTTGCACGCGAGCGTTTTTTGTCACTGCCGTATCATTGTCCATCATCATCATCATCATCATCATGCACGTTGCATGTGTCTCAGTTGTGTTGAGAAGTCTACCATTATTCTTATTGTTATTTTTATTGCTTTGTGGTAACTCAAGACAGTTATTGTCCGTTGCCTGGCTTTTTACATCTGGTCGATCGCAAGTTCACGTGGTTCTTCACTTGAATGGTGCTAATCATATCGATGCAATTGGTTTTGAGGTTATGATGTACATGTCGCGAACTGCATCTGTTCTCGATCGTGTGCTCGAAAAACTACTGGCTGACGTGTTCTATTCCGTCGTTTATTTGCGAAGTGGATAACTTATCCGGCACTGGCCAAACGGATAAGGTCGTGGCGTTTGGGTATGAAGTTCGCGGGTTCGAATCCTCCTACCGCCGGTCAACTTCCCTACTTGGTAGCCCTTTGATGGCCGCGTCCCTCTTCCTGAAAAAAATAAAGGAAGCAAACGATAAAAGAAAAGATAAAAAGGCTTCCACCCTCAGCGGCCACAAATCTTCAGAAATTCTCGGAATGTTTCTATCAGTTCATTTGCTCATGTAGCATTAGCTCGGAAAAATACATGATACGTTAGCAAGATAAACGTGCAAGAGCGAGCGAATGCAAGGTTGCCCGAGGGTATTGGAGGCGAAAAAAGGTCTTATCACGTGAATTTAGTTACTTGATCGAATTCATATGCTGTCTTCCCATGCATATGCGAATTTGACCAAACTAACAGTTACACTTAATAACAGTTTAGAGTTTATGGTATTCTTCTTCCGTATGTACCATGGAGTGTCATCCACCGTCAGATAATCGTCACTTTGACGTCATTTGTAAATTGGTCATGGAGTATCGACAGTTAACGCTTCATATATGCGAAAATTAACAACCATTAAGCTGCTGCAACCAGCAGAATCGGTATTGATTTCGACGTTTTTCGGATTTGTCTCATATCGGAGTTTGAAGGTACTCCGATTCGTCCGCATATCCTCGGTTCGTATGCGTACTAGCTTGCGACCGCACAAGTGTGAACATTCCGTCAGTGAGCCCCGTTCTGATTTATGTTATGCGCTTCTTTGTTCTTTTCACATTTTGCTCAAACAAACTTGGCGGTGATCCGCGCCATGCCCACCAATTCCCGTACCCGTCGTAATCACTGTTCGGAAGAACGTTTTTTGATTTGTTATTGACAACTTAGATGATGTCACATTGCTCTTCATTTCGTGAACTGGAGGAGTGGAACGAGTTAACGAACATACTGTGAGGCGTAGCAATACGAATAGGCTGGTGACACTAATGAAATGGGATCTACCAGACGAGCCCAGTTCGTGCATTCGTTTAAATGTTGGCAACTGATACTGTTGTTACCGTCTATCAGTAGAGACTACTTCATGATGATCAAGGCCTAGCACAAATACTATGTGGACCAGTTTTACGTGAAATACGTTGTTAGTAACAACCGCCAGTTAACTTCCCAAAGTTGCATCTCTCAGCTGTCTGCGAATCACTCATGAAAGATGGTGTGCCTTTTGGTTTCCTAGATAAATAAGTTAAGCGTAAAAGATACCAATCACTTCTTCGTTCGTATAGTGAACGGTTTTCGAGGACCGTATGTGCTAACATTCTGTCATTGTTTAAGTTTTCCGACAACACGAGTACCCGTACTCCTCCGAGAAACGATATCTTTGTCCCAACTAATGGCATTTGGAACATTTGAATCCAGACCACATATCGGCATTTCTCCGCGATCCACTCGACATTGGCATTTTCATGTTTCCTTAACGTCTACTGCGAAGATCGGCTGCCCTTGTCGGTAAAACGAATTTTTACTTTTCGTACCCAATTACTTGTGAATCAGCATCGTGCTTCTGCCAATTTCCCATTCGACGCCACTCTTTCCACGAATTCCTCACCTGTTTTTTTTCCAGATATACGTATCCCCTTGCTGTGGCGTGACGGTCCACTGGGTGTGAATATGCAAATTTTCCTCCAACGTCTCATCCCACAATCCCAATCATTGCTGGTTACTGCTAGTCTTTTGGCCGGATCTGGTGATTCTGCCGATCGTTCGGATACCGGCGAGCAGTGTGACGGTTACGCGGTGTTTTGTTTGGCTCGTTTGGGTCATACAATTCGTGAAACGCGACTTATTTTCGATATTCAACCGGGTACCTCGGATGTGGAGTTCGACGATAAGTTGACCTTGTGAGTAAAATTGATAACGGTAATCTGACCTGGAAAATTCTCCGCGGTTGCTTCAGTTGAATGTGGTTAGTAATTATTTCCCTTTCTAGAAGACAGTGATTTCCAACAAAAGGACCAGGTCCTTGTTCACCACTGTCCTCTACCGTGAATTCGATGAATTTGGCGGTAATCACTGCGAATTGAGTTACACCACTGGTCGACTTAGAGGAGGACGACACTTCTTCTTTGTAAAACAAACTTGAAGAAACCTCATTTGTGGCTCCATAGATGATATGGGTGGCGGTGTATACTTGACAAACAGTGGCACAGAGTCTGCTTCTATGTGACCTTATTTGGTTCTTTGCACTTTTAGGTTTTATAGTCACAGTCATCTTTTTTACTCATTGATGCGGTAAATCTCAAAAGACATGAGCTAACATTTCTGCATTACTCATGGTTCGAAAATACACGGAAAATTCGCAGCAATCCCGCATTATTACCAAATGTGATCCTGTGTCCCAAACCCGGTAGTTAGGAGCTTTGCTTCATCTAGCTAGCTTAATATTAAACAAATAATCATTCTCTGGAATCAATCCTCCTCTATTTGGGCTTGTGTATTGGCAAATGGCTTTTGAGATTAAAATCGTTACCACGGCTATTCAGCTAATGGGTACGCATTGTTGGTGGTGTGAAGTATTTTCTACTGTCAATCTCGTGTGATGCAGGAATGACCTAAGATGCCGGCTCACCGTGGTTAAAATGTGTATACTGAGCAACACGACATCTCAACCAAGCCACATGTGGTTATTCTACACTGGATTTAGTGTCAAAGCTGAGTGTGCAATGAAATTTGCTCCACATTTTTTTATCGCGGCCGGGAAGTTCGCGCCGGGATTCAAATCCCGGCCGGCGCCGACGATGGCAGTTGGCCATTTGTTCGCTAAACTTTGTCTTTACGGGACTGTCTTCCAGGAATATGGTGCCTGCTTACGAAGTGCTGAAAATACAAGTGATGTAGGCTGTTGTTCAGGAATTTCATCGCGCCACTTCAGTTGCATGTGCAAGGTGTTCTCGTGTGGATTAGACGCTTTTTCGGCAGAACAAACTTTGTCCGAGATGCTTGTTCTCACACGATAAGTCATATGTGATCAAGCGATCTGAAAGTTTCATGGTCATTGCGAAGAATGCCTTCCCTCTATCATTCTATTACATCTCGCCAAGTGGTTTCTTATCGGATAAAATATAATTACCTATGCAGGGGGCTCGGTCAGCACTTACCAATGACACGCATCTGTGGCATCGAGGTGAAATCTGGTTGCCGATCACAGGCCGAATACACGGATCGATAAGATCGGTCTTGCTATCCCATACTGCAGCATGGCCTTTGTAGAAATGTGATTTGCGAATGGTGATGATTCCTCCGAAGTTCTGTTTGAATCTGATGGAAATATTCGACCAGGAACTCGTTGGTTTCACGTAGGACATGGAGACATGGAGCTTAATAGTTAAATGAAACACTGAATCTAAATTGGTTGGGTCGATTGAGATGCATGTCCGCAAATCAACTCTCTCCGATACTGATGTGGATTGAATGATTGCTATAAGGTGGCCAATCCTTTCCACAATTAACAGTTACGAAGACCTTATGCATTATACTTTTTCGAATGGGACGATTTTGATCTCCCAGGTAGGATTTAGGAGTTTATCTCGAGTTGATTCAAGGTATGAAGCAATCGAAATTGCATTTGTTTCCTAATCTTTGCTCATTTGTATTGGTCTTATGCATCGTCCCGTTCATCTTTTGCTATTCGTCACTGATCTTTCACTTCGCTTTTGAGCATTCCGTGGTGCGAGTGAGCAACCGAGACCGGAGCACATTAGGGCAAAATTACAGAGACTGAAGCTAAAGGTGATAGGGTCTACTGAAGACTTATGTTTGTCAAGAAAGAGAGTTCAATTTTCCATTCCTTATGGCATCGATCAAGTGGATTAAACATGTCATCCCAAGAAGGTTTTAAGTTGGGATTCCAGATCTCCCGGTCACCGTGGTGGTGGACGTCAACCCGCTGTCGCCCGGCTCATTGTCACTCCTGACCTATTGGGACCTCATGTGATTCTGTCATTTCACGTGGCTGTCGGTCTCCTATGTACTGGGCCCTGTTGGTTTTGGGGAGATACCCTTTCACTACATTCATGCTTCATGCATGTCATTAAAGATAATAACTTTGCTTTGCTCTCGTCCAGTTTCTGATGCTGGCTTGCAATACTTTCCGGTCACAGGTGAAATGAATCGATGAATAGTAGACAAATAGATAAAAAATAATGTCAGTAGTCCTGTGAGCGAAGTACTAGTTCCAATGTGATGGATCCGCTTTCTGTGACGCCCGATCATATTGCGAAGCAGAATGTGATTGCAACAGATGAAGAGGGTGGTTAAGTCTGCCCGTGCCACTATGCCGCCGTTCAGATATGTAGCCGGTGGTGGCCAAGCGAATAGAGTTGTGGCGTTTGGACGTGAAGGTCGCGAGTTCGATTCCTCTCACTGCCGGTCAACTTCCCCACTTGGCAACCCTTTGTTGGCTGCGGCCCCCTTCTTGAAAAATGATGTGCATTGTTGTCATTAATAAAGGAAATAAAAGATAAACGGAAAATGAACTATTTAAAAAGCTTCCATAACAAAGAGAGACCGCTTTTTGACAAACATACAACACGATCAGACTGTAGGTAGACCGCACATTGCCCCCATTTGAGAGCTACATTTCAACTATATACTCAGGACAGGGAATTTGGACTTCCAAAGTCAGAAAAACGGATGTAAGAGCGTTCAACACATTTCCAACTCGGGGCGAGATTGTTAAGCTAGTCAGAATCGATAATCTTGCTTGGGAGTAAGAAACACTGCATGAGCGGGGGAAAAGCCTGAAAAACTGGACGTGCTCAGTTCATTTTTACACTCACACGCTATGTTCTGATTTAAGGCACAACTCTGAGCGCGTGATTTCCGTTTGTCTGTCTCTCCTGAGAAATCCCTCAGCAGGACAGATCGCAGTAGCACCTATTCAACTTTTCATTTGGCCAGTGGCTCTTTGATTATGTTCACGACACTAGCTATCGCTGTGCTCATACGCAATTGGGGTCGAACACATGCCTCAGTCAGACGTTCCTTCACACGATAATGCCCTCATTAGTAGTATTTTGTTAAGTTCAACCAATAACACTGGATTTGATGATTTTCTCATGTGTTGCACTCTTTGATAGGCAATAAATAAGAACCATCATGAGCCGGAGCTCGTTAGGCATATCAGGCAGCATCAACACTTACACAAACAAAATTAGCAGGACAGTGTACAACCTGCCCGTTACAATACCACTATCTGATTTCGGTTCGTGGATTTCAGTGTCGTGTTGATTTCTCCGCAATCAGCCTACGTTCATTTTGTTCGTTCTGAAACCACGTGACATTCAATTACTTTAAACCCACACGCGCCTGTGTGTTTCCATCTAACTGTTCTTTACACAATGCAGCGTATGGGTCTGACCTGTGTCCACAGGAGTGTGCTTTGTTTTTCTCACAAAATAACTGTTCTACTCATCTCGTTCTGTGCCAAATTTTTCAGTTGACATGATAGTGCATGTCCATCGAATGAGGGTGCCTCATTGTAATCGATTGATTATAGCAACAACCACGGAACTGATTGGAGTGTATCCGTTTGCGAATTTCTGTTTTTGATATACGAGTCGTAAAAAGCTTTGCGAAAACACTAACGAAGGATGGAATAAATTGGATCTTTACTTCGATAAAACGATTAATTCCAGCGGAAACCTGATTGTGATGATCGTAAAAGTCCTCATTTCAGTTAGGCTTTCTGCTTGGAAGACATGTGCAATGTGACCCGAAGACCAATGAGTCATTTTTCGGGACGTGACATCATAAAATGTTCCTCCTCCACTTTGTGTTCTCTGGACTTATTACGATGCGCTTTCTCCTGTGGGAGTAGTTTAAAACCGAAGCCTGTTTGTTGAAGCCAAAAAAGATCGATCAACCGAAACTGCGTACTACAGGGCAGACGCCCTTTCTATGGGGCACCATACCAGCCTTCCTTCTTTCGTCTTTAGGATCATTCAGGATGCCGCCATCATTATCATTTTTCAGCGTTAAACAGCAAAGCAGGCCTCATTGACCGCTACCTTTTCCCCAGAGTTACACGTTTCTATAAAAAGAGGGGGACAGATAGTGGACCTACACAGGTGGGAAAAAATAAGATACTGTTGCATCCAAAATACGGAACACAGTCTAGATGCACAAACGCACTCTTTCGGTCACTCTGATTTGATAGAAAATGACAACACGATCGCCGCCGTTCGCGATTCATTGCCATATCCTTCAGTGTCTCCAGCCACCTAGTTGACGAGTCTTTCGGGCCCTAACCACGAAAACGCGAGACGCCTACTTTACCTAAGTCCGATGTGCATTTTCTCATCCCACGTTACCACGTTATCTCCACATAGCCTCCTCCACTCCGTGGGGGGAACGCAGAATAGACCATGGTATGGTAGTCGAGTGCTCGCCATACACAACACGTGACCTAAATAGTATAGTCAAATGAGATTCAGACGTTCAAGTAAGGTATTCTTAGAATTGGCACCTAGTACTAGATTTCTGACCTCCACATTACTCACCCGATCACTCCATCCAATCCTGGCCGTACTACGTAGACATCGGTTGTCAAAAACCTCTAACCGACAAACATCTCTCACACGCATAGTCCATGTCTCGCAACCATACAGCAGAACTGAGCGCACTGCAGCACAGTACGCACGACTTTTCAACTTCAGTGAAATATCAGGCTGACACTGCAAGCGCTCCAGTCTAGCGTAAGCTGTTCGAGCCTTTGATGTACGCATATTCACCTCCACTGCCGAGCCGCCATCGTTTGACACGCAGCTTTCAAGTTAAGTGAAACGGTCGACAATCGTTGTTCCTCTTCATCAAGTACCAAAGTCGGCACTATTGTCGTCCAGTCCTGCAACAGCACTGTACTTTGCCAAACAGAGCAACAGACCTCGAGAGTCTGTCTAGTGCGCGTTGTGCATGGTCCGCGGATTCGAACAGGCACACGACGTCGTCTGTGTAGTCTAGGTCACATATCTCCCCTCCATTTCCCAGTTCGACTCCTAAATCCCGGAGACCTCCTAAAGCATCTTCCATCACCTCGTCCATGACGAAGTTGAGCGGGAACGGAGAGATGGGACTCCATTGTCGAACGCCGTATAATCCTCACGCGACCACAGGTATGCGAGTGCAATGCTCGCAGCAGGTTAACCTGGATGATTGCAGCTCGGTAGATTTGGCTGATGGTAGGATTAATAGAGGGCATTTATAAATTAGATGCCTGGTGTTTGGGCGAGTGATATTTCATGTCGCTCACGGTGCAAGGGTTTTTCCCTTGGGAAATCTAAGGATAGATTTTGACTCGAAAGTCTGACCCACGAAGCGATGTGGCTTTAACTCAACTTGGGAACCCCGATCATTAGCCCAATCATCATCGCCTATCCTGCTTGAAGTAATAGGTAGCGTGGACCTGAATGCCCGACGCGACGACTAATTTGATATACAATTTACTTCGTTCGTGGGCGGGTACTTCTGGAGAGCGATTAGGGTCATTAACCAAAGGCTTTGGTTTCGACAAGAATCTGTTTATAAAGCACAGAAAGTAGCCGGGAGGGAAGCTCATCTAATTGTATCAATTATCCCTTCATTCGTTTTATTCTGCGGAAGCTGGCACTTCGGCCTAACGTTCAAGCTGGAGGACCAGGGGCCTACTCCGTCCAGCCTCTACCCATTGGCCTTCCCAGCATTATTGGATCTTTTGCCTCTGATGAGCCACCCTGTTTAGTTCTTTGGATCATAGAGGCACGCAATTTATCGGATTGCAACTAAAAGCGAATCGCCTGAAAGTGGTGTTTTTGATGTTCTCGGTGATGGAGTCCAGTTTGAGCGCCATTTACGAAGCTAAATGGGCTTCGTTATTTCCTTTCATTTCCTCTCTTTGTTTTTACATATGACACTCCAATGTTCGCGCTTATTTCCAAACTAGGCTTAATTGTGAGAGTACATTTGAGTAGTATTATGATAGTTGCCTGCAGATTAAGGTACTTACTCAACGTCGCCTATTATTAATCTCCAAGCATTGTCGAGAATTCAACATAGTCGGTGATTACCGACTTTTCATATTATTCCTACGAAAGTGCAAACGCAATTTCGATAGAAAATTTGGTAGTTTCTATGTCCAGCGCTAGATAGTAGTGACTTTTGATGGTATTTTTTCGTCATTTTTAGAAACAGTACCAAGAATTCGAGGGGTTTTTCTCTCAAAAGCTGTAGCGAGGTTGTCCGTTCGTTACCCCAATTATGGGGAAATAGTTGGGCTGTCTTTATTCCAATATTGCAAACTGATTAAATCCAGCTGTCGTAAATGTTTGCGTGATCAAACAATGCAAAAGTGGGAAGGAAACGTGTTGGCTTGCGGTTTGTGACACCCGATTTTCTTGACTCTTCTTCCACATTATTGCTTGCTTTTCGTAGTCTAATGAAAAGTGACACTGAAAGTTTGTAAAGTTGCATTCGTTGGAATATTTATCAAATGTGAGATGAAGTGCATGATGATATGATGGCTCATTTCATTCAATTTGGAATCCAGTTGTATTTATTCGCTAGCACTTCGCGGAAAAAAGCAGCATGACCGTGTCTTCTGTTTCCAATGTGTTGGCAATGCTATGTTCAGATGAATACCTAGCCTATCAACCTGAGCATGATATGGGGGTTTTCTACTCAAACACATACAGACTTCGTCATGTGTATTTCTCATCTACTCGTGTCTTATTTCGGTTTCAGTGACAATGTGACCGAAGATTTTCGGCTTGTTTTCGAAGTGTACGCTTTCCCCCCGTCTATCTTGGCTCGATCAGCTTCTGTATTTTCACGTTGTCGCACATTGCTCATGGACAGCACTCGTCGTAATCTAGATATGGTAAGCATGTGGTTGTGTTTAAGAGTGACATCTTATCTCGTTCCTCGTTACCTCATCTACCAGAAATTGACAGGATCTCCGTAGGTTTTCTTGATTACACTTGGAATATACTTTAGATACGCTTTCTCCACGATTATTCGTTTTTATATAAGGTGTTATTACTTATTTGCTATTGCACGTTACTGTTTCGTTTAGCTTTTTATGGCATGCTTGAAAGGGACAGGCTTCGTAACCACTGGGGCTCGCTAACGTGGACAGAGAACCGGCAACAATGACCGTGAGAATTTGACTGACACAAAACCACATAAATTCTCTTGAAGATTATTCGGGTGACTGCGAAACTTCGATCCAATTTGTCTCTTTGGGCTGCTCTAGTTAACACTGTGAATCTGACCGAATATCTTCGGTTGCAAACGACATTTCGCTGCTGCTCAGCTAGTTACCACTTGATTCGTCGAGACCTCGTGCGAGTTTCTGCTGTTCCAAATTTCAAGCACGTGATTACTGATCTCCAGGAGGCGGGTTCTGGTGGGTATAGGTGTAATATGACTTCTGTTTATCAAATAGTCAGAGTGAGGACGAACAGCCTGTTTACACGGCTTTGTTCATCTCATTGACTAAATATCGAATGTAGGGAAAAAGTAGGGCTAACTAACAAAGTAACCATAGCACCCTAATAAACAATTCAGAACTGTCGAAAGTTGTCCAGCACATTCTTCCGCGGTGGTTGGGAATGAGTAGTGCCGTGAGAGAACTATACCAATAGTGAAAACTGCGAGCTTGACGAGGTGTTTTATTAAAATGTTATAGGATTTGTCAAATGGAAAGTTTCAGTCCTTTGCTTCTCAGGTTATGTGGAATCGAGTTCTTTGTTGATATTTTAAGGTTTCGTATAATTGAGAGTTATGTGGAATGTCGGACTCTGTAGTGCGCGTCTAATGTCCATAGGGTCCGCAATGACCGTTTTGTCATCGCTTTCGTTATGTTCCGACAGAATCGTGTGTTGTTTTCCGTTGTTCCTCAACTGGAGTTAACTGGCATAAGGGTATGGCATCTTCTCTTCTGTCCGGGAAATGCTTGTGCATAACTCAGGTTGCGTTCGATGGCATCCACATCCTCTGTCAAGGGATCACATTTGGATTGATTTGCATTCTTTTTAATTAATGCTTTTCCAGGAATGGATAGCCAATTCGACAGCGAAATACCGAGTGCGGATTTGCGGTTGTGGTAAAAATAATCTTTCATGAAAGGGGTTGTCTTAGTGGTTTTACGTAAGAGTTAGTTCATTAAAGATAAATTTTCACGAAATTATTCATCATGTGATATTGGCAACACTCATTATCAAGAGATTATGGAAGCGCTGTGGTGCTGTTTGATCCTTGTTAGGAATCGTAAGTGATGCATATCAACCTCGACCGAACTGGAACGCTAACCCGAGACAAAGAATTATGATTCGAAGGCCTTCGCCACTGGGTCCCCGGGCAGGCTGTCAACGATTTTATTGAACTTCGCCACAACCATATTCCGCATATCCATTTGTAATTTGCACAACGATGAGCTGCTAGCGCACAGCAATCGATTCCCACTAACAGATGATCTCTTTGCTGAAACCCTAAGTACGTCGAAGGCTGTGAACATGATCTACAAAGTTTGGCTACTTGGTGTGCGTGTGTTAGTTGGGCGTTGATATCACATGATGAATGATTTCATGCAGAATGGACATTATCCAGTAGAACTTCGCTTTATCAACCGGGGGACAAGCCTTGTGACCTCACGCAGACGGAAAAGTTGATGTACCGACGTCATAGTCGTGGTAATTTTTCATGTAGCGAAAAATTGATGGGGTCAGATAGTTGAACGGAGGATTGGGGGTGTTCGATAGATTCTTAGTGTCGGTTAATTTACAATTCACAGGCGTCGAAGCATTCAGGGCGGAGGTAGGGTCGATAGAGAACGAGATAAATGGATTGTAATTTGATTACATTCAATCCGATAATCGCAGCGAGAACGTGCAATCTGTTTATCAGACTTCATTCATCCATTAACGAGATATCAGGTGTAAGAAGGTGGAGTAATTAGCCAAGTACCAATTGAAAACCAGTAGACAACTTAGAATTACCGTCAGCTGTTCACCACATTGGGACATGCTCTCTTCGCTGGATTCATACTACAAATATGCCACAAAAACGAGAGAACGGTTCCCACCTTTTTCTCTTGTTCATAAAATTAATAAGTTGTTAATTTTGACATCGTGATTTTTGGAAAGATAAGTTATCCATAATCAGTCAACCGATAATCCTGTATTTCATTCATATGTTCTTATATGACTAATTCGTTGACCGGTTATCGGTTATGTGGTGCAATACATCAATATGCAATCATACAGAAATCGTCATGTTTACGTGGCCACATCGTTCGCTCTGTACTCTAACTGTTTAGCTTCACTTTTTCGTCACAAACCGTGACTTTTCAACTACAAAAACATCCGTGTGTCAGAGGGAACAGGTGGTTCATTTGACGACTATCTTGTCGGATGATGTTCGTGACGGTGCCTGATATCAATTTGATTGTTGATTGTTGGCTTCACTAGTACGTCGAAATCGCGAAATGCTGGGTATCCATTGATTGACCGATCAACTAACTGAACGACTTCGTAGGCCTTGTGTGAGTTCGTGTTGATTTGAGATGATAAGAAAAAGGGCTTTATATTAGAAGCGTGGTTTTACTTGACGACAAATGCCTTAACTAGAGCTTCCCACAGTCAACTAACTTATCACGGCACGGCACACTGGTCTTTTTAGTAAGGTGCAGCGCTGTTGTAGTGGTGCTTCGTTGATAATGGATTTCCCTGTTGTCGTATCACACACATGCAGGCGTGTGGTCCAGTATATTTTGAACTTTCGCGGTTTCAGTTTATCATCCGGGTTAGCGATCAGACGTTCTCGTTCTGAATACCCAAGTTGGCGACCCCAATGTTCGTATTTGTGCAAGCGGGCTGTCGTTCTCTCGGACTCAATCAGTTACGTAAACCACTAGCTCAGAGATTGTCTCGATTTTTGATTTTTCAAATGTATATTCATTTGCTTACGTTTCATTGAAATAGTGATTATTTCTGATCTTCGCACCCCCTATCTTTCCCAACAATACTGTCGCATCCGTTCCATAGCTAGATTCTGCACAATCCACCGGAAAAGGTTCATTCAGCTTGTAAGTGAACTTGACTTCCCATCTTCCATCTGTGCCTTTTACCTACTCCTATGCTGTATGCATCATAATGCTTATCGATTTTGTTCCATATGATGCTATCTTTCAGACTTAGTCTCGTGTTTTATTATTTGAAGCGAGCCTGGTTTGATCCATTTATTTTTCCAATTGTAGAAATGGAATCTTGGCTGCTCAAGTTTAGGATTTTAGGATCATGGCCATAGTTACATCCTACCTAGTGTCTCCGGTTCACGGTTACAAGTGATCATCCAACTGGAGGTTAGAAACAAATAGGATGAGTCGCTAGCAAGCAGCGGTAGTGTTGAGGACGCGGTGGTCTTTTTTGCCCGTAAAGTGTCCTCCCTGTAGAATGCTGCGGGTGTTCGTCGATGACGCCGTGACCGAGCAACTGTGGCTCATCATAACATGTTACCGGAGGCTTTAGAATGGAATTTTTCAAATTATTTTTGTGCTGGGACTTCTAGAATGCTTGTTTTCCCATCTATTCCGTTCAAAAGGCGGATGGACTGGAAAGCAGGCCGCAGGCTCCAAGCAGTTTTTTGCACATACCTCGTTGCGCGCAGTTACTCTGGTTTGATGAAGAGCTCGGTGTAGTACCTCTGCATTGGTATGGTTATCCGGATGGTGTAGCATTCGCAGAATAGCCACGGTTCGCTGTGGACAATGGATGACGTGGAAGGTTGCTTGGAGGAAGTGACCCCTATGATTAACGTAACAGGATTTTTTCATTTTCACTTCTGCGTTGTTTTCGGTGCATGCGTTCGTGATCATGTTCAATTTGACTTTTTGCCCCACATAGCACTGACGATGAACTTTCAATTGGATTATTTTCTATTTTATTCATCAAACTTACTACACCAACTCGGAGCAGTTTGCCACTGCAGTTTGCTCATGTAGCTCCTTGAAAAATGCGATAACAGTTTGATTTTTTTCCCCTTACACTGTTAGCTCTGAATTCTTGTTTCATTTCTTATCGTGAATGCTTTTCGAAACCAAAGGATCTAACTTCCGTCCTTCTACCTGTATCGACTAGTGAATTCAAGAATTTTCTGTGCATTTTTCCCTTCACACATACATACACATCGACAGTTCTAGTGTCTTTGAACTAATTGGCCGTTGTACGGTCACGTCGAATGATTTGATAGACCAAATCAGAGCTCATACACTGGCCACTGGACTACATCTTTTAGTTTCTTCACAAACAACGAGCCCGTCAGGTGTCACAAATCATCTTCTCTCGACGGCTGTTGGCTCTGGGCCAAACGGTGACCTCGAAGTGAACGGAAATGAAACGAACTGCCTGGACCCTTCATTGGACGTCATGACCCATGATACAACACGTTCGAATGGTGTTCAGCCTGTTATCGCAACTGCTAGGATCGACAACAATTTCGCTGTACCAACTGAACGTGGTTTACCATTGTTCGGCAGTGTATGCTTTCGAATAGTTGCACAGCCACACTCGGTTCAGAAACCGCTTCACACCGGATGGTTGTGGATTCGAGTAAGTCGATTTTTATTCAACGCACGTGCGCATCTTCTCTGTACAAGCGTCGAATGAATTTAAGAAACCCGGGCGATCACGTTTTTCAAAGCTTTTGCTTTCAATTCATACTTTCTTATCCCACTAGTTCGGTCGGCCGAAAGCGGTGAGAAATCTGATCCCCTGTATACTTCGATCAATCATAAACAATCGAATGTGCTACGATTCTTTCCCGCTAAGGTAGTTAAGGTCATATTGATGAATACAGGGCAAGTATATATTGTCACAGCTAGACCGATGGTCTTAGGCTGCTCAGAAATACAGTCACTACGGTTAGGAAATGTGTTGTTTTAGTACAAACATCTGATTTTGTGGGGAACGTCTGTCAGCAACTTTGAGTTGGGGCTCGGGTGATGGTAATCTGTCGAGCTCAATCCTCGGAAAGGGTATTGAATTTGAATAAATATGACGGTTGGAAATGGCATTGCGCATATGATCCTGCAATGCATATTGTTCTTTGCGCGTATTAATATTCAGAGGTGGCTAGTTTTTGACTTGGACAAAGGTGTGAAAACCCTGTTTGATGAATTGTCCCTAGCAGGACCGAGTTAGACTTTCCGGCTGAGGTTCGCAATTTCCCCATGGAATGGTTGATCACGTTTGTTGATTTGACCGTTTCTCAGTCAGTGAAATTCTTGTATTTGAACTGTTTTTCAGCTGTATGATTTCTGCTCTCGTTCTCTTCTGTTTGCTTGTTCGCTGTTCTTCCATTCATTTCGTTCGAGACCAGATAGTTCTGCACGGTAGCAGCAGCTGAGAACGGAACATATTAGACCAAGATACCAAACTAAACTTATTTGGTCTTATGTTTTTGAATGAATATCGTCACGATTGGTTTGCCAATCATGTTACTTGTGTGTACCTAATGGTGCGGTGTGGTCCAGATGCACAAATAAACCTCGATTATTGGAATTTAGGATTATGCCACAACTGAGTATTTCGTCCCGCCCTAATATTATTCAAAACTGCGGTGAAAACGTTGAACTGTACTTCCTGTTTGTTGTTGGTCATCATCAGTCGATCAGATCCGACCAGTTTCGATTTGAGTTTTTCAGTTTGCTTAGAGTCAATGTTATCCTGGATAGTGCACCATATGCAGAATGTTTTTTTAAAAGCCCAGGCTGCTGGTTGAACTCAGCGTTCACTGTTCCGAAAGTGATTCACTATGCGACGAGAGGGATTCACGCTTATTTTGTGCCGATAAATGCGGGTGAACATTTGTACACTACTCCGTTTGGGAAAACGTTTGACTGTGGAAAGACGCTTGTCCAAATCTTATCATAAGGTGAGTTCATACGGCTAGACAATAGGGGATTGAGAGGAAGGATTAGAGAACACGTTAAGGAGTGTACAAACGCGAGCAAAGCTTGGACTTGAGTGGATTCACCAAGCACATTTATCTAGGGCTCGAATTTGGGGTCTACTCTTTTGTGTGGCAAATAGCTTACCACTACGTTGGCCTTTCCGGGGCTTGTGCAAGGGTTGATCTGACAATCGCTTGACAGTCGAGAGGGTACACACTTATCACACCCAGGGTACTTGACCATCACAGTACGGACTTCATTAAGAGGACACCAATGTCGTGCAAACATGCACACTTACCTGTTCGCACTTTAGAGTTGTCCAAATGCAGCGAAATTTGGAATCACTTTATATGACGTTCTTCGAGTATGTATGTCACAGAAGGATCATGCCCCGTAGCCACTAGGGCCCACTACATAGGAGAGAAGCAGAGTCAGGACTAGCCGGCAATCGTCATCCTGAAATTTGGAGTGGTACCGAACCAACTAATGTCCCAACAAATCAGGTGTGGTAACGAGCCAGGCGACGGCGAAATGCTGTCCATTGCCAAAATGACCAACTGATCTAATATTCGAACCTCTGACTTTTTGGAGTGATAAATTCTAAATCCACATGACCACCACCGGTCATTAGTGAGAAATTATGAAGAATACTTTTGCGATCTGAACACTCACGGTTAGAAATGGGGATTGCAATTGTACAGCTGGATGTGTTACGGGTTGTTAGAATTCGGTGAAATTTGCCATGGTTGAGGTACTGTGAGTGGAGTCATAAGGATAAACAACAAAATTGGGCTTGCACACAGCGAAAAGATCTGCGTAGAACAACAGAGAGCACACTAGGGACCGACAGTAAAACAGTTCAACCGAACACGCATACACAAACCTGCAGCTGTGTTGAAGGCCAGACATTATGCCGTGAACACCGCTTTGATGAGGTCGCATCATCACGCGCACGTAGTGACCTGTTCGATTTGCAGCTTTCTGTGTGTGTGCGCGTTTCGATTAGGGTGCAGAACCAAATGATGTTGTCCACCGGGCATATTACCGTAAGTGATTCAGAATGATAATTATCGGTAAACGCATTGGTTCTCTTAGGGTTGTTGACTGAGATCACCAGGCTGACCACAAGCGTATATGCGCTGTTGTTTCATTATTTGTCCGTGTCCAGAGAAATCCCTTATTAGGCCTCACGAGAATTCGATCATAGGAGAATAAGTGACTCCCTAGGAATGACGAGCACTGACCATGAGGCCTTTCGGAATACATATATGAAGATAACTCGGGAATGACACAATGCTGCCGTCGTTAAGAACGATAGCGGTAGAGTTCACGAATACTAACTTGCCATTAAGAGCGGGAAATGTTTTCAACCATGTGGAAGATAGGTACTGTTTCGAAACGCAGAAAACGGACGAAAAAAGACGTCTGTTCTACTTTGGCTGCAAATCTTCAGTTGGTTTTATCTCCGAGCCGCTATCTCCAGTTTCCACTAACTCTGGTGAGGTAAATCGAATCGACCTGACGAAAGTTCGTTTATTAAAGAAAATCAAATGGCTTAAGTTAGTCTTTCATAATCATCACTCACTAGTCGATGCTTCTCTCGGCTAATTCGATCTACCGGCATTCATTGGCTTTCTCATGCTACATTTTTGTCTAACTTGTCGATCAGCATATTCAGCGTGGAGTCCCCGGGGCTATAATGATCTCTGGTTCGGGTAATGATTATGACAAGTCGATACCAACTACTCTTACAGAGGTACCTTATCGTCCCAGATGAGGAAAATTGAGAGCTGCCATAACCCATGAATTACTTCTGGATAACGTACTGGATAGAGTTTATCGAAAACACGCTTGGTCCCGACTACGCGCGATTCTAGCACATGATTTTTTTTTACCTAGCAGCGAATGATGCCCCTATGTTATTTTATTCGTTGCTGATAACTAGATTCGGAATTGACAACTAATGACCGATTTTAAATTTGGTTCTTTTTCTCACTCGCTGACTGAATATTTCTTTTGTAGCCATCCTTGCGCATTCTCAGAACTGTTTTGTGTGCAGTATCGTGCATCTCATTTAATCTGAGTTATTTTAATCTGTGGCTAGTAGCAGAGCATTTAGTCCCAGCGATAACCATCTATCGGGGCCTGTATCAATCGCTTATTCGCCTCTGTACCCCCTAGGCACGTACGTGGCAACCGATCGCAAATATTTTATTGTACATATCTGGATATTTGAGTTCAACTTTATTTCCGATTCCTCACGTGGCAATCTAATCTCAAGTAGTAGCGTAACTTCACCGCCAGCTGCCACAAAAGTCGAAGAATTTACTCTAACATCCGTCGGGGAATTGTCGATCCACGTCTTCCTCAAATCGCCATCTGCACTAAAATATGATGATCAGATTTCCGGCTAATTGTGATGTACACGTTTCATTACACAGTTTCGTCGCTCTTCGAAATTGTTGTTTCAGAGCTATTCTTATTCGTAGTGTCGAATAACTTATAGCATCATTCGTAACACCGCCTGATGTAAACTCGTCTTTGTCATCATAGCCATCATCTTCATCGTTACCAACCATTCGACAAGTGATTAATGAATACCGGGTTTTCAACGGTGTATTCTGACCGTTGATATCTCGTGTTTCTCGGTTTTCAGAAATTGACTGCCTCACCGGAACAATCACCCGCTTGTTTGTATTGGTGCGAATTACGTGATCGACACTTGTGGGCCTACGCAGTCGTGGAGAACTTGCGTCGTGATCTCTCCAGAATTTCCGAATCTCAAATGGCGGTAAGTATTTTCCCCGCTGTTGACTTACTCTCTATTGCCTGGAAATTCTATCGTTTGGATAAAATCCATGCTTAGTAGGCGGCATAGTGATTTGTGATGCACGTCATTCGGACTTTTTGCCTTCATACATTTGCAGTTATTTTCCCCAACATCTAGCTTAGAGTAAAAAGTCAGATTTTTGTAACGTGATCAATTTTTCCCACCTTGAATCGGTATCTCGCTTGATCAGTTGAGTTCTGCATTAAGTTTCACATTCATCTTAATTGGTTCTCCCAAATTATATGTTAATGAATTAATTGTCGGCTGTGGTACTTTTACAACGCTATTGCGGACACAAAATTAATCAGTTGGGTGTTATCACAATCTATGATCCATGTTCACATCCTAGTATTCCGGACTGCAACTAACACGATCCGTTATGTACTACGGCCATATGGAAATAATAAAAAATCGATCTGGAGTCAGATATTCTGCCATGGGATTTTTCGAGCTGTCATACGTTTTGGTCGCTTCGTCTAGAGTACGAGATGGATTGACGGAACTCTCCGCTCGTTTTGTATCCCCAGCTCTTGCGCAGCAACGCGTGACTTGATAGGGAACACCGTTTCCCGAAACATGTCAGTGGTGGTTCGTGTACTAAAACGTTTGGTGGTCTTCGGTTTGATAACCGGGTAGTATCAAGTCCATTGGCGAACCAAGGATCTCGATTCAAATGTACATCTTTGATAGTTTAAATGACTATGTTTATTCAACGATGAAGGAGATTTTGTATTCCGCAGCTTCATTTTCAAATATGGAACTTTTCGAAGACCTGCTTGTCTAGAATGGAGCTCACTTCGTCTCTGGGAGCTGATTTTGACCATCCGTGACCGTTTGTTTCCTCAGCTCGAACCCATTCTACCTAGATATGATCACCATGTGGTAATTTCTCTTCACAACCCAGTGATGCGCCTGTTATAATGCAGTTATTATTTCCCTTGATTCGTAGAATGGTGGTTTTTATCAGATCCCATCTTCCCGATGAGACGATCTTGTCATATAGTCGGTAAATCACGCTGCGTCTGGCGCGTCCAGCTGGACCTTCCTGGTCCAATCCGGATCTTGATTTGCTCCCTTAAGGAAGAAAATTTTCATCGGTTTCAAACTGGTTATAACGTCTTTTACTGGCTGGTCAGGATAAAGTATTGTATCTAGATTTATGCTAACTGTAACCAAACTGTGCGTAAGTCTTCGGCCCTATCTTTCATTCGTCCCCTCTCTGATTGGCCAATATCGCGTGCATTCAAGACATCCTGTCCTGGACCTACCACCCTGTGGGTTGACGCTGCGCTGAACGTGCCACTGTTTTTGTTTCTGGTCCAGTGTTTGGCTTGATTCAATCGAAAGTGGCCGCGTCACGTGAAGGAGCATGTTGATTGTCTCTACTCCACGTTGATTCTGTCTCATCAGTCGGTTGGTGGGTAGATCTTGTAGGTCATATGTGTAGCCACATCTGTCTTCGAGTCGTACGTTGATCGATAATTCGACTAAATCACAGTGGCTTCGCTTTCGGACCTGGGATTGAATTCTGCAGTTGGTCTATTCCTTCACAAATCTTACTCATCATATTCGTTCCACAATCCGTCTCAACAGACTGCAGTGCCAATTGTTACCTATTTAATTGACTACTATTTTTGTTCATTTTTATCAGGAGGATGAATCCGTTGCAGCTGAAACGGAGTCTGTTCGCATCGGTACTAATGCTGATGAAATTGATGATCGGAGAGATTCGCAATCCAGAATCAATTTGGATAATAACTCTATGGAGCAGTTTCAAATGTTGCAAGACAGCTTGCCTATCGTCAATGAAATGGATGTTAAGCAGAACCCCGAACAGCTAGAAACCGGGCAACAGCAACTAGTCTCCAGTACACCACAAACAACCCTCCAAAGTCCACTTCAGTTCGATATGCTGCCCCCAAGCCATGCCTTGCATCGACGGGCCATCGTACCGCAGCAGCTAAACGGGACGCAGTCAGTGACACCGAATGGTTCCTCGCGGATCCTTAAACTTGTCTTAGCTATCACTCCGGTAAGAGTTTCATTGGTCATTGAAATTCATTGTTTGTCATTGTTTGAAACGCAGTCAACAATTGTAAGGATTCTTCAACCAACTCTACTCACCGCGCTATCCGTTACGATTGCTCTTCTTACCGACTAGTTATCATCTTTTGCTTTGTTCAAGTTTGGTAGCTCTTTCTTACTCGGCTAACTTCAACAGTTTTGTGCCACGATTGCTCAAAAGGTAGAAGTTAGGCTAACTGAGACTGCGATCTGTTCTTTTATACTGTTTCTTTTTTTAATCACACTAATTGTGCAGTTGGAATACCAACCTACCTTCAGTTTGTCAGTTTATGTTATAGCAAAAATAAACTTGCCAGCCCTGAAAAGGTATGTCGTTTTCTAGGTTTCCGCATTATCATCCGAATACGTTTAAGGGACATCGGTTATTGATTTGACGAACTTATACCAATTCTCTCAAAGTGAACAAAGATATCATGATGGGACCACTTACCTCCTTGCTCCGTGATATTTGGAACGAGGAGATATTCCCGCTGTCGTGGGGCAAGTTGCCGATTGTATCAATCTTCGAGAAGGAAGCACGCAGTGACCGTAGATCAATTTAATTCCGATACTTATTATTTGTTTAGCTCGGATAATGTTGAGTCGTCTGACACCGATTCGCAAGAGTAATGTTCGATGACAACAAGCCGGATTTCATCCAGGTTGAGATTGCGTCTACCCGACTTTTACCTTTCCCCCAGCTACTTGAAACTTGCCACACACACACACACTTCCCCCGACCGTTGTAACTTTTCTGTGCTTGAAAGGTGCTATCCATTCAATCGACCAAACAGCGCTGTTCGGTGCGCTCCACCGGAGTGGTATGTTAGAAATTTTCTTGAACCTGTTCTGAGTATTGCATTGGCATGCATGTATGTGGCCATGTAAGGATATGTGGTGAACTGTCAATGTTCAAAAACGGTGTCCCGTCTCCATTCTTGTTTGGCTTCGTCAAATACGCGGTCTTCAGGATATGGCCGTCGAACTAAAAAAACGTAAAAAGCTTTGCGACCTAGAGTGCGCAGAAGACCGCCTGTGCCTGTTCGAATATAAAGAACATGCGCAGTGTGCACCGGACAGATTCTCAACGGTTGCACCATTCCGCATGTGTATGTGTAAGGTGCTGTTGCAAGGCTGGACGACAGTGATTGGAAAAGTGATACTCGGAGGAGAGAGATTGTCCACCGTTAATCGTTTCAACAACCTCTGCGGCTTCTTGGCTAGTGATGGTGGCTCAGAAATGAGGTGACCATTGACATATATCCTGGGCTTGAGCGAGATGCGCTGGACTGAAGCATTTGTGGCGTCGGCCTGATATTTCACTGAAGTCGAAAGGTCGTGTGGACTGTGCCTCAGTGCGCCCAGTTCTGTTGTATGGTTGCGAGATATGGAGTATGCCTGTAGGAGATGTTCGTCGGTTCGAGGTTTTCGATCACCACTGTCTGCGTAATGCCCCCGGGATTGGATGGGTTGACCGTGTCAGTAATCCTGAGGTGAGGAATCTAGTGCTGGGTCCCGATTCAAAGGATATTTTTTCACAGCATATGAAATTCAGTGGACTACGTTGGTTGGGTCACGTGTTAAGTCTGGTAAGCATTTGTTTTTTCTTCTCTCCCGTGGAATGGAAGAAGCCACGTGTGGGTCATTATATAACGTTGTAATGTGGAATGAGAAAATATACAACGAAACTAGGCAAAGTAAATGTTTCGCGTCTCCGTGGTTGTATTCCGGGAAACCCGTCAACCAGCTGGTTGGCGGCATTGAGTGACATCAGCGAATCGTTGACATTCGACTGATCTTACCGCCGCGGTGTTAACTTCCGACCTTTAGTTGGTAATCAGATGTCGCGTGAACACCACAGATGTCTCAAATTTGTGTGTGCCAATACAGCCTTGGTCTTTACTCAGAAGCAGCACTCATCTCAATATCTTTATCATACAAGGAACTTTCTGAACAAGCATCAGTGCCATAATATTCTCGCTCGAGGATGTGGCTGCTTCGTAACCGTTTTGACTACAAAGTTGAAGATTATTAAGGTTGGAAACAGGCGGCCCTGACGAATTCCACTTCTCGTGATGAACCCGAGTGAACGATCGACCTAGGCGCGGACTTGACTTCGGTTGTTCACTGACAGAGGTTGGGAAAAAATGAAGTGAATTCTTCTGGTACAGAGAGGCAGTATCGGAAAAGGGGATGGTTGGTTGAGTCAAATGCCGTTTTCAGGTCGAGAGAGATATCGGGCCTAAGGGAGATGTGTCCCTGTTCTGACATCTCGATACAGACACGGTGAGGTCAAAAACCGGACTAATTCTCACCTGTACATTTTTCTCGATCACTAGGCCATTCCAGTCTCATATGTTCCCGTTGTTACTTCCGGTAAACATCTCATTTAAAACGACTCGTAATTTCGATCGAGTCTATAAATTGTACCAACCAATACTTATTTGTAATTGTTAATGATTCGTGTCCAGGGCATCACGAGTTTTCTACTCCATTACCTCAGTTTGTCTAACTCCGTGGCTGAGTCCGTTCAAATTATCTGCCTGCGCGGAATGTAGGATAAGGACTGTTTAACTTCTCCAGCATTGTGTGAATAAGAGAAGAATGATTGGGGGCAACGGAAAGGCTAGTCGATCGATGAAAGAGCGCGAAGATGACAGTTTTGTGTGCTTACCAGATGGCATACGTTCGGAAATGAAATCCCGGGCTATATGACGTAATCGCCGACATGTTATCTAAAGTAGAAGTCACACAGCGTCAGAAAGCAAAACCAGTCACAGTTCATTTGTGGCAATCAGGATGCACCAACAACTTGGGGTTCATTTTTTCTATTGCACAGAATGACTTAGAAAATATGGTTGGACTGCTTCATGTCATTCTATGACGCCGAAAAAAATCGCGAGAAACGAAGACGTAAGGACGAGATGGAAGCCCTCGAATGTTGGCCAGAATAGTGCGAGTTTGCTCAAAGTTCTATTGCTGAATGTTCACAAATAGTCGGAATAATTTTCCCGTTTGGTTTATGAAGTTCGCGGATGCATCGAAGCACCAAGTAGACCGTGACAGCGGGCCTGGTGACAACGGGGTTTTCGTCCACTTATATGGCCTGTCAACAAAAGCGCATCGTGTATGTGTGATGAGTTACGCATTACGCTTGGGAGTATTCAGTTTCAGTCACTATCCGGTCATTTACAGTCCGAACAAACTGTGCATAGGACCTACAGAAGTGGGAGATTATCGTGCATCTGAAATCAGCATCCTTCATTCAAGTTTATCGCATTTGTACTTTATCTGACCAATTTATGATTATAGAAATGGCTCCGTAATATTCGCTCAGTCGGTACAATGTCTGAATTAGAATTTGCGACTGATGGATTGTTTCTAAATGAAAACTCGGCTAGGTTATGAATGCTGTTCAACCATCTGGACGATGATGTTCTTCCTGGTATAGTTTATTTGCTTAATATGATGTTAATGTTGGCCTTGTTTAGTTTAAAACGCTGGAAAAGTTTGAACAAAATTTTGAGTCGACCAATGTCATGAAGTTAGTTCCTTATCTTCTGCGCGTTGCTGTCAAAAGATTTTACTGTTTCTCGCTCATTGTTCTGCTGTCACGGTAACAATGCAAGCAATTAACGCGGCAGGCATAAGCGAACGTGATGCAAATCAATCTCCTTGTTCAACGGAAATCGTCCTGTTCGTGATCGACCGTAAATGTTAGACCTCAGTTGACACGAAATGCACCCCCCTACCTAACAACTAAATACTTGCAGCTTATAAATACAATGGGCAACCCGTGGGTAGACTACACGACAAAATAAGTGTGTCTGCTGGGCATGCGAGTTTGTTATCATTTATGAATTTGGACGGGGAAAAATTGTAAAAATGTTCATAAAAATCTTCGTGCTTTGGTTAGGTTTCGTTTCTCACGTTTCGGACGCGTTTGGTTAGACAACCAGGGGCGCCCATGGTTGTCTGGCCTCATAAAAGAATCTACAAAGGTAAATAGTAAGGGAACTTGTAGGTAAATTCATGTTATTCGCTGATGCTCCTTCACACCTAACGAGTATCGGAGCCTACGCAGATGAACAGTGTAAATTTTCGGATATATGACCTCTTTCTTTCTTTCTTTCTCTCTCTCTCTCTATATATATATATATATATATATATATATGTATATATATATATATAAACATATGTGCACGATCTTAGGATTTTTTCTTCCACTTTGGTTCTGTAAAGTAACGACCAAGACTGGTGCACATTAGTGCAGGGTAAATAGTTGTGCATATACAGGCACTAAAAACAATCCGTCGTCAGTGTACGTCATCTTAGCTTCTCGATTTATTACTCCCATGTCGTGTTTTTTGGTCCTATAGAAAACGCTGTTTTTGGACTCTGCTCCCACTCTCCGACCGATCAGCGTTCGTCTATTCGAAGATGCTGAGATGCTTATCACTCCTGCCAGATCTGACTATTCCGAAAAACAGTCTCCGCCTCAACAGCCACCAGTTCGTTGTCGTAGTTCGTCAGCAAACACTGACCAGCCAACTCGATTGTCTTTCAGTGGTATCCAACCGCCGTCGGGCTCTTCAAAAAATCCTTTATTCAGTTCACCAAAAGCCTTTCGAAAGATGCGTAACATCAAAGCTCAGGTGAAGTCTCGTTCTCTGTCCAACGTCAAACAGTTATCGTCTTTCGTGGATTTTGATGACCTAGATCCTGCTCTGCAAACTGTTCCAGGGTGCGGATCATCAATGACGTTGCCCACGCGTGGTTCAACCAGGCCATCTCTTGAAGATAATTTACCTTGGTTTACTGATTCAAAAGTTCATCATACACATTCAAAAGAGCCATCTTCTCCGTCGACATCCGATGTGATGCGTGATAATCTGACTTCTACAAGAAGACTATCGAGCAGTTTGGACTTCGTTTTCTCCATCCCGAAATCTAAACCCATGCCAAGTAAAGCATCTCCGTCGGAGACACTTCCTCGATTTCGTCGAAAGAAACATCATGAAGTGACACTGAATCGACTCTCTCGCTCGTTGGAAAATCTATGCAAACCACCTCGTTTTATTGGAAGCCCCGAGGCTAGAAGACAAGACGGGAATAACGGGGGAACTGAATGCATCACGGACGCTGATTCTGTGGCTTCGGAACCTGTCCAGGAATCGAGTATAGTTTTTGGATATTCTGCCGCCGAACCGTCACAGCCCCGTGGAAAGCAGTTCTCGTTGTATACATTTCGCATTGCAACCGCTAGTCGTGTGCTTAGTACAACCGGCAATTCGATCATTTCCTCTCCAACCGGGGAATCTGTCCCAGACCGACTTACCTTGGGCTGCTGTGTCACATCCTCAGAAGTATTCGAGTTTGGAGTCTCAAAACCGGATTTGCGAAATGTACTCAGATCAGCTGTGCCCTGTGAAGCAGACGATTCGCCTTCTTTTGCAAACGAGACGGGTACGGAACACTGGTTGAACATGTTCAAGGCCCATGTTGCGGAACAGTGTAAGTTTACAATCGTTTTCGTGTTGTGTGCCTATTACCTTTGCAACAATTCCAAATCCACTTATCTGTCTCGGCCCAGGGGCATAGCAGACTTCGATATAACGACTATTTTACCACACGAATTTCCAGTTCACCGAAGTGACCGACTATGTGGTGCACTTTAAAATTTTTCTCGTAGTCCAAGGCCCCTGGTGTTTATCTGTTACACATAGCATTTTCAAATTCCATCGATCTATCCGCGGTTTCCTCGTATCAGATTCGATTGTTGATTTTTTATGGTGAGTTGAAGGTCTGTATGACCTCAAATGCGCACGTGTAAACATGGAGACCTAACGGAGTATGCAGATAACATTAACTTTTAATAGGAACTGTAACGGGTACACTATGTGATTGCAAAACCCAGGCCACTTTGTTTATCAAGCGATCAAACTCGAAACCAAATCCCATTTCTCATCTTCCGAGAAACGTCTCGGTTCTTTTGCCGAATCTGTTGACATGGTGTCAGATTCGCGAAGAAAAGGTTCAAACTGAAGTACACTAATGCTCATTATCGTTTTGGTGCGTTCAGATGTAACCCATCACCTCTCTGACTTGAAATTTACCTCACTGATCATTGTTCTTCTGTTTCATGCGCACCTCAACAGCAACGTGGGGTCCGGATGCATTTTCCGATACGGTTCGTATTCCCGAGGTTCATTTGACTGCTCGAGACGTGGGGACCAGACGCTCGCTTGCTTTTTTCTGATACATTTCACCGTCTCAATTAGCAATTGTGGTCGGTGACAGTAATTTATTGAAAGTGCAATGCTCTGTTTATACACATGGTTTCTGCTTGTGTTTTTGCATTCCGAGATTCCCACATTTCAGTTCTTTTCAGCAAATTCATTTTTGTTTTCTTCGCTCACAAGAATTTGTCTTGATTTCTTCGCATGCGAACATTTGAACTCAGCGACCGGGTTGTTCTCGTGAATTGAATTTGGTCAGTTCACCGATTTCCCTTGTTATAATATACTCTCGTTCGGGCAACTTTTTCGCCTATCTCTGTCGTTTCCGACACGGGAAATTCATTCATCGAAATCTTATCGATCCCGAGTGTGAAATGAATGAGTGATGTGAACTTCAAAACCGAACCCACTCCGAAATTCCACTAACGGGCATCGCCATTGGTAACCAATAGGATGAAAACATGAATTATCCGAATCTATTCGACTAGATTTCTTGGAGTGCAAAATCTTGCGTTCGAATTCCATTAGAGGTTATGATCTGTACTTTTTTAATTTATACATTATTTGAATAAGATTTTACTTTGAGAGTATATCCATGTCTGTGATGGAGTACTAGTGACCTTGCCGATGTTTCGTTTCAAATTTAAATTAATTCAAAAATAGCCCGTTGACCTTGTGGTTTTAAGTCTGTGCTGGTCTAAAGGCCTCAGCAGGGTCGGCTACTCGGAATGCTCTCAAATGACCGGCGTCCCAGGCCGGCTCTGCTGAGGAATTCCTGAGCGCTGCCTTCTCGTGGTGGAAGTGTTTCCACAAGAGCGCGAGGACGAAGGCGAATGCCCGCGCCCTTCACCCGGTTGACTGGCCTTTGGTAGTCGGTCCAAGGGAGTTAACTTAATCCTGATTCCAAACCAACCACGGGCGGTGTACGAAGCATACGTTAGTGTGCTCACCGGTATATGTGGAACAAGAATGTAATGTGCATGCAGTATACCTAGCTCCATCCGAAGGGCGTATGAACTGAGCAATCAGTCATCGGTCCTCAGTGGTTTACGTGACCCTCAGATCGCCCTGTTATTTTGTGGGTTGGACCATTTGATTAAAGGCTCTGAGTAGGGTCCCCTAAGACACCGTTGGATTTCGGTTTGAACAATCGCGGGGTATGAAGCCCGGCGAGGTCCGAATGAATCGGCAGTGGGAGGACCGACGCGTGTGGTGAACCGGGTGCATTTTTCTATTTTTCCTTTTCCTCTTTCACACTCTGTTTTCATTTTTCGCCACGATTACGACGGCACATGATATGTATTCATATTTGTTTTATATATATATATATTTACATATATATATATATATACATCTGTTGGTCGTGCTCCTACACTGTTTGACTCATGTAGCATTCCGATCTGCTGGTGAATTTATGGCAATCTCGACTTGTTGGCTAGTCTGTTTCCGCACTGCTGACATGTTGTGATGCACTGGCATGAAATGAACTCGTTCGAATTGGTCGAACGACCAGAAGCTGTGCACAACACTATTTCAATGAAATTAGTCTCTGAATCGTTGGTCACATTTTCCAAGTGCAAATAATCTTATCCCGACCCTTAAATCGTCGACTCATTTTCCATCCCGCCCACACTGTAGCCCGTTCCCACTTATCCCATCGATAAATCAAAATTGAGCAGACACGGCGTTCGTTTATTGGCCAAAATCAAATCGTTTTCCTTGGGTTTCGATGATCACCACCCACTGGTAGATTGTTCTGCCGGCTTATTTGATTCGTCGTTTCTGACTGACCCTCCCATAGAGCCCTTTCGCTTATCCTATTGGTTGACGTTATCATTACAGTGTCATTGCACCTGTGTTGATCTTTGATCAGACTGATGGATATGACGAGTCAACATCGATTACCTATACATTCTAATCTCTTCCTTGGCTGTGTTTCAAACCGTAACGCCGTCTCGGTCAAAATGATCTGAGTTTTCCGCACCTGAAATATCGAACCAAGTAAATCGGTGATGCGTATACAAACAAATGTGCGACTTCATTCGTACAATCAATAATCGTTATTATTACTTTGTCCATCCGAAGTAATTGTTTGGTGCAAAGTCCTGATTTTCGTGAATCTTTTTATATGACTGGTTGAAGCTTTATTCGAGTGTAATTTACGTGCAAGTTATTGTACTATGTTCAAAGGTGCCAACACTGATTGTATCGCTACCTCAAAACGATCAGTCTGGGGAGGAATGTGTTTCGAAGCTGTGAGCATGAGACTGTTAGCGATTGTATCGGTTGTTGCATTCTCTTCACACTCCCAAGTCATGCCAGATTTGTCCAGGGAAGGGGAACTAATATTGAAACGTGGGTGAAGGTTTGGGCATTAAACTGTTTCCCAAAAGTGTTGGTTGCCACTCCTCGGGATTACGTTAAATAAGGGAGCATTTTACGCGTTTCTTGAGTGCGAATTAAGTCCGGGCGTGACCGATTTATTTCAGATAATGTGGCCGCGACACCGATTTATTTCGCCCAAATTCTCCATTACGGTGATAAGGATATCTTACTTCAAAAAACGTAAGTCGCCTTAGTTTGTTCGGTCACATTGTTACTTCATGAATTGATCATGTCGACGAACTAGCTAGTTTCACATCTGGTCGCAACCGCTAGCCCTCCGTTATTTGCAATCGTAAATGATTGTGGTCCTCGTGACTAAAGTTTTGAACGCGTTTTACACCTGATTTGTTTTTGGAAAACTGAATGAATCATGACAACCAGCACGACGTAGCTCGATTGGAGTTTGCTAGCGATGGCTGTTGTGCACTTGAATTAGCTGAGTGTTGCTTTGTTAATGGGTAGAACATTGTCAATAAGGTGGCGTTGAAAAAGACATTGGTTCCATGCAGGCCGTTGGACGCCAGCTTTGATAACGTGGTGACCAGGAATTTCCATCCAAGAACGTTCATTCTGGGTTCGGATGACTGCTGTCGACTGCGTACAAGAGTGAAGTTGTCATGTTTTCAAGAGTGAATAAAATATTGACGCTGAATGATAAATCGTTAGAAAATAGGTGAACCAGAAGCGCCAAGTGTTGATGAAACGATTGGAAGGTTCAAAACCATCGAGTGAGTTTCCGCAGAACCCTGCTCGATTTGTTCACAGTTTGTCAAACTTCAAGTTGGACAAGACGTTGTTATAAGTTTTATCCCTG
>LUCM01005486.1:52851-206195 GCA_008360955.1 Fasciolopsis buskii
CAAGGACACCTAACTTCGTTAACGTGTCCTGTTGTTGTTTTGCCACAGAGGCTGACTCAGAATCCGACGAAAATGTGATTAAAATCCAACCGCTAAGATTTTCTGTGGCTCTGTCTATCCGTAATTCCACCTTAACCTTTCAGTCGATGTTTTCAGGTGGACTATCTTTGATCTGTCGCGTGTCAGCTTGGATGCAGCTACCCGGGTTTTTGGTCGAGTGAATTTGACTGACAGTATTTTGCTACTCTTGAGTAGTTAAGAGCTACGCGAATCGTTTCACTAAATCAACTACGTGATATCGCTCAACTCGCCACTAAGAAGCCATGAAAGCACTGCACAACCGTCCCATCCTTGTTAGGAATAACGAGCAACACATATTCACCGCGCCCGAACTGAGACGCGATTCCGGGACGAACGACCTTGAGTCGGATGCCTCAGCTATTACGCTATTGGGCAGGCTCTGAACGGTTTGTTGATGTTTCTGTGGTTTCTTACCGGTGAGTGAGCGATGATATCACATGGTGAATTATTCCATGAAACATTTAATCTCCTACCACTAATACATACCAACTATACGAAACTTATCTGCAGTACCGGGCTTGGTGAACTTTAGGGGCATTCAGATGCTCAAACTGTTGATAAAAATCACCCTAGTTCAAAAGAAACGGGTATGAGCAGGGCAAATCTACGTCAACACGAATTGAAATGGGATGGTTCAGTGACACAAATGGCTGTTTATTGGTTCTCAAAACCAGAAAAATTATTCTAACGACACATTTGTTTTGAATTGTTCTTACCCTGGTAATCCAATGTACTCTTGCTTTCTTAGGGCTTATAAACCATACACTATTCTGCTGGCATGCGAAAGGGGATCCGTGGGGTCACATTGGGATAAACTTACAAATGCGCAGGGAACTTTCACAAATTTCTACTATTCTTAGTTGCTACGTCAGTTCCATTGTGATTTGTTCTGTTCATTCAATTTTACTTACATGAAACTCGGCCTCTAATCTTTCCAGTTGCCGAACGGAATAAGCTTGCCTTGGCTTTCGTTCTAAAATTTGGTGTTTCACTGCCGGTTGACCGATTATCATAAAAGCATAGTCTTTTAGTGAATTCATAGTACACGGGCTTGGAGATGCTGGTGAAATTGTTGTCGTTGTTGTGACGGAGGTCGTACACGTCAGATCGGATCTGAGGATTGGTTGTTCATCGTCTTTGTCCAAACCGTAACTGGATCCACATAACCGTGATCCATATCGGGTGGAATCCAAGTTAGATCCTAAAGGAATGCTGTTTTCCCCTGGACGAGTGGCAGCAAATTGAGCATTGACCACTGGAACGTCAAAATGATGTTCACTTTCTGCAGATTTTGAGGGGGTCAAAAAAATTTCTGGTCGTTTTGTCCGCTCTGCATCCGATTTCATCATCTTTGATCCTGGGTGATGAGAGCGAAAATTTGAATCGGACATTTATATGAACATTCTTTAACCAGTATTCTTTTGGTCGTAATACGAATAACCTTCAATACATGTTGTATTCATTGGAAGTTTCTGTCCATCCAACACCGTTCTGATGACGTTGAGGTCTTTGACGGTGAACTCAGGTAATGGGTGATTTTTATTTTCCCGATTGCTAAACAACCTTATGAAGATCAAACTAATGATGTTATTGTCAATGCCGTTTCTCTTTTAGTCTAATCTGTTATAAAATTCCACTGTATTTCTGTTTTTGAAATACCATTTTTTTAAGTTATCAGCTGAGAAGTTGAACATTCGAATCCCGAACTACGGCCTCACACAGTCGATGCACTATGGATAAATAGGCACAGATATTGAAATGGAAATATCAGGTAACGCTTTTGTATGAAGCAGATTCGGTGGTTTCGTTGAGGTTGGGTACCCCCCCCCCCTGCTAATCGTAGGAAGCAAACTGGCCGTTGGTCATATTTTCGACTTCCAGACAACGAAAACGGAAGCGGGTATTCTGTTGTTTGAAACGAACAGCTGCCTGTGCCAACTCGCTACTTTCCACAAACTGCGAAACAACCAGGACATAAACACGACACATATTTCCGTATTATGGGTGCGCAATTGCTGATTAGATTTTCTACTAGGTAGATGATGAGCAGTATGTATAAACATTGCGGTATCAAGCTGTGCACGTTGGCTCCGATAGACATTCACTTCTGTGGTTTGGATGAACCAACATCAATCTCTCGTGACTTTCACCGCCTTTCTGAAGCGACCGAAAGTCTCAAGGTACAGAGAGTCAGTTTTTCAATGGAAGATCGTAAGCAGCATAAATAAATAAATAAATAAATAAATAAATAACTTATGATCGATTCACAATCCTCCAAAAGAGCGAAGTTATCACACGATAAAGTTAAACAGAAGGGTGACGACTGTTGCGGTTTTCTATTCTGGCTTGGCTGACCTATCTGCTTTCCGTCGTTCCATTGTCCTTCACTGGCAATGACAGTCTACTCTTCAAGCAGTCTGAGTGAATCTCATTCTGTCTGGAATGGGACCTCTTATTTCGAGTCCTTTGATGAATTCAAAAGCCACCTGGTATTTCCTACCTCTTTGCAGGATGACCTTATTGGTTAGCATGAATTATCTATATTTATCATTGTATACGCCCCTTGAAACAGACGTTTGTTCCACTGCTCGAATTCTGTTTTTGGCTTGTTCCATTTCATTCCCGTTTGCCTTAATCGACTAGATTGTTTCAGCTCCAGCATGTTCCCGTCAGTTTGTCCGTTGTGGTTCATTTGAATGTGAGTATTACCTTTCTGCTATATCAATACCATATTGATTTTACGACCACATTTCGTGAAACGAGGACTTGAGACGGACACAGTTGTAGCGTTTAACTTACCCACTTGCCGCTAGCTATGTATTGCTCTATCTTGCTTATAAGCCAACGATACAGGGACCTAGTTGGCCCAATAGTCTTATGCTACTGGGCCAAATGCCATAGTTTTCGGTCTATAGTCATTTCCAAAGATTCGCCTGTATGCAATTCACCATAAAGCCAAATCTCACACCATCTCAAGTTAACCAGTCGAGCGTTCATTAGTTTTCAGCTCCACTTATCTTTACATCCAGCCATTTGTTTCAGGGCCTACAGTTGGCCAGTTGTTTTGATCAGTCATCTGAAATTACTCAGTCTAGAGGCCTTTGACATTCATACTGTTTTTTTATTTCACTTGCATGCAAGACACCAAAAGCATGCTGTTCACAAACATGAAAAGAGAGTCGGAATGCTCATCCAAGGAATGAAAATCAATGAACTGGTTCCTCCGTCCCATGGTTCTCACAATCTACAAAATTAACTGTCTATTAGGACAGTGGTTGGTTTCTGGTGTCATGCAGTCATGTGCTTGGTTTTATCTGGCTCAGAACCTGTACGAGACTGAATAATCACGAGTAACTTGCACGATCCTTTCCAACAGGTAATAAACCCCAGAGAGCTCACATTGATTGACAGGTTGATGTTTTTACTAGACGTCACTTTACTATCCACTAATAAGTCATTTTTACAAATCGAAATTCCCACAAAAGTGGTGAAAAATCCGGTTTTTTTTACTGGCTTCATTGTCCTGTACGCATCTATCGAAGGTGAGACTTGATGTGCTCCATCGCAAAACGAATGAAAAGTCACGTGACGGATTGAATAAAGGGTGCAAAACCCCATGAAAGCGTGTATACTGACAAGGTTGTTGAACACTATCGGAAGAGGAGGCCGGGAACAATTGAGGTGTCGTGATACTCCTGAATGACTATATTACCATCTCCTCGTATTCCCACAGGTAATGGTGTAGTTCTGAAACAAAGTGGACAATCTGTGATTTGCATTTCAAGGAACCTCATTTAAGCTGAAAAGGGATATTCTGATGCACAAATGGAAACTGTCCAATGGGTAGTCAAACGCTTGTACAAATTCCTTTACAAGACGAAGTTTACTATCGTCGCTGATCATGAAACGTTCATGTTTTTATATTATCCCACACAGTCACTAGGGAAATCGCTTACTTAAGATGTGATCATAGACTAGACCAATTTCGAGTGCATTCATTGTGTTACGAAATTCATTTGCACTTGGACGGGACCAGAATTTGCCCAGATCTGGAAATGTGGTTTCTTCAAATCTACCACATACCGTGGTGGGCACACGAAGCGATTTCATTCCTTGCAGACTGTCGACACATTTGACTGGTCGTATACCTGCAGGTTTCACAAATGTTACTCCATTTAGACCAGGTGCATCTTTACCATCTCCTGGGCGACTCAGATTTAGAGGTCCATTTTGGTTTTGATCTTGTTCCTGATACAAGTGGACAGCTAAATTTCGCAGAAAAGTGTACGCCGGATGGTTGTGCTGAGAGTCCTCGAAGGAATAAAGCATAGGCCAGATTGGTTCAATTCCTCGAGTTCGATTTTCCTCAAATGTTCCGTTTTCCTTCCGAACCGATTCAAGATGCGGATCGTCATTCGACATAACTCCGACAAGTTGCCGATTCTCATGTTCACTGACCTGTGAATCAGACACGGATTTATGGTTGGTCATCACTGAGTCGTTCTCGTGATCGATCAGAGTTCCGTACACGTCGGGAGAAGATGACGGATCAGTTGACCGTGCACATGTTGGTCGTCCGGATGAATCCAAAAGATTTCGAATACTGAACCGGCCGGACATCTGAGTGTAAACTAGAGGATAGTGTTACCAATTAAAAGTTAACAAGTGACTTCAAAACAAAAATATCCTGCTAGTTGAGGTAACCTCTGCGTATCATTATTTTATCTTCTTTCCTGTTCATACCAGCAAGTATCGCAAGATTATTATTGCAGCCCGCTTGAAAGCGACGAAGTCGGATGGCCTATATCTGCGGTGGTCTTTGAATGCTGTACAAGTCACGCACTGGGTTTCGTGAATAATACGTGTTGCTAGCGTCAAGAGATACTCCGTGTCCCCCCCCCCTCGAGAGTGGTTGGCTCTTTGACCAGCTGCGAGGATCGTGACACAATGGAACTTCAGCAATATTCTAATGTGAAAACTTCCGTGGTTTATAGGTCAGTTTCTCATATTTCTGTCATCGGTGATAATTACAGATCCGACAGTTTTGGGGAGACTGCGTTTTATCGGCGCTAATAATTTTCTTACTTCCTTTTTTTATTCCGTGTACAATATCTCTGGAAGCGGACCATGTCACCGGAAAATTGCCAACTAGAGAAGTACCAAAGCAGCTGATCAACATATATCGCCAATATTTTGTTCCGAACAGTTACCGAGGCAAATATTTCAACTATCAAACGTTCCCCTTGCCTCTTCAACCTTATTTATCCTCGTGCACAAATTAGGACGAAAAGGATATTCGGCTCAGGAAAGAAAGAAAGGGTATGATTTTGTCAATTAGACACACTTTGATTACTAATAACGTGGAAAGTTATCGCTGACTATTTGAGTATATAGGCGTAAACTCAAAATCAAATCATAAACTGGGAAAACGATAGTTTGAATGAATTAAAATAGACAGAATCGAAACAGTCGTTGCTATCGTTGCCACTTGTTAGTTGTGATTAAACCCTGCCGCTGCACGAAATAATACTTTTCATGAGATTCAACGATCATTTTAGGGTTGCATCATTTTCTTACCTTTCTGCAGCGATCATCAACACGTTCGAAGGGTGAATGCGGTGACGGGGGCAGGTCTCACATTTCTACTACTTCAATCGGGGACATGCAAACACGCCATAAATGGGACTTGAATTATCATAAAGTCGAAAATATTCTCAATAGCTCCGGGACGGTAACCGGGCGGGCGACTGCAATTTGCCGTTCTACCCGAGAGAATAATGATCGGATTGACGTTTTCGTTCGCGTGGAGACGGTGAGAATTAAAGCTGCCCCTACCCAATGCACGTTTGTGTGACTTTGTCTGCACCCATGCGATAGCTTCATCGTGACTGGTTCACGCATACATATTCTTTGGATCAGGATTCATGATTTTTGACGAAAGTTTACAGGTGTTTTATGAACTTCATACTGGTGCCTCTTGCGAGGCGACACCCATTGCATCGTGCCGTTCTAGGAATTAGTTACTGGAGTGATAACATTCTGAATTTGATGTTGCAAAGTTTGTAGAGTGCCATCTTGTTAAATAAATGTCCGATTTTGTGAAACCTATGTGCAGTTTGAATAAATACATCGGTTTATTTCCTGCAATACTCAATTTCGTAAAGTTTGTCTATTTAAATATTTGTTTATTCATGGAACAAAAAAGTTCAACAAACAGGTTGTGACATCAACTTCCATTCGGAGTTACACCGTTCACCAATCGTTAAATGCGTCTGTCGGCCCCCGAGACGCGAAAGTTGAGGAGAACAGAGCCAACTTGTAACTATGCGACTCAAATAAGGGTGGTATTATTTAATTGGACAAAACGAACGTAGCATTAGAATCGATCGTTTTAAAAGTTATTGTATTTCGATGCATTCTGTTGACATCTCTTAGATCTTCCGGACACTTGCATATGCACCGGTTTGTTTACGCCAGCCTATTCCGAGATAGCTCTAACTACAAGGCAATAGTGTCGCGTTCGTATGATGTCACAATGGCTACTCGGACATCATTACTTATATCCGTGTTGGACGCTAAACAAACGAAGAACATTTCCGACAGAGTATTCCATTATTTCATATCCTGACATACCAGATTTCCCTATGAAGACTTAACCAACCAAACTGTCATTCTGGCGGAATACCTGCACATGAAGATTTCCGTTCGGTCTCATGTTCACATTACTAGCCGACTATTCAAAGCCGGTGGTTTGTGTGAATCCGGTCAATATGATCGGTTCGCTGTCCATCCCGTGGAAAGTTTCGGATGTCCGCAACACCCATAATATTAGTCCGATGCCGATGAAATTTTGACTTATGCCAATTAGATGAAACCCGATTAAATCACTGTGAGTCTGAATGATTGATACGTCCATCTAGGAACCACACTGCGATTCGTCTGGGAATTTTATTGGTCAGGTAGATCATCTTGTGATTCTTAAATTGTTTTGGCACTCATTCACGTTCCTAATTAGTCAAATGAGACTAATGAAAACTTATTAAAGAGTACACAGGTGTGTATATGGTTAAACAGGCTTGCCGGGGATGCATACCTGATGAACGGCAACGCTCACTAAACCGGTAGTGCTCTTCGGGGACAATATATCACTGACAACTAAAACCGAATTAGTTTGGAGTCCAATTGCGAGTACGAAGTCAGAGTGTGGCAAAGGGGAGATCACTGAATTCAATATCGCCAGTGGACTTCTGATCAGTCATAATGGTGATGGTAGAGGTATGATAGTGAAACTCGCCTCATATGGTAACTGTGTCACCAATACTCACGGATCGATTTTACAACTTCCCGTTTCCTTTGATTCCATTTCGAGATTACTGTTCTACTTCGACAACATGCTCAAACAAACACTCGCACATAATCGGTCTAACGCGAAACCTATGCAAGCATGACTAGTGGTCATATTTTCCAAGCCGATCACATGAGCACCGATCCTACATGAATTTAAATGTACCTTGCCCTAACGATTAGTTAATATTTACATTTGTTACTCGTCTATGTGTGTGTTTATTTTTAGCCGGAGATTCAACTCGAATCTCCGGTTATTTCCACTCGGAAATTGAGTAATCTATTCGGTGGTCTGATCGATTCCTTAATGGTTAGAAAAATCACGGTCATAAATGGATTTGTTCGTTTCCATGATATCAAGTGACTGAAAGCAGACCCGGATAACTTATTTGTAACACAACTTCTGAGTATACCTATGTGGGACGATACGGATCATCTTCACTTGAGTTCTGCTTCTCCACTACAGTAGAAATCTCCACTCGCGTCAGTATTTCATCATGGAGACCATCAGGCTATTTATTTCAATTGACTGATAGTACTTGGCTCTGTTATACTACATCCGCAAATGAATACTTTTACAATTTCTTCATCAAAGTGTAATTAAATAACTATTATTACAATTTTATAAACATTCAGTTATTTAATTTCCCCCAATGAATGCATATGCTCCGGTATCGATACAGAATTTGCTAAATTAAATTAAATATGATATTTAGAAGTTACTATTAATGTAAATTTAATATGAACATTTCACATTTTAATTCTCCGAGCGAAATGCAGGTATCTTTCGACTATCTAAATGCCAATTCGAAGACACATTCGTGTCTTTTTATTTTCACTTTCGGCTACTAGCCTGTCTTCTTTGCACTCTTCTATTCTCATCATTTTACACAGGTCGTCAAAATGGTCGATTCGTACGTTCTTCCCTGTGGACTGTCATTGCTCGTTAGGTATAGGTCACGCTCCGAATTGAACCATGCAACAAATCGTTTTCTAATCCGAATTATTCATTACACTCCTATTTATCCACCTGACGGTCACGTGCCTCGTATCCCTTCATCACCTGATTTCGTGCCAATCTACAGTTGTTTCATAAATCCCCCCTACCTCTCCTCACTGTCTGATCCTCACAAATTGGATGTTTTTCTCTCAGCTGAATGAGTCAGTAATCGATTGAGTTGTGCATTCGATAAGCTGACAGTCACTTTGACTTTAAAATGATTTTTTCCATGTTATTCATGAGAAAAAAATATTTAATCAATTTAAAAATAAGAAATTAATCCATTGATATATTGTAGACGAGGTTTTGACATCACTTTCCTCTGCCTACTTTTGGCTCAGTACGAACAGTTCAAGATGGGTTCAAATTTAAGTTTCGTCAACAGACATCACAAGGCTAATAATTCGGTACAAGAAATGGGAAGTTGCTGGGTATTGATTTTGGTTGCAAACATCCCGTGTGAGACAAAACGCTCGGTTCACAGCTTTTCAAATAGATTAAAGTGATTTTTTCTGCAGGTTAACGGTTAAAAGCAGCAGCTTCACAGATCTGCTTCGCAGTTAATAACCTTAAATCCCGCGGGACTCTTAAAATGCCGAGAATACTGTCGAGTTTCACCGGGAACGTCAAGCTGAGAGTTACTGTACGGTAGCCCGAGTTAGGGAATTCGGATTTCCAGACCTACTGTGAAAATCAATGATAGATTTGATGGTATTGATATACCGTCATTTTGATTCACCGTTGGTCTGACTGTGACAAGTTAATCAACCCAATTTCGGGCATCATTTGAGATAGTATTTATTTTCAATAGACAATTGATCGCGATTTTCGAACAATTCTCCACGTAGCGTCAACATTCAATACGATACGACGAAACAACGGGACCAGTGTATTTCCATTTTTGGCCTGGTTAGCATTTGTCGGCAGTTCACACTGATTGCAACAAAGATGGGACACGAAGCTGGACGAATGAATCCGATTCGAACATCATTGCCGCTGAGCTGTCCGGGCTCGGTTCCAACGGCTTATCGAACATGAACAATGATACGATGACCATATTAGACACTGAATCTAACAGACCACAGATCTTTGAACTCGTCGGATGAACAACTCCCAGTTCGGGCGTAATAAACATGGATTTCAAATGACTACTAACTAGAACAAGACAACCGTCCAATAAAGCCTTCATGGCATTCATTTGGGATACTGGACGACAATGCGTTTTTTCCAATGAAATTTTTATACTAATCGTGAGAAACAGTAATACAGCCGGCTAGTGTACATGTAGAAATCGCAAGCACTCCCTGTTAGAGCATGATTGATTTTTTTCGATTCATTCCGTGACACACAAACCTTTGTCTACTGAATCAAATGAACAAAACGCTGCCCATTTCAACTTGATCTGTACAGTTTGATTGAACTTTACGGATTTGTTTTTGGCCTGCCCGTCCAAAATGTAAATTTGGATAGATTCGAATTTATGACTTGATGAAATTAGGCAGTTGCACATCCAGGATGCCGACGACTTCGCGTTTATGACCGCAATGAATAAATAATTCATTTATACACACATTTCGGTGTATCGGAGCTCAGGTCACCATTGATTAAAATGTTTCGAAACCACAGTAATGTATCTCCATCACAACCGGGTAGTACTCGGACCCGGGACGAACAACTCCGGGGTGGACATTTTAGTCATTAGGTCAGTCCAAGTGCCACTCAGCAGGATGTGTTTAAACTGACAGCAGACTGCAGACTGCCTTGTGAATCCACATTTTTTCGCATTCGGGTTTGTGTCCCATTTGGGGTAGAAGGGTTACGTATCGTAGTCGTCGTTTTTTATCTAAGTGAATGAGACGACGATAGGTCAGTCTTTCACTGTTCTCCTACGGTAGTTTCTGTATTGATGATGCGTATGGAAGCCCATCTCGAGAACAAAACCGATCTCTTACTAGTACGAAAAAGGAACACGACATCTGAGGAACTCCTGAAATTGTATCTCCTTTGATCTCTAGTCTGTACAGATTACATATTGAGTTGTTATTACCAAAAATTCAAACAATCGAATAAATTTCGGGCAAATATTGGTGATGATGTATATGTTCTATGTAGTGTTGATGCTATCGATTAAGTTGCTGCATTTTACCATTGATTTGTTTCCCGAATAAAATTCCTGAACTGCACATGCAACTCCAAGTCTTCGCTAAAGTGAAAGTGTGATTCGTGAATTTTAGAAGGTCATTATGAGCTACACATTTGTACCACGAGTGCTCTACCAAGTGAGCAACGATTCGACGTTGCGAGGTTTTCAGTCATTTTGTTTAATGTCAGATTAGTCACGATCGTGATCTGGTAGCTCGGCCAGTGGCTAACGCCTGGTACAAACGCGTGGGTCCACATGATGTTAGTATTTAATACGATAGTGTGAAGTTCGTTTTCGTGGGTCGGTTAGCAGAGTCTCACTCAGTACTTTTTATATTTTCTCATAAACGTCACTTCATCTTTGTGTCAAATTTTCAATCGTTCACACATTTCAAGTTTTGCATTCATTTAAAGTTTCTATTACGAAACGAAAACCCAATCATACATGCCTTAGCTAAATGTGGACAAAAGACTAACCATTTGTAACACTTGTTTGCTTCAATTAGGGAAAAAATCTGCACATTAAAATTACCAAACAGGATAACAGAAGATAAGAACTTACAGCAGCAAATTACAACCGAGGCTATTTCACGCAACTTCACATTTGCCGATATCCGCGCATATACACGTCCGACGAGATTGTACGCACTTTTGCGATATCCCAACCACGCGAGCCCATTTCATCCCGAGAAGATTATTCGCCTGGACGCGGCCCGATTTTTGATTGGTCAACAAGTGAAATGGTGGACCGAGGACATTTGGTCCGGGTAGGGATGATGACTGGTAGGTATGAATAGGATGGACGATTTCAGAGTTAACCCAAATGTATCCAATGGGATTAGGTGAGACAGGTAAAGCTATTTGATTGAGTCGCCATGATTAGACGTTTTTTCTACTCTTTTGTCACTCACGTAATCTAGGATCTGATCGCAGATTTGGTCTCGGGGGAAAAAATTGAACAGGTTTTTAATCACAAAACTTTTGTAATGAAACCTGATTATCAGACAAATATCCTCGATCAAAATATCTTAATTCTACTCAACCTTATGGCCATACTAACATTCTCATTCGGATTCTTTCCATCCTAGTAAGAACCTATTTTTAAAAATAATAGTGAGGACTTTTGCAGTTCCGATAACAAATAATAATAACAATAATAATAATAATAATAATATTAATAATAATAATAATAAAGAAACAGTAATATAAAACATTTGTGGATTGTTACTGGATGGGTTCCTAATTCATAGAAAGACCGTCGGGTTGGGAACTGACGGCAGGTAAGAGGATCCAAACTGGCAACCTTTACGTCGACGTCCCTTATCGGGTTCATTTCAACCACTCAGTCGTTACACTGCATCAGGTATGAGTTTCTGCTTTCGACCCATTCAAGGTACGATTTCGGGTATGATCAATTTTCATGGTCAAGTTTAATCCGGTCCAAGTTTGATCATCCGACAGTACGTATTCATATCGGATTCAATAGCCACAATTTCCATTACCAATTTAATTATGGCATTTAGTGTCGACTATCAAAAGTATGGAGCTCACCATAACCGCGGTTTGAACAAAATAACGTACGATCCAACTTAGAAGAGTTAAAATCACTACGAGTAAAAAATGTATAATCTACTGAATAGACTTCAGTTTAGGGAGAAATAATTACCGTTGACAGGTGATCCCGTTAGATGTCCAAATCGAAGTGACATCTGGGATGATGTGGTGTCTGATTCGAGGAATTCTTCGGTCAGTGCTTTTACCCTGGCATGTGCAGCCTTCGCATCACCTAAGCTTCCGAAGAGATAACTATCTAGTATATCGGTTGACTGCCCCACGTTAGATAGAGAATTTATTCGTAAAAATCTTCCAATACAATTGGAGTTTAACGAATGTTTCATGCCTGTCTTGGAGACGGATGTTGGGCCTTTGCATGACCAAATGACATTCTCAACGTGAAAAAACATTAAAATCATTTGGGTAGCAGTGATGACGAGATTATTCTGAACAAAACAGAGAAATGATGACTCGAAATTGCTCCGTAAGTAGTAGTTCCTTGGGCTGTAACTTCACTTTTGTAGAAGTGAATCTCTCCACCGTTGATGGCCTCTCGGTGCCAATCGGGGAGCAGATCCACGTGGTGTGCCAAGGTAATCGAGATGGTCTGAAACTAGGGCAAAACGAAAATGCCTGGTCGCTCTGACGACGTAAATAGGCCCTGACCTGGAGCACGACTCGAAGACAAAATCCCCTTGCCAATTAGGGTTGCGCCATCATGCGCAAACAGAACGAAGCCCAATTTAATCCAGGATACCGGAGTGATTTGTGATCCGGTCGGTTCTCGGGCGCGATGACATCAATTTTCACTTGGTTAGGCAAATGAGTTTAGCTGAATTTGGCCCGTCACGACCGGTCGTGGACACACGGACGGTGGGTTTCAAAAAAAACGTGGCCCAAACGAACGAGGTAAGGTTAGTCTGTGTGTTGCAAGCAATGCAAGTCAGTGTCTGGACTTATTTACGTTGGAGTGAGGGACTAAGGCTTTTCGTTTTGCTCCATTTCTACACCGTTTCGGCTATTTTGGCCCATTTTGTTGTCCGATGTTGTTCAACATGCCCCAGGATTGCTAATAGGGAACTGTCTACCCTATTAGTTGTTATCCCTATGACTAGGATGAGATCTAACCAAACGGCCCACCGTGACCAAGAGTCGGCAGCGTCGAAGGGTTCTTGGGTGTTTCGTTTGACAGGTTTCTATTTCTCCACACAACAGTAAGATGCCTTAGCATAAGGATCGGGTGTTCTTACCACTCAACAGTTGGTCGGCGAACGTCATATCGATGCGTTCGATTTCATCTTTTACTGAGATGGAAATATAACGCACGCTTGAGTTACTACGGGATTTGTAGAAATGCTGTTTGCATCGTCTTAAGGACGTCAGTATCTGGGATGAAATGCGGCCATTTGAGATGAGTAGTGTTTCTAAAGGGCAGCAGGCATCAAAGATTGTGTTGGCCATCTCTGTGAAAAGTTTGACACTGTCATTGAGCGGGGATTCAAAATAGTACCAGGTATAGGCGCATGAAAGTGATTTTGAAGATGAGTAAGGTTGTTATAAAAAAATTACTGAGGAGAATTTGGACTTGATTTGTCCACTTGAAGAAATGGAAGGCTGACCGAAAGTATATCTTGGGCTTTAACGGAAGCAGACAACGATCACCAGCTGGGATGGGAGCACGTAGTTTCACGGTAAAAGTCAGGGTGGCTGGTAATAACGCCATCTAAAATAAAATTGCCTTTGGTGAGAGAAACGCAGAGGTTAGTCAAATCAACTACAGTCGGTGGTAGGTTTGATGCCTGATTGAAATGGCATACAATAATATGCAGCATGTCCTGAACAAGTGGAACAAAAAGTGATAGAAAAAAATCGAAAACAGTTGTGACGTTGTGTTGCGTGCTAAAAGGGACGATGTATAAGTTCGGTATGATTGTACTGGTATGGGGGAGAAATCTCGGATGACATTGTGTTACGAGACAGTCAGTTCCGTTTAGTGAGTACGTATAAGTAACTTCGGACTTGCCAGACGAGAAGTTGATGTATGTTGCCACACCGCCTCCAGTCATCTTGTTGTCCGAAACTCTTTTCATCGACACTAGTGAATCAGCAATATTCGGGTTCAGCCACGTTCCTTGTATGCAGGTGACACACGTGTGAACATGGATTGGTGATTAAAGTGCGAGGGACAGATCCGACATTTTTGCACACCGAGAACGGATGTTGGCACTCAGCAATGTTGGAGTGGACATCCTGGCTGGAGGGGTGCGTCTAAGAGCTGCTTGCCAGCCTGCACGAATACCTTTTCTGGATGGATAAGATCTTTGAGTTGCCACAATGGGTGATCTCAGGCCATGGTGAGAACCAATAGGGTTTTTAAACAACAATAATTCCGACCGGTTGTAGCGGCGAACGGAGACCATAATGGAACCAAAAATCCCGCAGAAAAACAATGAAATAACGATGACAGAATTGTAGCACAACCAGTCAAAAGACGCGCACAACTTTTCTACCGTTTGAAGTTATTTGCGCATTTTGGAGACGGATTCACTAATGTTTCATAGAGGGTAATTTTAATAAATATGCAACCAACATCCAAAAAATATTTCATGACGTGCTAACATTCCATTAACTCTCATAATGTGAGTATATACAGGAGCAGATGCAATATTTGGCTGTGTCTCACGTACATCAAAAAGCTTTACAATGACCAGAGTGGGTTTCTCAGGCTGTCGGTCGGCTACTGTCCCTGAACTCCTATCCAAATGGCCTCCACTCAAGAAGTCCTGCACGCTACTTTCTTTTGACGGAGGTGCAAGGAGTTTAGCGAATGCACGGCGACAACTGATCATTGATGACCAGTCTAGAGGAGTTGGTTAAACCCTGATTCCACACCAACCACAAAGGCGTACGAATCACGCTGCTATGTGCTCATCTGCGTCCGTGATGAATGAATGTACCGGATATCCAGGATGCCTAGCCCCCATCCGAAGGGCATATAAAAACTGGCCAATCAGTCATCGGCCGCCAGCGAGCCACATGACTCTCAGATCGTCTCGATGTTCTGTGGGCCAGACCACTTAGTCAAAGGCTCCGGGTAGGATCACCTTAGTCAACCCTTTATTTCGGTTGGAGCAACCAGGTAGTATCCAGTTCACAGAGGAATCGTGGATTCCAAGGATGGCCGATGATATGGAACTGGGAATTAGAATAATTAGCATGTGTTCTGAACTGTGCACATAATTTCTTTTTCTTTTACCTTTTTGATCAGTTTTTTCATCCTTCTCCATGATTCTGATGGAAAGCTATCTGTATCCAGATTTGTGCTACAAGTATATATATATATGTGTATTATAAAGGCTCACCTGTACCAACCTGTGCCAGGATAGTTGTTGCCCTTTGGTGAATTGTGCATCCATTGCTTTGCTCGTTCTCAGGCTAATCCTTCCTAGATTTCCGTATCGGTGGATGCCAATCTAGAATGCCTATACGATTCGCAGTAACAAATTTGGATTGTATTACAACAAGTCGTGAGGCCGCTTCAATCTCTGGGCTGCACAGACCTCCGCGTAAGAAGCACCGAGTGCAGATCCACCCTGTTGGTGTCGCTCTCGTTTTCCAGGCTACTGCTGCAAATGTAATGGAAATCCTACCCCTGGAGATGATGCACTCTGATAGTGAATTGATGGTTCGAGGATACCAGATCAGCTTATCCCAAAGACACAAGCAGCTTTGCACAGCAGATTTTGTGGGACTCGAGGGCCAATCTCTCGTCCAGACTCCGGTGCTACCTGATTGCAGATCATCCGCAGTCTATAGCCAACTGTCCGACTTTTCCATGCTGCAAGGTTTGTTCTTAGACTACTTTCGATTACTTTTACTCCAGGGCAAAGCAGCTCTAGGGGATTTCGAGCAAAGACTACATTCGATTTGGTGAAGACAAAGGGAGTTTCAGTTTCTTCCGCAAGTCAGGTTTCGTTTGCTTCTTTCTGGTCGATTTTTTTGGAGTGGACGTCACAATCTATGTTCGTGAAAGGATGCGCATTCATTGGATGGAAGTATATGCCAGCTGACTAGACTCGTTGTATGTTTGCGATGCAACTTTTACTTTTCACAATATGAACAAGTGCTTTTGGAAAATGTTTTTTTTAATGCTTCATCATTTTCATGTCAGTCGCACTCAACCGAATGGGAGCTTGATCCACACGAAGAAGTGTGTGATTCAACATGCATTCTTGGTGGTCTCTTCCCCGTGGTATAAAGATCGTTGATCCCTGGAGTTCTGAACTTAGTGCAAATGGTCTCGAGATTTATGATTTATATTGGTCTCATGGTGCCTTTGTTTTCAAAAGACAGGAATAAGAAAAATGAGGATTGCTTCGAAAAATTTCGCGTCAGTTTTAGGAGATGAAAGTGACGCTGCAGATGAGATTCTTTAACTTCCACAAGGATTCGTTATCATTTGTCGAATGCGTTGAATTTTCCCTGCTATGACAAAGTGCCCCGACAAATATTGCAGTGACGAGATCGTACTTGGAAGTACCACCAAATACCTCATGGTAGGTATGGTTGCAATCGGCGGCAAAACCAAGCGATGGCCAAATGGATAAGGTCGTGGCATCCGTACGTGAAGGGCGCGGCTTCGAATCCTCCCACCGCCGGTCGACTTCCCCAGTTGGCAGCCGTTTGTTGGCCGCGGCCCCCTTCCTGAAAATTGGTGTGCATGGAAACGAGTCTTTGCCTAGATTACATCGTCATGACAACCAAGTTGATGCAGATGAAGAAAGATATAGCGTACTAGCACATCACAAGCCCCATTTTAAGCATCGAGTGTGTTGCAATCAGTATAATTTTCGCGTGGTATAGCCCCCTCTCTGTTCACCTTGGATGACAGAATTTCCTGGGTTTTTTCCCCATTTCAAATGGTGACTCCCGTGTTATTTATTCTATCTCCGTACCATATTCTGGGTGCAGAAATTGTGCATCGCATTGTACTATGGCAACCTGGCCGCCATGATTACCAATCCAATCACCCATGCAGTGACGAAATTCCAGTGGATTAAAAGAAAGCTATCGTATTGCTACTTTTGCTTGAAGATGGGAACAAATACCAAATGACACTTTGTTTAAGATTATGGATAGGCTGGTCACCAAATGCACTTTTGATCAGATGAGATCGTTTGAACGTCTTGGCCTTATAAAATGCGGATAGGAGGCTAAAGTTACCGTGCGTGGCATCGACATTGATTCTGTTAAGGTATTTGTCAAAGTTTCATGTGATGAGATTTTTTATTGAAATTAATTAATGGGAATGAAGTCAAATGAGTGCATTAAAAAGTGGATCAAGACATTCCAAGTAAACGGACTGTTCTCGGTGAAAGGGTCCAATCTATTGTCTTATTCGTTATCTGCCTCCGGTGTTACGTGTCAATGGTATACGCTTAGCCAATCGTCTTTGCCCAAATTAATAAATGTCTTACCAGTAACTTTTAATTCAATTCATATGTTGTATGCAGAAAGTGTTAAGTTGTGACAAGAAATTCGAATGGACAATAATTTTCTTATTTTATTGGACGATCTGGATTCCTTACTGAGATGGTCTAGCACATGAGCTCTTCTCAGTAGACCACAACGTCAATAACGATGAGCAAGTCATCCGAAGTGAATGAACATTATCTGTGTGTGAACTTCTTCTTCAGTCAGGAGGCATCGAACTTACACTCGAGGTACGATTTGTCACGTGATTTTTGAGGCCGATCTATTGAACACGTATTTGACTATCGGTGAAATTTGCCTTGGTCAGACTAAATTGACTTCTAAAGATTTAGAAAGGGTTTTGAGGAGATAACTATGTCTGACATATTGTCAGTGTTGGTATGAAGTTGATTTCTCTCTTGGTGAGTCCGGTAAACTGAGCAGTAAACCAAGTGGTCTGACAAGCCATCCTTCTACTCGATTACCTACTGTCACGTAGTTACCTATGTCCGGAATGTTGGAAAAGTATAGCCGGTTATTTCGGTTACCTGTGCCGTCAATGAACGAACCATAGTCTATTCGCACTACATCTAAATGTATGGCCACCCACGTACTACGCCAACTAGTAATTGAACCTACCGTGGCAGAGCTGCAGATGCCGTTAAGCTAGGTACTCCGGCAATTGTATTCGTGACAGAATGCTTCATAGTTGACGGAGCTAACGAACAGACCGAATAAATCACAAATCACGAGGCTACTAAAATAAGCAACGGAAACAACTCCAGCGGATGATCAGTTTTTTTCAACGTGTCAGACTGTCAGTGGTCCAGATGTCAACGTAGCTCAAGGTCGGGTCAGATCCTAATCCTTCCGCTACCGGCCAACTTCTTTGCTTAGCAACCTTGGAATGAAGATAACTCACTTTGTCGTATGGACAATTCAGAAAGCAAAATTATGCACACGGGCGTAGGCTGCTTGTGAGTTTGCATTTTTTTTTTACGGACAAGCACTTCAGTCATTTTATCAGGAGACAGTCAGTTTGGCTTCGGTGTTCACGGTGCAAAGATGAAAGAAAATTATCCAAGTTACACCGTACAAATTGTGTCCTAATAAACCACAGACTGATTCAATCCTTTGGAGCAAGTACTTTCGTATGCTATTCATTAGTAGTAATCATTTCGATACACTTGTTATTGGTTATTATTTATGCGATAACTGTATTCACATCTCAATCCAATTGTGATGCGGGAGACTTAAATAAAGACATTCAAAAACATAATGTCAGCTACGTCAAATTTTAGACGCAAATGGAATGAGAAAGTAATAGTAAAATTATTGGACCGAATTAATCAATACTAATTAGAGTGAAATGGATAGTATCTGTGGTCGTTAAACTAGAACATGCATTTCGAAGGATTGGATCTTTTTATGGTTTACTGGTATCCAGTTTGCACGGTTTGTATTGAATCATTTCCGAATGATAAAAACGTTCGAAATCACGATCATCTGAACTCCTTTTATCCACGTGTAATTTGTTGCTATCTATTCCCCGGGGAGAATAAATTCTCAATTGCCGGGACCTACAAGTGGTCTGTCTTTGTTTTAGTCGCCAAAATTAAAATTCACTCCGATTTGTCTGTGAAATCACGGTCGTTTGAGATTTTTTTCTTCATTACCACGCAATCATAAACACGTTGTGTTCAACAACTGAATGAATGAACGTATAAAATATTACGGAACACCTGTCACTGTGCACACGAGGACAGAGAGTAATAGTTGATGAGGGTACACGACCTATGATCCCTCCCTCCAACTCTCTTGCATTTTGTCCATATTGCGTGTGTTATTTGTGTTGTATTCGAACAGTGGCAGGAAGGACCTGAATTGCCCAAGCGTCACGCACTCCGTCCTCCCCTGGCAAACTTTAATGGGCTTGGGTGTTTTCAATGGGCTGATGTATTTGCACCGCAATTCGACCAATCACCGTCACACGAATATTCGTCTGTCTTTGTGTATGTATATATATATATATACGTCATATGGATACGTGTGTGTGTGTGCGTGTACGTGCAATCGTCCTTCTGGACTAATTCACATTCACCCCCAATTATCGTCATTTTTGTTGATTATATAATAATAATATGAATGGGTAAAACGAGCGAGAGAGCGAGCGAGCGAGCGAGAGAGACAGAGAATGGACAAAGAGTATCTTTCAAATGACCTTATTTTTCTTGTCTGTCTGTTTGGGAATAATGGCATATGACCGGCTGTTCGGTGGGAGCAAAACGTTTTTTAAGAAAAAGGAAAAACCGGTACAGAACAGTTCTAATGCAGACATATGCGTATCCACAGGCAGATGTTTACGCAAGTTCGTGTCTCGAGAGTGAGGGAGAAGTCTGTTCTGGATGGAACAAATCTTAACAAGCACGGGATTTCGCTTTATTTATTTATTTTTTTTACTTCAGACAAACGGGAGCATCAATGAATCGCGCTAACAGCTTACCTTCCCCATCCACCTCAAATAATTAACAAATATCACAGAAGAATAAAAAAAAATACATAAGTAATTTTAACAAGAGAAACATGCAAAATAGAAGATAATAGTGTTTGTGTGTACGTGTCTGTCTGTTTGAGTGAATAGTTCTTTGATTTCATGGACAAAATAATAAAATGCTAGCTATAAATATCCACTAGTGAATGATGGGATTATCAGATTCTCGCCTGGCCTCCTTGTCTACCTGCAATCGCCATCTTCGTCGCGCATGTCCCTGTTCAGCTCCTGTAATCCACCACCCATCCACATACCCCCCCCCACACACACTTCACCCACTCCAAAGATGATCTTCGCCATGGTCGTTATTATCGTGAATAGCATTGAAACCACTGCTACCGTGACGAATAGGACCTTCTTCGTGCTCGATGCATTTCACTTACTCTCAGATGATGGCCACCCCGGTATCAGAAGTGAACCACACCCAAACAACTAACTACTCACATATCTATCTACCTAAGAAACATTAACCTCAAACCAACCGTAAACGCTGAATTCTTTACTACTGCCCATCACGTCTGAGAAGACCACAACACCCGTTTGAAGTTTGTGCATGCGTGCGCTAAGATGTGTTCTCGTTTAACCTGTCAATATGGTCTGATACTGCCCTAGTTCCCACCACGATGAACCCTATCAAACAATGATGGTTTGCCTCAAGATGATAAAAAGGTTAGAATACACGAACAATTCATAACATTCAACAGAATCGCTATGACGTAGTATGACGATAGGGTATAAGAAATTATGCGGTCTAGCGTGGATTCACAACGCCGAATGGTGCTCACCGGAGCGAAATTTTTGCGTTATGTGCAAAAATGCAAATAAAATATAATCGGATAGAAATCATTTGATTATGGATATAAATAATGAAAATCGGATGAGCGTGAAGAAAACCAACGGAACCTGAGGACAATTCGATGGTGCACACAAGAAAATGTTGTAGAGCGACGGGTGAAAGGACAGTTTAAAAAAAGCAGAGGAGTTTAAGTAAAATATGGTGTGCCTTTGTCTACCAAGGGGATCGCAAGACCGGAACTGCAAAAGTCAATCGGACAGTCAGTCACTCAATCAATCATTCATTCATTCATCCAATCAATCAATCAATCAATCAGTTACTCAGTCAGTTCACCCAGTGTCTAACATTCTGTTGGTCATTCATTCATTCATTCACTCAATCAGACATTCATTTCGTCAGTCAGTCGTCTAGTTTTTCATTCTGTCATCCATCCTGCTGTCAGCTCATTTTTCATTCCATCCTTTATTCGTTCATTGATTGTGGCCACCCTTGGTTAGTCAGTCACCAATATCAGTCAGTCCTTCAGTCATTCATTTGGTTTGCAATTTATTTACCCCATTATTGAATTTGACTCACATTTGTCGGCATTCCCACGTTTGCGCTTGTGGTATCTCATAGTCATGTGGACTATTCTTTATTCTCCATTTGATGTTAGTCTTTTTAAAAAAATCGAAATGCCCCAACCATTTTCTATCCACTTCTCACTGTGACTGACATTTGGTTAAACTTTCTTCTATCAATACAGCTTTTCCTTTTCTGTATTTGACCGATCTTCTTAATTCGAAACCAAATTTTATGGGGAGTTCAGCTCAAACGATACAGTTGGAAATTGCTTTGGATCGAAATCGTTGTTCTGTCACAAAACTACACCGTGATGCACATCGCATCCCGGGACTGGGAGGACAGATGTTCAGTCAGTCTGTTTTTTTTCACCACCATTGATCGTCAACCGCATCAAGATGCATGTTGTAAGGAACACAAACTTGTCCGGCCAACTTGCCATCTTTCGACCACCTGAACTCGGGATTGCAGGGCAAAAGAGTTTTGTTAAATTTTGCCACAATTTTCCTCGGTTCTTGCATTCTTGTGGTGATCAGTGGGGACAACCAAAACGCCTCATCTTTTGGGTATTGACAGATGCGGGAGCTGCTAGGGAACTATCTTGGGTAAAGAATCAGCTGATTGCTTGTGGTAACCTCAGGTAATATATATATATATATATATATATATATATTTCTCACCAGAATCGAATCTGTAGCATCAGGAGTGTGCATGGAAGGTCTTCATCGAAGAGTCCACAGAAGAAGCACAACTGTGATTCGTTGATAATTGTTCACGCATCCACATACTAAATCCTGCTGCTTTTATATATACATATGTATATTCTGGGGCATTCTGCCCTCGTTCCTAAGGTTAGCTCAGCCCAACTGACACACTCCTGATGCTACAGATTCGATTTTGGCGAGAAATATCAATTCGGAGTGCACAAGTATGTGGATGTTTGGACACGAGAGCACCGGGTACGCATAGCTGACGAGCGACAATAACCGCGAAACCGGTCATGTGCTCCCGGGCAAATTTTGTCCACGAATCCACGTGCTAAATCCTGCTGCTTATATATATATATATATATATATATATATATGTATATATAGTAGGTAACTCTTCGAATTCCTGCAAATTGTTCACAAGTACTGTTTCGGAGGCTCGGACAGCTTACCCTGGACTGAAGCACTTGTTGAAAGGTCGTGTGTACTGTGCTGCAGTGTGCTCAGTTCTGTGGTACGGTTGGGAGACATGGAATATTCGTGTGGGAGATGTTCGTCGGTTAGTGATCCGGTGAGTAGTGTGGAGGTCGGGAATCTAATACTAATCTAAAACTGAGAATACCTTGTTTCATCGTATGAAACTTAGTAGAGTACGCTGGTTGGGTCACGTGTTGCGTTTGGCGAACACGTCCACCATATCGTGCCCTATTTTGTGTTCTTCCCAAGGAATGGAAGAAGTCATGCGGAGGTCGACAGATGACGTGGTAACGCAGAGTGAGAAAATATACAGCGAACTTAGGTAGAGTAGGTGTCTCCCGTCTTCGTGGTTGGGGTCCGAAAGATTCGTCAACTGGGTGGCTGGAGACACTGAAGGATATGGCAGTGAACCGTAAACAGTGGCGATCGTGCTGTCACTTTCCATCGAATCAGAATGATTGAAAACACGTGCGTCTGCACAGTTGGACTGTGTTCCGTGTGTTGGCTGCAGCAGCATGTTATCTGTTCCCGCTTGTGTAGGTCCACTCCGTGTTCTCCTTGGATATTCATTCTTTTTATATAAATGTGTAACTCTGAGGAAAAGGCGGCAGTCAGTGATGCTTGTCTTGCTGTTTAACGCTGAACGACGATGACGATGATGAAACGAAATTCAGCTAGACGTCCTAAAGAGACCGAGTGTACCATACGTCTAATCACAAAAATTAAAAATACTGCATTTATAATTTCATCCAACGGAAGACAATTTTTAAGCTTCGCCACAATTAGTTAGCAACCAACACAGGCTCTTCAACGACGGGAAGCCTGTGGTACCGCCGAACTCTCATTGTTTCACATTTCTTGGCTGATCTCGATCGTATTTTCCGACAACACATTTTATGTGGTCCAATTTTTCTGAGGATTTTATTCTCTGAATCAACTACCTGATGAAATATTAATTGCACTTCTGACAGTCGAACTTCATGAGTAGCGTTTAGGATCTACTAACCCAACCGTTCAAGAATGTCGGAAAATGGAGTGTTTTATTGTGGATTAACTTATTCTTTGGAATAGAGCGATACTCATGTTGCGCCTGCATAAATGAATATGCAAACGCAGCTAAATTAAACACATGTATTCTCCATACGCATTTCAGCATTGAAAGACAGACATCGAAGTTAGGAGGTACCGTCACGCGGACATTTTTTCTTATCAGCAACCAGGTGACTGGTACAAAGTTGTCCCGAATGTTTGTGACGCAAAATCACACACAAAGTAATTATAAACAAAAATATGTCAACTCATTGAGCAGCCTTAAAATAAAGGTATTTGTCCAATCCAAAACTCCTCTGGAATAGATTTATGCGTTTATGATGGCATGAGAAATCACACATGTCACTATCTCCATACTTCGCCATCGAGGCGTCATCCACTTGTTGCTTTTTATTCTCCGTCCCATTTGGTACATCAAATGAGTGTTTGCATCTGGTACAGTATGAGACGACCAGTAGTTTGTTCTCAAATATTTCAATCACAGTTAGACTCTGTAGGAAGGTGAAGCCTCAAATGATCTTCTTCTCGCTAAGTGTCCCGACGATCCAAAGCGCAAATAACCGTGGATTCTCAAACGGCGACAAAACAGAAGGCCATCACATCAGTGAATCAGCCGGTTCATTTATGAAAACGTTGGCTACTTACTCATGAGTAGAGTAGTCAGCAAGTTGACGACAGCCATAATGATTGGAGCATAAGCATTTCAAACCATAGCAAAAGTATTCGAAAATGGATAAGAACGTATTTCTGATTAACAAGATTTCTCTATTCCCGGCTGTAGAGAAGTGCATAAGCAATCAGTGGGCCTTACAGTGCGTGCCCACAATTGGACCTATGCAAGGTGAATCACGTTTCAGGCCTGTGCAAACGAGATATGAAAAGTCAGTTAAAGGACAGTTCCGAATGGCCTTGGCATAATTCCGAACAATTTCAACTTAGTTCCGAAACCAAGTTGGACATGGTATAGATAATTTTCAAAAATGTATTTGAAGAAAGTTGTAGTAAGTGGACGCAAATCTTCTGTAACGTATACCGTACTTCTTTAAAGCCTCACACCTGCGATTTCCGTGGGGTCAATGAACTTGCCTTTAAAGCATCCCTTAGCATTATTTGCATCTGCTCCCGACATACTATCAACAAAGAATTGTGAATGGCTGGCAGCTTGTGACTGTATCCAAAGTTTGGTAAGCAATCACATGGAGCTGTTTAATCAAAACGGATAATGGAGCTGCGATATGTCCAGAGATGAATTTTGGGAGTTAGCCGGCTCGCCGGTGTTTCGGGCTACTTGAAGACGTTGTTCTTTCGTTTGGGCGACGTTCAACCTAGAAGCCCACAGTCCTTCCACCAGTCTTTTTTGGCCATCCGATACATTTTTCAAGCCTTACATATACCCGCCTCCCAACATACTGTTCAATGAAAGCATCTTCAGTGAAAATATTTCGTAGCGGCAGGCATTCCTGACTGAGACCGGAATAAGATATAACGGTAGTAACATGCATGTCCACAATGGAGGTAACAAGTAAATCTACAGTGGTTGAAAGACCTAGATTGCGTTTCGCGATAAAAGACTTCTCGCACCGTGACAAACACTTCAAGCATTTTGACGATGAAAACAATGCCGTCTTGATAATCTACCAAATTGCAAAAGAAGTACGTTCCGAGGCGAAGGCGCATTTCAGCCATGGATGGGCAGTTTGCTAAAGCTCATATTCTCTGAATGAAATTAAATCAAAATTAAAATAGCCTAGGAGTTCCCATGTCTAACTGAAAATTTTTCCTCCCAAGTTCGTCCGAGACGAACTCGCGCTGCCAACGACTGCTAATGAGTGAAACAGCTGTGGAGTGTTGCTGCTGTTTCCCAACGGTAAGCTGAGGGATAATATTTGTAAGATGAAACAGTTTCGTGTAAAATCAGATCGACTGTTCATGCTTGGGTGAGATTTCGATATCAATTTATTCAATTTTTACAACACCACTGACCAATTTACAGCTGATACTCGACTCCGTTCAGCGGGATTCTCCTATTCTCTCATCTCACTCTGAACCCCGGCCACGTTAAGCTAACTTGACGGTCACTTCCTCACTGTCGCCTTCTTGTTTAATCAATGGATCCCTTAATGCAATGGAAACTAGGACGGAGCGCAACATACCGTATGTTTGACACAGACAACATCAGTTCGAACGGTCACACATGAGCCTTGTTTATATTGACGGTGATGCACCCATGTACAAGCACACACACACACACACTACCTGTGCATGTGATCATCTTCATCCTTAGTGTTCATTTCCCTGTACCGTCTCACTGCATCGCATTCGCATTGCGACACATAGACCCAATGGAGAATAACGCCATGTGGCGAATAAGGTAGTTTTCAGTGATGTATAATCATGCCGTTGCATCACGTCAAACTGGACTAGTTTCTACTGGGATAAGGAAAGAGGATGTTTGGATACTCAAACCACCAGATGAATGAGACCGAGGCATTCCGCCCGATCTACTAAGTGTTAAGTAGGGACTCAAGATAGTTCAAGTGTCGGATCCTTTCAGTTATGGAAGCTGCGAGCATTCAACCATATGATCATCCGCTATGGGCCCAGAAACAGTTCATTGAAGCACTAAAACTCCCCTTGACATCCATTTTTTCTGGCCCAAAGTTATATCGGGATCACGTGTGTGTGTGTGTGTGCGTGCGTGTGACTTTTCCTTTCTTTTTTCCAACTATTGACTCATTCATCTCGTTCAGTCATACACACACACACACACACACACACTTGTCTTTCCTCCGAAAAGATATCGTTCTTGTGCTTGTTATGATTGTTTATCACAGACTGTCACCCAATCTTCGGGTCAACGAATGATCGGACCTCAGGCACCGTCATTCCTCCGGAATGTACCCTAACTGACACAAATAACTGCTGTTTGATATTGTCCTGACACAATTGCTCACCATCTTGTTATTCTGGTGGTATACTGCGAATCGTTATTCGATTTTTTCACGTCTAAAGGACGCACTATATTGAAGTGACCGGATAACTTATTGTTAATTGGGCGAATTAAGTTTCAAGGTTCGTGATCGATGAGATCAATAACTCCTGGCGCAGAACTAACAGGTACTAATGAAGGACATGCATAGACATTTCATTCAGATAGCATTACTAAATTTACTTGAACGTCATAAGGGGTATCTAGCTGCGTCTGTTGTACGCAACGTACATATACATGCATAAAGCACAGACAAATTTCGGCTGTGTCTGTTCACCAGGGCTGTGTTCATTCCACTTCGCTCGTGACCAACTGTCGTTCAAATGATAGCAATTTCAATGAAGAAACTATGTTTATGATTTGTTTGCTGAAGGAATAACCGTTCCAGGATTCCCAAGCTTTGTGATCAGACTGGATATCCATCATATTTTCGCTTGTAATGGAACCCATAAGGCATAATGTTTGGCATGCTTCATTTGTAATTATCTATCTTTCAATTAGTTTCCAGTTAAGTTTGAGGAATATACAGTGGAACTGGCGATCCTAAACCGGATGGATGAAACAAACGTGAATTTCTGTGAAAAGGTGAATACTTTGCACCGTGAACGACACTCTTTTGAATGGTAAGCTGCGGCATCTCCAAACCGAAACAGCAGCTTCACATACACTTACAATCGCGTATTGACTGAAGACCCCTGAGATCTTTCTGTCGAACGAGAATGTCATCAGATGATTAAAATTCTGGGACTCAGAATTCGTGGCCGAGGTGCGTTTCTCGATAGTCAATGGAAAACGACTCACAGCCCACTCCATTTCGCAGCTCAATTGGACAGTAGACAGTCTTAGCTGACGTCGTAAGCGAATGGGAATGATTGAGACACTTTGATGCGGAGGCATTTAAGTTGCTAAGTAATACAATCTTGTTAGCTTCAAGTACTTTTCGGGAACCCCGTGGCTTCGTAGTGTGTCTCGGAAGCGAATTCGGCATGAATATCTTTGAAGCACGTTAGAATTCGCGAACCTTGTCGCATATCACACCAATTGAGCGTTGCCATTTGAGACACACAAGAAGGCAAACGAGCCTTACGAAAATAGCTGATTTGAAATAAAGAAGAACAATCCATCCTGTTATGGTACAATGTCTTAAGACTGACAGGTTTCATATTCGGCTCCTGTTTAAAGACTCAACAAAAATGATTGGTGTCCAACCACTGTATTTCACTGTAGCCTACACAGGACGGAATATGCACAGTGTACACCTTCGATCTGATCGGGGTCCTGAGATAGTCAACTTATTGCCACCCAAACAAACGGCTTGTACCCAAACACACCCACGCATGCACGTAAGCTCACAGGTGTAGGGCAGTGTGAACCCACATGTCGTCCTTTAGTGGTTGTCCACACAAACACACTAATCTGACAAGGGAAAATAATCTAGAGGGCCATCGGTAAAAAAGTAAGGCGATTCGCCGACCAATGCAAATCTTTGCTTCATGAACGCTGAAAGCTGCACTGGCGGCCGAACGATGGCACGATCGGGGATCGGAGCTACAGAATGCGTGGGATGGAATGTAGTTGGCGATTGAAAATGACAGAGAACCAAGTGAGTACAAAATTTGGGGCGTTGATTGGGGAGGAATCGGGCAAGCAAAATATGAACTCCTCGAATAAACAGATAGGTCATTTTGAGCAGACGCATTTGTGCGCAAGAAAGACAATGGTCATATATGTTGTACAAATGGCCCGATTCGTTGTCTCCGACATTTTCTTATTTCCAACTTTGGGCAATTGTATATATATATATATACATATATATATGTATATATATATATTCGCGAGCTTTCAATCGTTACTGTGTCACGATTGCTCACGCTGGTGAGTCTGACCGAGTGAAGGTTTTCCTCTCGGTCCCGAGGGTGGCGTACATGCAGCTGGAGAGTGTTGTTTCTCGGCTGTCATTTTGCTTTTCATATATAGATGCCATTGGTTTTCTCGAGGCACTTCGTCGCCTTGAGCACCTGAGATGAGATGAACATTGTTCGCGCAATGTTTACGTAACATCTCGATACCTTGAACACAATCGGTTTGGGATTAGAGAGAGGGAGAGAGAGAGAGATAACCGGGGGAGGCGAGTATTAAAAACCAACATACTGGGGAGCACATCATCTAATGACAGTAAAAGGAGATTGCTCATAAAAACAGGTAAATTAGAGGACATTTGCTGACTTGGTTAAGATTAATAAAACTCCTCCAGTAAGTGACGGATGAGTAACTAGAGGTTGATATAACGGGTCAACGACTGAGGAAGGCATAAATATGCTATGTAATTGAATCAAACGAGAAACCAACTATTTTCAGTCAAACTGCAGAACGCAAATACTGGAAAGAAACGGACTAATTTACCCTTTTTGGTGCTCTTTTTATATCATTTGTTTATTGTTTTCTGTTTACATTATTTACCTTCACTGTCATAACACGGCACGAATATTCACTGCACTAGACCTACTCATTGGCTTCCTAAAGCTGTTTTATGGCTTGGGCGAGCTTTTGGAGCCTTAGGATAGCTATTTCCGAATAAGCATACACATCAAAGGCTTCCACTGAGGAAGCACCACTCAATAAACCTGCATAGTCGTGGTGTTTCCACCAAGATGGAAAGATAAGAGGCAGTGTCAAGCGCCCCCAGTGACCCTACTGATCAGTTAGTCTAGAGCAGTGATCTAAATCCCGATAGCAAACCAACTGTAAACAAGGTACGCAGCATCTCCCACTGTGTTCCTCAACATTTGTGGCGGAGTGATGTCCCGATCACCCAAGAAATCTGGCTCTAACCAAAAGATCAAGGAATTGATCAATCACCGGTTTGCAAAAGGATACTGGTCTCATTCTTCATCCTTTTGTACGGAAGGCTAAGTTTTGGACAGAGAACGGCCCAGGTAGCAACGCCTAAGATCAACTGCTTTTGCATGAGAAACCTAGCAGTACAGTGCATACAAGCGGACCAATGTTGAGCAATTACAGACAGACGAAAGTGCCAAAAATGTGTTTGTACTACAGACAACGAAAATAACGAATCAAAACAAAACTTAATTCGTAGGAAAACGAAGAACGCCTCAACCTCCGTAGCCGTTAACCTTGCATTAACCTGCTCCGGTTTCGGTTGCTACCTCACAGAACCAGCTGCTCAAGAGAGAAAAAGTGAATCAGAAATGGTGAAAGACCACCTGAAATATTGCAGGTTGAAGAAATAAATGAAAAAGGAGAGAATTGGAATGCAAGAATGACATTGACTGCAACATTGAGCCATTTTATTTAATGATTCCATCCACCCCTTGAGGGATTTCCGTGGACCGCAACCCGGTAGTCCAATTGGACTCACATGAGCCATTGGTTAGGGTTTTCATACCTCGACTGGTCCAAAAAAAAACCCTAGCTTTCTGTGATACCTGTAACTGACTTGCGAGAAGATACGTCATAGTATTTTCGCTGTACGATTATAATTTTGTAAATTCATGTGAGTTTGTGTCAGTTAGACGATACGCTAACTCATCCACTCACTGAAATTTTTTATTTATTGATTGCTTTGCGCCGGAATTTGTCAGTTCAGTTATTGCCATATCACATTTTTTCCAAATGATTTCATTCATTTTGCACTTATTGGCCACATCATATTTGGCTGGTACACTATGAACTCAATCCATGTAAGATAGATGATACTGATGAAATACAATAAAAGCCTTAGCGCATGGAGCTACCTGGTTGATATGACTGAAAATTTCCCTGACATGGAGACGATTGATAATACGAATAGTTTCCGCTCGGGAATGTTCATGTAAGACACGGTTCAATCTTTCGATTATGTACTGAATTTGAAGAGCTGGAATGAGTTGGGATAGCTGTAACGTAAACTCAAAGATCGATCTCATTGAGGTGCCCTGCTTTCCAAGGTTAGCCCTGGATAGAAAATCGGTAGAAGCAGAAGATGGGTGACATTAATTTAGAATAAAGAGCTTAATTAATGAAACGCTTGAGTTGGAGTGGATGAGTTTGTTCTTTAGGTTGATAAGAGACACTGGACGACATCAGCTTCGGTTTGCATAGCTATAAACGAAAGCGCTCCGGTTTAGGCTGTCACCTTGCAGCAAGAATAACAGAGAAAGAAAAATCCAAAGATCCCAAGTCAGAAGAACCACAAAGAATCAACATTTCAAATTCACTTACAGTGGCATTTAAGCGTATGGGCTAACGTCTTTACTCGTCATGTTAGCGAAACTTATGGATCCCAACCCGATAATATAACTCGAGGTACTTAGGACAGTCTGCTGTTGGAAGGTTTTATACCCTTCCGTCAGGTCATAGACTGACCACTTCAACTCATTTACTAAGGATTACTCGTTTTGGAGAAAAGCGTGTACCAAGGAAGCCGAATTGCAGGGATGCGTAATACCCGTGAAAATTCTTCCATACTTAAATTTTGCTTGGCCCATTACTTTATTTATTCATGTGTTTTGCCTCTAAAGGCGATGAATCGAAGCTGTGATCAAAATTAGAGCACACCGAAGCAAGGTTTTCGGGTATGTGCAAATGAAGAAACTGAGGACAGAGTACTTCGGTCCAACACGAACAAAGAGTTGATGTAGCTCGGATCGAAACAAATATGACACTGTAACTCAAAGGAAGAATGAAAAATTTTGGAAAAACAGAATCCGTAACTCAAAAAGCGTTTGTTCACGGCAGCTCTCTGCAGTTCCCCTCGGATCATATCTGATCACAGGAAGTACGAAGAACACAAATCAAACAAAAATTTGTTGCAGAAAAATACAAGCGTCTGACTAACCTCTTTCTTTGTCGTCTGCATATTTCTGTAAATAGGCGATGCACAGTAAATTCGGATAACGTGGTGCCTCGAAATAAGACAAATAGCGCACAGCTAGACCGGCCGAGGGAGGCGGGAAAATGCATTCGAATCCGCCGGCACGTTCCAATTCATCAACCATTCCGACCAAAATACGCACGTCGGACGGGGTCAAACATTCCAGGATATTTGCCGTCGCACTAGCCAGACGAACTCTAGGTAGGGCATGAGACTTGGAGGGAGATTCTGAACCCGAATGGCAACCAGATCGATGAACAGAATGAGCTTTGGGCGTGTTGGACCCGGCTCCTGAATGCGATGAGTATGACAAGAGCAGAAGACAGCCAATTTAATGAAGTTGTCACATATCTCGGTGGTTCTGAAAATCCGTATCGGCCATTACACAATTTAGTCACTTCCATAAGATTCTGATTGGTGAACGCGGTGTTTATACGTGTACACACTCAACCATCAACGTAAAAGGCGGAGAAGGAACGGAAGTTCAGTTAGACCATTTTAGGACAATTTCAGGAGTAAGATCTGATTCTTTTGGGCACTTTCTAGTGAAATTGGTTTGCCATACTCAGTAAGGAGTGCAATTAATTGCAAAAGTTAACTAAGAAGCAAGTGACAATGTTTCTCCATGAATCACTTCGAGTTGACCTTTTCTGAGTCGTTTCTTGAAATCGGTTGAGCTTATAAAGTTATTGACATTGTGGTGATGTTCTCCGGTCTTGTTCGTCATCTTTCAGCACAGTCCTGTCAAAAGCGACCTCAAAATACAGAGCTTAGCAGTTAAGGTGATAAAGTAGGTTTAACTGTCAGTCAGATATTCATTTATCTCTATGATGAATCGTTTCCCAATCAATTACTTCCAATTATTTTTTACCTAACTGAAAAACTCAACGGAATGACCAAATCGGTCCCAGGTTTTGTTACTTGTAAGTTGGTCAAATTCTAGTTAATTTGGATTAGAGACTTCCGATTAAACTGACCAAACTAGTCTCAAATAACTGCAAGATTCCGAGTCAAGCTTATAATGTACGTAATTATACGCTTTTGATTGTTTAATCAATCTATTACATTATATATTACTAGTGGGAGATTGAATGTTTTCATGAAATAATTCACCATGTGGCATCATCGCTCAAATCACCATAAGGAAACCATAGAAGCACTGTGCAGCTGTTCCATCCAGCTTGTTAGGAATCATCAGCAGTGCATATGGACCGCGCCCGAACTGGGACGCGAACCCGGGACGAACGATTCTTCCATGGTTTCTTTATGCTGTGTCGAGCGATGATATCACATGGTGAATTATTTCATGAGAACATTCAATCTCTTACTACTAAAATGTACCAAGTAATTAAGGTGTATAGGTCATATCGAAAGCCTTGGTCGTAGTAGGCTACCTGCAGAGGAGTCATCTATCAGTAGGCGTGGATCGGTGTGAGCAAGCGGACAGTAACCGTGCAAATCAGTGACGGATAGGTGCAAAATCATGAAGTTCAACAAACCGTCCAGATCCTGCCCGCTTGCGTAATGGCTAAGGCGTTCGACTCAGAATCGTTTGTCCCGGGTTCGCGTCCCAGTTCGGGCGCGGTCGATATGCACTGCTGATGATTCCTAACAAGCTGGATGAAACAGCTGCACAGTGCTTCCATGGTTTCTTTATGGTGATTTGAGCGATGATGCCACATGGTGAATTAATCAATCTGTTATTTGAGACATCGGATGGGAGGCTGCTGCAAGTGAGGTTAGTATTCTTGATTCAAGAAAGTATAACTCAGGCTTGTAGTCAATTGCTTTGCCTCCGATAACTTTCGATTCAGGAATCGATACTCGGTACGAGACGCAAAATCTGCTCCCAACACATGCGATAGAGATAGTGGTCGTACTGGAACTCCTGTCTCTCATACCCTTTACTCTCCAGTCCAATGGTAAACAAATGTGAGTGAAACGACTCAAAAAACTTATCAGCTACATTAATGCTAGTTCATTTTTCACACTCACGTGTTTCGATCGTTTGCTTTGGATTGACTTTGGCACGAAGGGATAAAGGAGCGGCAGGTGGTTTGCTCGGTGCTTCCTTGTTTTGGGCACGGTGACTTTTCAGATCCGGTGAAGACGGGCCAATACCCATGGACCGAGCACCTTTTTTCGACTTATTATTCGTATTATCAGATAAGTTTTCGCCTGAGTACTTCACATTCCTTTTATCGGCACTCTCGTAATCAACAATATGGTCATCATTACTGTCACTGGTATCGCTAACGTCATCATCATCATCGTCATCGTTAGAATCGGAATCCGAGTTGACATCGACCACCACGTCGTCACCATTGTCGTCATCCTCCTCCTCATCGTCTTGTGTTGCACCCGATTTCGGAGTCGGTGTTGTTAGATTTGAGTGAAATACACAAATTGGATTCACAACGGATGAAGTTGGTGTCACCAAGTTGATCGTCGTCCCAACTGGGGTTGCGGGGGTGTGGGACCTGGCGATCCGCGTCGAACCAACCGATCCTATACAGCTTGCCTTACTAGAGTCACTTTCAGATGAGTACTGATAATTATTATTTCCCATTACCAAGGACGAAGAGGCTGAATTCGATGTGACCGAAGATCCACTACGTAAACCATTCCCCACAGTGCACGGATTGCTTTTGGGGAAATCATACTGGAGTGCGCGTTGCATGTAGTGACGACGTTTCTCTCGTTCGTCTTTACTGAGCTGAGTCATATTTAGCCGACTATCAATCACCCATTCATGACTGGGTGTCCGAATTTTTTTCATCTGTCGACTATTAAGAAGTGGACTAGACTCAGTGTCACCGGCACTTTTTAGTCGCTGCTGTTCTACGGTCCCCAACGGGGAATCAAGATCTGTGGAACGGGCTGCTGGTGTGACCATAAATCCATGCAGATCAGTTTGAAGAGAGGGAGAAGGGTTTCGTAAGGTGGAGCCTGACTGCTCAGAAGACTGATGACGAACTGCAGGCGACTTAACGATGCATGACGGGATCACTGTATGTGAGTTCGTATCCGATGGTTCCGGCAAGTGTAGACCAGAAATATTCAACATATCACGAACCATGTTGCCTTTGATTTTTACATCCAATGGAGAATCGGAATGCATACTTTCAAATGCAAAAGGATGTAACCGGAGAAAGCAAATAGAAACAAAAAGTAATATCATAAGGATCGATGTTTGTAGAAATTTCAGAACGCTCAGTAAATAGTATAGCGATTAGGGAGGCATAGAGATATTACATTAATCCAGATATTGGAAATAAAACTGGAGACATAATGCCAAGTATTTTGCAAATCTAAAACGAGAATGAAAACAAATAGGATATGAGGATGTTGTGTAATAATTAGGCGAAAACCGATTAAACGACACAACAACTCCGGCGCATTTGTTGTACTATTTGTCTCTGGACCATTTGAAGCAAGTCCGACCTATTTGTCTGGACGCTGATTGGTCGAGAATAGTGATTCACAGATATAGCCAACATGATGAACTTTGCAGATGGTTACCTGAGACACTAAATCCGACCAAGCGTGCACGCGTCGGTTTTATGGAATCAAAGATGGATTGCAGAAGTGTTGGAGAGCAACTTGGGAATCGATCGGTGATGTTCAGAAAGCAACGCTTCTTTCGCATGAAATGAAAAAAGCAAAATTTTGAAGCCGAATTACTTGCTCTTTTTGATGATACGCGCTCTCCCAAGTTTCGTAATAATAGTAATCATACTTGCATTGCAGATTTTGAAGTAAAACTAAATTATTGACAGAACCAAAAAAAATAATATCGTGGCACTCATACAAGATGAGATCAAAGAGAGATAGAGCCATTTCCTAGGTTATCAGGAGTGAATTGCCGAACTGAAATAATCTTAGGGATTTTGATAAAAAAGAATAAGCTGGAACTCCGAGTCCTTCACAAATGAGAGTAAAGTGCGAGAACGTCGGTCAGTAGGTAGAAAAGGGAAATTTCGCAACGTCTAAATATAGATCAAATGGGCGGTCATTCTGAAATTTTACGAACGGACCCATGATTCAAATGGAATCAAGGAACGTCAACAGATGCATTTGCTGATCATTCCTTTTCAGGCCATTTTGTGTACTGGAGTAATCATTAGTGAATGTGAGAATAAGCTCAGTGATCAGGGCCTTGAGAGGAGTTAGAAAATGATATTGCTATAGTTTTTCTTATCAGGAAAGGGTGATGAGCAAAGCTCATAAAAGTCAAGCAGTCACATTGCGAGTTCTGGATTTTCGTTGAGAGAAAACAGAGATTTTCACACGATCGACCGCCGCCTGAGTTGAAACAAGAGAGGTGAATATGCACAGACCAAGGAAAACTGGCTAGAACTTCCTGAAGGATTTAAGATGTGACAGATCGCAGGAAATGTCTCTGATAATTCCAAGAATAAGCTTCAAAGTGTTGTATCTAACCAAATAACAACTGCGCCAACACTGCAGGGGTTTGAACCGTCGAAAAATAGCATCTGCCGCGTAGAGAAAATGTTATACGCAGCCATAATCTTACAGTGCTTGATTGGAAGCCCTATTGCATACCTCGTCCAGTGAACTAGAGGCAACATTAAGATGAGTACCGGAAGAAGGAACACGATGGTAAACAAGTTCGCCAAAAAATGCGGCAAGATTTAAAGCAACCGTCCAAAGAAGATTTCGTGTAATGCTAAAACGGTGATCACCAACGTGCTGGAAATCATACACATCACCACTCTTAAAGGTGAAAGCCATGGTAACAAAAAGCAACTAGATTTTTACGGAGAAAAGTGGTAAAAATTTCTTTTCCAGTATTTCCTCTATTACCATCAGTCTCACAAGATCGTCATCGTGTCACGAACTGAACTCTGACACGATTCACGCGACCGCTGAGTTCCAGAGCATGGTTTTGAGGTGACTACTTATCACGAACTCCTCAATAAACGTTCCCAAACAACCATGAGCCTTAGAAATCCCCTGCCAAGTAAGCCACATTTACTACCTTTTCGTGACCCTGGATGAAGGCTACAGCCCGGATCTCTCCATTGACTCTATTAAGAAAAAAAACGAGGATGATAAATAATTAAAGACCAACTGCAAGGCAATAGGTTGTACGGAAGAGGAATGATTTCAAATGCATGAGTGTCATTGACTTCAGAATTAAGTAAGACAGCTTCTATTTTATCCAACCACCACTACCGGAGGATCTGGTGGACCCGAACCGTGTATTCTATTTGGGCATACATGATCAGCCTGCACAGAATTACCGGAATCATAGTGAGTCCTACCCTTGGGTAAAAGGGTTTGCAAATCAGACCTCTACTCCATTCTTGGCTATCGGACGTAATCAGATTGACAACGACCTATCTACCATGATGAAAAACTAGTCGCACGGAGGAAGATAATGAGGAAACAGGCACATGTGTAGAAAATCTTATGAAAGAGTGCTTTCTTCAACCTCCTCTGATATAGTCCGTCGAGATACTGAATTTAAGTGCACATAACATGCAATACACACGGCGAGATTGTAATTCTAAATGGGAAGAAAACGGTACATACGATCTTTGATTGTTATCACACTGCGGATGTAGGAGTAGATACTCAGTGATTAAACCGCGAAATCTCTTCCGTAATAGAACCAACTGATGAACAAGAATGTTCTGGCGAACCGGATAACGGCCCAGAAGATTCCTCAACAGGGATGAAAAATGCTGGAGCTACAAGTGTACAAAAAGAAATGTTATCCCTTCTACTTGTTCCGGTTGCGTGACTAACTAATCGCAACCAAAATCATCCGTCTCCGGAAATGGAAAAATAATGTTTATTGGTAGAACAGCAATGTGGTGTTCACAGTTCATTTTCAGTCTTACACATTGTTTTCGGAGATGAGCAAGACGTTCGCGAACCAAACATTAACGTCATTAGTAACGGTCTGGAAAAGCTATTTAAAAAGTTTGTACATTCTGAGAATTCAGCAGTCTCAAATGGCTTATAACTCGGAAGATTCGCAGCAAAGGAGTAATCTACGGAACATACTGAACAACGTGTGATCCGCACCCGACTCGTAAAAAAATTCGGACGAGCGACTTTACCTTCATGGGCACCAGAATTCCACGTATGCCTCTCTCTGACACTACACAGTAGAACTAGAAAGTCCGCTCGACATTAAATCGCCAGCTTCCAGTCGAGTCAATCGCTGAATAATGGTCGTTCGTTTTCACTAGCGCTAACCAGAAAAAACAACTGGAACCAAAGCAGAATCTCGTTCGTCAGAAAAAGAACTCATAAGACCAACAGACCGTTGGAAATATTGGAACAATCACCAGGCGCTGAATTGTTCTGAAGTTTTTTTATCTGACTTATAATTTCAGTGCAAGCGGCTTAACTTTCAGCCTGTCTACTGGACAGGGCCATTCAATAACCAACGCATTCGCGTTCATCCACCGTTCAACAAAATTCAGAATCAGTACCTTAGAAAAATCTGGCCTTTTTAATCCCTGTAAACTATTTCCACGTGGGATTCTTCACCAATAAAACAGTAATGCTGAGAACATCAGCCAAGTAGGAAAATCGCAATTTACGATAAAGTTAGAGTCCCCGAGGTGGAAAGCCATTCACAATTGGATCGATTCTACACATCTATAGACTCGGACCATGCTTTGGTCCGTGTTTGCCTTTGTTTGCACCAAGTCTGTGCCCACACCAGCACGAACATCACGCGTCCTGCAAAGCTGATTCTAAACGATAATCGCACTATTAGACGCTTCCGCGACCCGTCGCCCAGATGAGACACACGAGCTGCGTACATCCCTGAAAAGTCAAATGATCAGAAGTCCGGGGAATGACCGCGAGCAGCGAGGATAGGAAAAGTAAGGAAATAAAAAACACTGCAGTAAACCGATATAGTCGCAATCTTTACCAACTGGTCAAAAATACCGTTTCACGAGAGCGGAGCATAAGCAAAGTGATTGAAGAATCCGACGACAAGCCGATTCACTCTCAAGGTTGTCGGCTAAAGCGTTAGCCCGCGTCCAATATGAGCATTCCATTTATCCGTGCAAATTGGCCAATGTAAATGGACATCAATCTTCCATCCGAAATGTAATCAATCCGGAAGACAGATTTTCTTTAAAGGCATAAAGCAGCTGGACCAGATGGACAAACACTATTTTTCTTCAACGATGGTAGCGGAGGGTTAGCGTCGGAGTCAACAAAACCTCTAGGATCAATATGGGAATAAGGGACCCATTCACAAGAAAGGTTATATATTTTCATGCGAAAACTACAAAGAAACTAGTTTAGTAATCACTACATCCAAACTGCTCACAAGCATTATTCTCTACCAGTTAGTACCGGCGAAAGGCGTATGCGCGAGAACCAAGCCGGTTTCCGACCAGCTCACAGCTGCAATCACAAATTTTTCACTTCGCAGAATATCCCAGAACATAGAAACTCCTTAAATTGAACCTCAGTTCCCATTCTACTTGATTTGAAAGCGGCATTCGACTCAGTTGATTGCGCTGTACTGTAGCACTCCCTCTCCTGAAGGGTGTCAGAGAAATTCATTTCAATTATCCAACCTCTATATGCCGGAGCCGAATTCCTGCGTACGGTGATGTTTCACCCGAGTTCACCACAAAATATGGTGTTCGTCAGGTTCACTTCCTTTCAGCGTCCCTTTTCACTTTTTTCATTGAGACACCTATGAAGATAACTCTATCCTCGTGCGAGAATAGTGGCATTCACACTTAACTCAAGCACTAATATGTCTGACTTAGAATGTGCGAACGATGTTTTTTTACTGATTGAATATCCAAGTAAGTTGCAAGTTTTTCCCGATCATCTGAACAACAGTGTAGGTATGCCTGGGATGCATTTTGCATCTTGAAATACAAAGCGCTGTTGTAGGACTGGATTGGCTAGAAACCGAACCTCGTTCTTGCATGGGATGAATTGGGTTAAGCTGATAAGTATAGTCACTCGTGTAGTTGTATATTACCTGGCGGTCTTATATCGGATGAAGTATCTTCGCGCATACAGAAGGCTCGATTAGCATTTGCTAATTTGAAGCAGCTGTTTTATTGGCGTGACACGTGGTTATCCATCAGATGTCGAGTATACTCAAGAGTAGTGAGGTTGGTATTGCTCTACGGCTCCGAAACATGACCATTGAGAACAGAAGATATGCGAAAACTTGGTGTTTGAACAACGTTGTCTTCGTAGTATTGGCGGAATGTGTTTGGAGGATTTTATCAGTAACTGAAAGATTAGGCGTAAGGTTTAGATGAGCCACCGAGTCCGAATAGGTTGAGGTTGTTCGACATGTTTTGCGCTTGTTCACAGAACGACTGCCTCATTGTACTCCGTTGTCCGAGGGAGGTAATGTTTAGAAGATAGTTTGAGGGTGCCCAGTCAGTGACCTGGGAAAAAAGGTATAAAAAATTTATCCAATGGGCTGGCTCGTATAGGTGCAATTATGCTGCCGGTTTAAGGTTCCCTCTTCACTCACAAGGGAGGGTTGGAAACTACAGGTGGTATGTTTCGGTACTGCAGTCATGGGCGTTCTGGTATTCATATCTTTTCTTCTTCCTCATGGTCCTTCAGCTTCCTACTGTATAGCAGATGTTCGCTGTTCATCGTTTTTTCATTTGAACAGATGTCGGCGGAAAAAACCCAAGTACGTTGGTGCAAGGTAAACGGTTGTGCAAAATGAAATTGCAACCAAAAAATTCTATTATCGTTTCACTTCCGTTAAGCGAATCACGTATGACTTTTGACCTCATCGATAATTGACGAATACTCCTGGGCCCTTGACGTCAAGATTAACTGCGAACAAAGCCGATCAAATTTTACGTCCCTGCTAAAGAAAGTGACAGTCAGTTGTTTAAAATTACTCACTGGACGCAGCCAGAACTGACCACAATATTTTGTTTTAAAATGGGATTGAAGGTCCTGCCAACCGTTTCTCAAAACCATCCTGAAAAGGAACAGAGGTTACACACGCGAGGAACAAAACCACGGAATCACTGTTATCCAGATTATGAATAATACATTCCTTCTCTTGGAACTAGTGCTCAGAGGGCGGTTTTCTTCCACTCCCATTTCGATGCACCGGTTAAAACCCCCGCCACGAATGAATGTCCACAATGGTGCACAAGTGTGGCATCAAAATGTGAGTCCTTTAAATTTAATGTTTACTTTTCTTGATAGAATACAATAAAGACCGAACTCGTCCGGACGGATAATCACAGTGGGCACTGTTAGTTTCTACCATGGGATTCTAAATTTTGTGAGACGGCACAACCAGTTCAAGCAGTGAAGTTTGTAGAGTCTTCAACAAGTTAAAAATCCATTTGTGTTCAAAATAAAACGATAACTTTCGTCAATAATTATCATGATCTAATTTCCTAGGATAATAGCTATGAATAAAAAAGAGATGTAAAACAGGCAATCCATCTCAGTGGTTTTGAGTGTTTCTATTGGTCGCAGTTCAGGTTGTCAATATCCGCAAAGTTCTGATAAATGAGCTTGGTGTTTAGATCGATCATTTGCAAAGGTGACATTGACTGGCGATCAAACATTTGAAATGTAAAAACCAAATAATCTGTACTGACCGAAGAAGACAAAATGTAAGGAACACACCTGGGGGAAACATTCACTTCAAGTAACCACGGTTGCAGATCCTCATCCAGAAGAATATCAAAGCCAAACACCTCGTGCACAGAACATGGATGATTGCAATATGCATTGATTGCGGTGTTGAAAGCGGCTTCCGTACTGATCGCGGTTTTGACCACGACATCTTTGATACTAGACCATACCGGAGCAGGAGAAATGCCCTGGGAGCGCAGATAAGCCCATAAAGCGCGCAGGCTCCTGGGTCAGACCGAAGTGGAAAACAGTACAATTAAAACAATCATGGTCTTTAGACAATCATTCCGTGGATCTTGTTGAATTTTATGAGCGGAATGAATGAAAATTGATTGCAACGGAAGCAGAACGATTGGTACCGCGTTGAAGTAGACATAAGGAAAGCTAGGTGATACCGTGGTCGAAAGGCTCAATCTCATATGGAGAGTATCTATGTTTCGTGACGTTTGAGTTCTATAGTGTACAGCGTTTATGTTAAAGTGAATAGTTCAGATAGACGGAGCTCAACTTTCCTAAGAATTATGATGTTTGGATCACATCGCTCAATCAGCCTCAGTGGGTATTTTTCCATGATTTGCTTTGGAGAGTTAAAAGTTGAAAAATATGATAACGAAATAAAATCAATTACTGTCGAAATACAAGGATGGAACTGTTTGATAAAATTACGGTTTTAAAATAAGTTTGTGATATTGTGTGGTCGGTACGAGTCACCACAGATTATGAATTTATCTAGGAATAAAGAATCAATCGATCGAAATGATTCAGACAAAATTGTACTATCCATATATCAACTACGGAATGTTCATGCCTACGAATGATTGAGAAGGCAGGGACACCGAGTAAGCACACCTGATGGGCGGAAATAATTTAGTTCAGCTTTTACATCCACTAATATTGAGCAGATACGCTCCATGAATAGTGCAGACAGCAAATCCCATACTGCATCAATCACTGAGCAGGATAATCAGGACCGCGATTCTCATTGCTTCGAGTATAGTGGGTAAGGATACGTAGAGTTCCTGAGCTGCGCTAACGTTCTACCGGCATGCGGGTAAGACTTTTGAGTCAAAGGCTCCCATTCGGGTTCTCAAAGCAAAACCTCTTCCGCGGTGGAAGCGGCTCCGAATTATCGATTGCCCAAATATATCCAACTGAAATGATATGCTCTGGTCTCAGTTGTTACCTCAAAGCATCAAATACTCAGAAGAAAAAGGAACGACAAACAGGGGAAGAGCCATTCCAAGATAATAAGTGGAATAACTATATAGCAGAATTAAAAATCGAAAACAAGAATTCCGCTGACTATGGCATTGAGTCAAATCACCAGTTGTCTCCAGGCATCGTTTTGGGGAATCCCGCAAATCCCACAACGGTAACCCAATTGGACCTCTACGAGCCAGTTCGGTGGCTAAGGCTTGCTTACCATTTCGCCATGTAATGGGCTCGTTACTTAAACTCATTTTTCAATCACTACTTGCCTCGGAGTACAACGTACAGCAAGGCAGTCGTTCTGTGAACAAGCGCAAAACATGTCGAACAACCTCAACCTATTCGGACTCGGTGGCTCATCTAAACCTTACGCCTAATCTTTCAGTTACTGATAAAATCCTCCAAACACATTCCGCCAATACTACGAAGACAACGTTGTTCAAACACCAAGTTTTCGCATATCTTCTGTTCTCAATGGTCATGTTTCGGAGCCGTAGAGCAATACCAACCTCACTACTCTTGAGTATACTCGACATCTGATGGATAACCACGTGTCACGCCAATAAAACAGCTGCTTCAAATTAGCAAATGCTAATCGAGCCTTCTGTATGCGCGAAGATACTTCATCCGATATAAGACCGCCAGGTAATATACAACTACACGAGTGACTATACTTATCAGCTTAACCCAATTCATCCCATGCAAGAACGAGGTTTGGTTTCTAGCCAATCCAGTCCTGCAGCAGCGTTTTGCACTTCAAGGGTGCGAAATGCATCCCAGGCATACCTACACTGTTGTTCAGATGACTGAGAAGAACTTGAAGCTTGTAGAGCTTTCATTCAATAGCAAAATATCGTCCGCATATTCTGTGTTATAGAAGATTCCCATTACCGAACATTAACGTTTCTGCATAGTTTAGTAATCGTTAGTTTCTTCTACATTGCTTAAAATAGAAGCCCCATCTCAATGGTTTCCTTTTTCTTATAGCTCGCATAACTGCTGCACTGAACAAGTTATTTCGACAAATGACACTGGAAACAGATGGTTATTCAGTTGCTTTTTCGGAATCACTCGAAATTAACAGCGGACCAGGAGAAGAGGATTAGTGTGCTCAAAATATGCTTTTATAAAGTGTCGTTAAACAAAAGTGATCACGTCATTTGGTTCATTAGAAAATGCTTGAACACGTCTACAGTACATATGAGCTGATAATTGTTTTCTGAACAACCTGGGTTTCTACGCCCCCGGTGAAACAGCTTCCACCTGCGTGAGCCGAATCTAACTGTTTGCCGTTCCAAACGTGGTTAGCGGTGTACATGGACAGAAAGAAGATCCGCTTGCATCAAGTACAGCCAAACATATCCCGATGTGGTTACAAAAAGCGATGACATCCTATGTTACATCAGTGACATCAAAAAAATCGGCTAAACACCAGGTCACATCACATAATATGCGTTAGAAAACAAGCATTGTGACATTCCACACGAGATATTCCACTGCGGAAACAACAGACAATTACTCACTTAGGCCGAAAAGCTAACCATTGGTAATCCTAGTCCGGATCTGTGTGAGCGGCGTGAACATTTTGCCTTTTGATTTCCATCTTGTTAAGAAACATGTCGGCGAACCTAATTTAATGCACTCCTCATTCTGAACCGCTTTCGTCTGTCCAGACCACAGAAACAATTATCGTGACGATAGTACGTGCAGTATGAAAATGTAGCAAAATCACTCGAGACGTTTTGGGCAAACAAGCGTTTTTGACTTATCTTCTGATAGTCATTTTGGGGAGGAAATGTTTTAGACTTTGCATAACACGCAAACTTTTACTGAGGAACCATTATCGTCTTACAACTTCTTCAGTTGGATTCGGGGAGTTTTTCCGTTGTTACACAGATCAATCTTTCCCTACTCATAGTATGTCAGTTTGCCACGTACTGAAAAGGTTGATCGTGATTTTTCGGCTAAACAGTGTGAAAAGCTTCACGGAAAGCATCCGTCAAGGATTCACGTTTAAGAAATTTGTTCGGATCATCAATGTCCTTAAATCTATCGACAATTACATCAGTTGGCAAATTAACACGCTCAGCGACTTGAATTTATGAACAGGATCAAAATCGACCTTCAGTTTACGTTCACCCTAAGGGGCGTTTTCATTTATTCGTCTTTCACTGGGGAAGGATGCATGATACATTGGTTATACCCTGCCACGAATCCTCTTCGAGGCTTTCGAGTAGATGTTGTCTTCCTTTCCAAAACTCTTTTAGTTGAATATGCATCGCGAACCATCGGAAAGATGGTCGTCGTACTTAATTGGAGACATCGAACACGGTCGACGAAAAAACTTGATGTGTGAAATTTGACTCTTTAGCTCTACTCATTACGGTACCAAAAATGCTTTATTCAGCCTTTTGCTTCCTTGTTGCGAAAACAACCAATTAACATGACGCAACCAAATGACCCTGAGACTAAGATAAACTTGTAAATTAGATTAACTTTCGATTGGAAATCTTGGGATCATTCTTAAGGATATAATAATCAATTTTATTGAGCGCAGAACCTCCTAATTGTTGAGGAATTTTCCTTGTCCTGTTGACAAAGGCATATGTGTATTCAGAACACAGTAAAAGAGAAACTTCTATCGCACTAGTAAGCTAGTTAACGTTTACGAATATAAGATAGAGTAATTCATTAGATCCGCCTTAGCGAGTTGATGTCATTCGACGGGTCTATAATTTTGACTTCCATATGACTTCACCTGGCAAACCAATTTCACTCATCCGGATGACTGTGATCTTTAAAGGAGGCACTGAATGTGAATAGATTAATGGGTTTGGTAAGCTTTGCGCAGGTTCCCAGATCGCTTGTCTCGTTATGCGCTGGACGTTGTTCTCCCAGAGAGGGATTACTTGGGAGAAGGGCTTAGGTGGTCATTCGGTGACAGCACAAAGGTATGAAAGCCTCAATCAATAGACTGGCTCCCGTAGGCCCAATGAAACTCTTATAAGGTATCAACCAAAACGACAGAACTTTGGTTGTAAAATCTGAACTGAACTAAACTCTCGAGATCCCCTTAAGCGACGCTGAGTGACAAGTGGTGATGCGGCTCAAAGCTCGCAATCAGCGACGCTATTGTATTCAAAATCTCTTCTCTTCAATTCAGCTGCTCAGCTTATTTCTTTGCAGTTGGTCCTTCAATATTTGTTGTTCTTTTCCTCGGAGTTTTGAGGTAGCGACCAAAACCACAGCACGTTGGTGCAAGGTCGATGTTTGCCGAAACGGAAACTGGAACTGATTGAATGTGATGGAGACTGCATCGGGATGAGGTAGAATCAAACGGAACAGAGTCACGGCATTCTTAGATGTTAGCCTACTGTTTCTGTGATCTCAGCGGAATTCCTCGAACATCCCGTGATCTTTTATTTAAATGGCGTTGTGTTTGCAACATATTTATTCCCAAACCAGGGAGAATATATATATATATATATATATATGTAAGAGGTTAGAAGGCGTACGCTGAGTTACAACGTTTATTGTGACGTTTCGATACAAACTAGGACTCGTCGAACGTAAATGAGTATATATATATATATATATATATATATATATATATATATATATGAATGCCGTGAATGAATGCCCTACAAATGCTAGGAACCTCGGAATTTTTATGAATCAAATTTCGGTCCGCATCACAATTGGTGGTCATTGTGGACTGGTTATCTTAACGGTAGGCCAGTACTGTCCCAATTGTGCGTATAACCTCGTGAGTATCATCTTATATGAGAGTACCGGTTGATCTCAATGGATCTGAAATCATTTGTATTGGTCGTAGCTCAGGTTACTGTTTTTCATGGGGTTCTGATTGCTGAGCTTGGCGTTTAGATAGCAAACGTTTCATAACCAGTCGAGGTAACATCGCAATAGTTAATGTTCCTAGGGAGTGCGGAAAGGTTTCATGTCACATCTCAGATCTACTTTACGAGGGCATGACAAAATCTGCAATATCAACACGAAGTTAGTACGTCTATCTATTCATTCGGGTTTAACAAAAGGACGGATGTGGAGATCGTGGACTGACCATTTGTGTCCTTTGGCAGCCTGATCGTTTGTGTTGCTCACGTATTCCGCGTTGAGTCGGTTGATCGAATAGTTGGTAAGATGAATAAACCGGTTACCCAGACAACGCGATGAATTCGTGTATCTGTGTGATGGAGTCGATTTGGGGTTGCAGGTTAGTGAGGTGAGACGGAGGAGAGGGACGAAAACGATACACACGGGTCAGAAAGCAGAAAGATACATAGGCCTGGTTGAGACGTTTGCAGGCGTCACGAACACGTACACGTACACGCACGCGCACACGCACACGCACACACGGACCTACAGTGGTTTCAGGTTGACACGAAAAGACAACATGCAAATGTGACGTGGACATCGATGAATATCTGCGTTCGGTTTATTATGCGAATCCGATACCGGAGTCCAGTTACAGTCTGAGAAACTAGTCAATTTCTCGTGAAGATCTGTTAGCCTTGGTAGGCTAAGGGACCAGTTAGTCTTGGAGATAAAACTGGCGAAAAATCCAGATGATTAAAATTAAACACCAATGAACCAGTGGATTTATAGTCTGCAGTTATATTATAAGTAGGAGCCGTATGAAAAATCAGCACTGCAGAAGAATAAAACAAATTGACAACAGCCTACGGAGTTCCTCCTGGTAGCCACTGATTGCTTACGACTCCTGGTACTTATTGCAGCATATATATATATATATATATATATGTTTTATCATTAGGACCAGTCCTGCAGCGATCAGTTAGGCAGCACTAAACACAAAGTTACGCTTATCAAGTTTTGCTTGTAATGGTTGAGATATTGATAATGATTCATCCCGATCCAAGACGACTAATTGAGGAGCATTAAAATCATGTTGCGTGGATGTTAAATAACTCGGTTGGCAGACAACCTGAATACCTCGACGACTAGGTGTCCGACTGACAACAAGATGGTACAAATTTGATCCTTAAGTGAGAGTCAGTGAATACATATGCCTAATGGTTTGTGACGAGTTAAATAGCTGCACAGCTTATTCACGTGGGTGATGAGCTGGGCTTCGATCTGTGTGATGCAGAAGCTTCTGTTTGCAGTATTCTAATTTCTCGTATATTCCAGCTGTTTAGTTGCGTATCATGGGCGTCGGTCGCTTTACGAATATCATTTGTGTTAGTAGTAGGAGGTTGAATGTTTTCATGAAATAATTCACCATGTGAAATCATCGCTCAAATCACCATAAAGAAACCATGGAAGCACTGTACAGCTGTTTCATCCTTGTTAGGAGTCATCAGCAGTGCATATCGACCACGCCCGAACTGTGATGTGAACCCAGGACGAACTACTTTGAGTCGAACGCCTTAGCCATTACGCAAGCGGGCAGGATCTGGACGGTTTGTTGAACTTCATGATGTTGCACCTATCCGTCACTGATTTGCGCGGCCACGGTGCAGTGCTTCCATGGTTTCTTAATGGTGAGTTGAGCGACGATATCACATGGTGTATGTCATTTAGACGGCTGAAGTTAGGCTGTCAACCTGTGGGTTGTCGGTAGCGATCCTTCCTCACAAACTGCCAACCCCTCTTCGAGAATGACGTACTGTGTCATATCAAGATTTAAGAGAGAGAGAGAGAGAAAATAAACCGCATAAAACAAGTTAAGAGCTGTCAATATTTAGAGGTGTTGAAAAGCAATTACCAGACTACGCAATATTTGACACCAAGGGGCCCGCCGACACTGAGCCCAAGTAGCTTTCGTAAACACGAATAGCAAATATGATTGAATGATTGATATACAACTTCACAACTGCAGTTTGGGGTGAATTGCGCAGTAAATTTTCACAGGCCCATCAGGCAACGACCCACGAAAACGATTGCGCTTGCCTCGAAATTGATTGATCACTTGTGACGTATTGCACGGCAATGATCGTTTTTCGGGGTGACAGATATGCTTCAATTTTTGACGCATGGTCTGTGACTGAGCGACAACGTACCTTCCGCGTTTTTCTGTAAAATTGACGGCGTCATTACTCTTAGGTGAAATTCACTTGCTGCACTGACAGCATAATGGATTTTGTGGACTAAGTGATACAATGAGCCAACAAAATCGTCTGAATAGTCCTTGTTCCTCGGCCTTCTTCTGAACAAACTGCCTCATCGTGCCGTACATTCGAAGCATTCATCACTTCGCCGATAGCTCTGCTAGTCTACTTCTGCCTCTCACCGACTTCATCCCCTTCAACGGTCCTTCTTTTTTGCTTCCTATTGGCACTAAGAAAATCCGCCAATCGCTACGTGCTCTCAATGCGTCCAAACCACCCGGTCTGGAAGGTATTCCACTCATCGCTCTTAAAATGTGTGACCCTAAGTTGGCTCCTCTTTTACATCACACCTCGTGCCTTTCCCTTAAAATTTCTGCCTTTCTGAACTCTTGGAAACACATTGGGGTTCTTTCTATTCCTAAATGAGATGATCATGCTGACCCTATTGTCCGATTTTCCTAACATCTGTTATTCCAAAAGTATTTGAAACTGTCATTTCCAACCAACTATGTTTGTTTCTCGAGCGTCAAAGAGAGCTGAGCTACCGCCAATACGATTCTCGTTCAGCCGATCAACATGCGATCTACTGGTCCTCGTCTCACATTCCTGGTCGGCTTCATTCGACAACCGCCGAGAAACACATCTGGTCTCGCTCGACATTTATAACGCTTTTGAACGAGTTTGGTACGAAGATCTTCTGGCGAAACTGCTCACGTTCTGGTTTTTGCCGTCTCTCATACCACGAAAGTCAAGTTTTTTCGGTAAGTGAACCATCTCTGTTCGAGTGGATGGAACCTTGCCCCAGACATTTTCTGTAAATACTGGCGTTTCTCAAGGTCCAGTGGGCGCGACCACCCTCATTTTATTTGTTAGCGGTCTTCCGTCCACTGCCTCTAAACCCACTCATTTTTTTCGAGGAGTCACTCTCCATTGTTCTGTTTTTTATTGTGCTACTTGCCACGCAAATAGCAACATCGATCGTGACCATTGTGTCGCCAGTGTACCTTAAAACCCTGATTTCGAGCAAATCTCTTATTAAGGCTCCAACAATCTTGTTACATCTAATGTTTCCAAAACCTGCTTTATTCCAATTTTCTTGAAACGTCCCACATCTGTCCTCTACTTATTCTACTTTAAGTTCCTCAGATTCTGATTCTCTTCTCAGCTTATCCATATCTGAGCTTGATTCGCGTGTTGCGCGCAAATTTGGTTTTCTATTCAGTGCCAGAAGTTTATTTCTAAAACTTGAAAACTGCAGTCGCGTATGGGATAGAGCATCGTCTATTTCTCTTTCCCTTCTTGAGCTGATTCAACGAAATTCCATCCGGCTGGTTGACGGCCCTTCTTCAACAGCCAGTTTGTAATCACTAGCCTATTATTGGGCGATTGTTTCGCGGTGTTTACTTAAAATCACACGTTCACTCGACACGTCCCACGGGGAACGCAATACCAAACATGCACCAGCAACGATAAACAATGTCCAAAGGGCAACATCCCACCCAGCTATGCATTTGCGTCATAGACGGATCCTAATATAAGAAAGCAAAACTAAATGCACCTTTGACCTCTGAACTTTCATGAACCAACAGCTACTGATATGAGCCTAAAAACTAGAGTAGGAGAATAAATTGTCTGCATTGCTTCAGTCCTCAATAGTCATTCGACGAAAAAACAGGACTGCCTGTGCTGGGGGATTTCGTGTCGGTTCGTAAAAGCATTTAGACACGATCAGTGGATGTTGTATGACCTCACGACTTCTGCCAACCCGAGACACTATCATGGTTTTCCTGAAAACATCAATAGTTTTCCATCAGAATGACACAAAAATTCCGGAACTGACAAATAAGATGCAATTCTTATTTAACAACAGCGTAATTCCAATAGTTTCGACTAAAGTCTTCATTCTTATCAAGTGAAAGATGGGTAGCCCATGAAGTTAAGTGTCGCCCGAATTTCGGAGCATGGAAAATTAAAGTTATCAAATCAATTCATCGAAATTGAAGAAAGCTAAAGGTCAAAAAATTACCAGGACTCTGTTGCAGTATAGTTGACTTCATTCCCTTTGAATTTTTGGATCAACCATGATCACTGAGTTGTGCGATCAAGCAGTTGCCTGCTCTGCGGGTTATTGCTGTGAAGCCATTCACAGCGGGTGACCCTTCTGGAGATTACGGATTGTGCGATTGACGGAGTGGTTAAACAGAACAAATCAATAAATGCGGATAAAAAATAAATAGATAATGCCCGATTTGGATGGCACAACGTACAGTACACAGACTATCGAGGTCGGTTGCTCGTTTTAGCATGTACTTTGCATCTTCAAATTGTTACAGAATTGGATGACAATAGTACCGAGGTTGATGCCGGACAGAGAGGAACTGACGATTGTGGACCGTTTTAATTACTTTGGGAGCTGCTTGTCGATCGATGGTAGCTCGGCAGTAAGGGGTAAACATGCGTATATACAAGGCTCAAGTGGCGTAAAGTGGACGAAGCAATTGTGGCGTCGATCTGATATTTCACTGAAGTTGAAAGATCGTGTGTACTGTGCCGCAGTGCGCTTAGTTCTGTTGTAAGGTTGTCATACATGAAGTACTCGTGTCGGAGATGTTCGTCGGTTAGGGGCTTTTGACCATCGATGTCTGCGTAGTACCGCAAGGATTGGATGCAGTGACCGCGTGAGTAACGTAGAGGTCAAGAATCTAGTACTAGGTGCCGGCTCTCAGAACTCTCTGTTTCAGCGTATGAAACTTAGTAGACTACGCTAGTTGGGTCACATGTTGCGTTTGGCGAACACGTCCACCATATCGTGCCCTATTTTGTGTTCCTCTCAAGGAATGGAAGACGCCATGCGGAGGTCGACAGATGACGTGGTAACGCAGGGTGAGAAAATATACAGCAAACTTAGGTAGAGTAGGTGTCTCCCGTCTTCGTGGTTGGGGTCCGAAAGATTCGTCAACTAGGTGGCTGGAGACGCTGAAGGATATGGCAGTGAATCGCGAACAGTGGTGATCGTGTTGTCATTTTCTATCGAATCGGAATGACTGAGAATATGCGTTTGTTCAGTTAGACCGTTTTGCGTATGATAGCTAAAGCAGCATTGTTATCTTTTCTCACCTGGGTAGGTTAAATTTCTGCTCCTCTTCGATATTCACTCGTTTTATAGAAACATGTAACTGTGAGGAAAAGGCAGTGGTCAGTGAGGCTTGCCTTGCTGTTTAACGCTGAACGATGATGATGATGACTGGACAGTCTGACCGTGATTTAGTAATGCGCATGATCATGTACTCCGGATTTAGGACTAAGTTTGGACTCAATAAGAGTGTACGAAAACACACACACACACACACATATATATATATATATATGTTTGGGACCAAGCAATTTGTCAAAGCAACAACGGAAAAGTAGGAACGAATACAAGCATGCTACAAGGAGAAGAATCGACACGAAAAAAGAACAAAATGTTTTGATTTTCATCATACACATTGAGAATTTGTCTAATTTTGCGTTGGTTGTATGGGGCACGGGAGTTTAGACAAGGTGCACATCAATCACAGAACTGGATTCATTTTTGAACCATATCTGTTAGTATGTCTATTCGACGGTATTCCTTATAACTCGGGTCCAAATTAGGAAGGTGAGGAGAAGCAATCGATGGCACAACTGTCGCCAGCTCCAGCAAACGTCGACCCTAAGTCATAACTTGACTATCGTGCCACTTACTCCAGCCTTGCTTAACACGTGGAAATACAGTGAGAAAACGATGGGTAGGAATATGCAGTGTGTTCGTGCCATCGAACATGATATTCAAACGGCGACCATCAGCTCCAATACACGACGGCGTACCTAGTCGTTGCTCCCCGTATTTTCCCATTAGACATGTGAAGAGCTTCGAAGAGGTCTACGTTTGCACAATGACCTCAATTTCCACTTGTCCAGACAAACGAGTTAAGCGGACTGTTTACGGCGTCAGGAATCGAAGTTCTCGACACAGTCGGAGAGTAAGCGAATTAGATAAAAATGCGTTGAGTGTACCCAATGGTTTAATTTTAAGTCACTAAGGTTCCTTGGAATTAAACGGGCTTCGTCGAGTTTGCACATGATAACGCAACAGCCTAACAGCCGTGGGGAGTCCATCATCGGATCTGGCTACTGCAAACAAATCAAGTCCGAGTCTATGTTTATGCTGGATTGTGAGATGAAGGACTTCCGCTCTGCTCCAGTCCCACACTGTTCCATTTATCTTGACGAAGACGGTAGATATTGACCGGAAGATGACAAAACGTGGCTATATTCTGACTAAATGAGATGTGGATATTTTAACCAGTAAGCTAAAGTCGAGTTTGACAATCTAGTTTTCTGGACTTATTTAATACCATTCATAATGCGGAGAATTAAACGTGTCAAGCGAGATAGTCGAGTACTACTTGGCGTGACAATTTATTTTGTTTAGATGACTTTTACTTATGGCCAACTGACAAATTTAAGACATGCCGTCTCTTTTTCGGTTTATCGAGGCAGAAAGACAACAGATGACCCAAGATTTCAATATTTGGAATTACTTTTGTTATTCGCACTTCCAAAACAACTTGAAATTTATGAGAGCCTCCAAGTAAAAATGATCTAATGAGCAGACATTTTTAGGAAGCACGAAGGTTCGGAAATCGGAGTCAACAGACGCGTTGACTGTGCAGTATAATATTTTGCGCCCACGAAAGTGGATAACATGACTTGATAAGCAACAGCTTATCGATTCGGATAGTGAGTTCACATTACTGGTTTCGAAATACAATACTGGTCCATTCACCGTAATGTCTCAAGAGATTTGGAAATGTGTTGATCGTGGGTCAGGTTGTTAGTTTATATGGAGTTCTGATCGCTGAGCTTGACGTTCACATCGCAAACGATTTATCACCAGTCCCGGTGACATGTTCAATGCATGGTGACCCAGCAATCCGGTTTGTATTGGCTACCATGACAATCTTGTGTCGTTATCTTAATCGGCCATTTCTGTTGTGAAAGCCGTCCGAACACTTTCCGAATTGTCTGATAATGACGATAATATAGAATTTTTTGATATTCACTAAAACCAGAAGTCGGCTTCATCATCAGCGACAGGCATCACGGAGAGCAAACACAAATTTGACCCAATTGTCTTTGAAGTCACCATTACGTAACCGCAACTCAAAACAACTATCATTCAATGATACGTTGTATAGTTGATCACGCGATCGGCTTACATGGGCGCGAAATATATTGACCAAATCAACCAGCTTCCATGGAGCTGACTGCAGCCTCGTGAATAGCATTTTCCGAACTTTTGTGTTTGATAAAAAACACTGCATTATTACTAGTGGGCGAATGGTAAACGAATTTCCGGATGTTTCATGCATGCCCCCGGATAAAAGTTTTCACGGAGTGTTACGTTCTTGTAGCACGTTTCATTTCTGCTTGATGGACGGACATTCTGTTCGTTTAATTGGTGTGTACTGCAGTTTGGTTTTCTGCTAACAAACGACGACAGCGTGCCAAATAATCAACACTAAAGCAAGAAGTGGATGGGAAAAAACCGGCGCGTAATTGCAGGATTGCTATTATGGGGTGCCTAATCAACTTGGAAAAAGACCAGCAGACACCGACGATTTCGGTATCTGCTGGTTGTCATTTTTCAGTCTCGCAGAATGCGTTAATAAACTAGGCTGAACAGCCGTTCCGAATATTATCGTTAGAATGTGACGATCGATGAACGAATGAGTCCTACGAGAAAGCTAAATTCAACTGTAATCGGTCGAAGCCAAATCAGTTCTATCCGTAGTAACCTCCTTATTTAAAATACCAATACTCTTATGGCAAAGATTCTATGACAAATCTTTCCTACGCTATGTCTGTATAGCCTACTGCAGTGAAGCATCTATTATTTTCACAGAACTCACTTTTGCGAGGCGAATCGGACCAGACCATCCTCATGAATGTACACGCGCAACGGGTTGATCGACGAAATATACACATAAATACGAAGGTCGAATTTGCTTTCGTTGATCAAAAATGGGCGTGATAAATATCTGACCAGAAGAGAAATACAGGTATCAAGAGGTTGCAGTGACCACGAGGATTGCTCAGTGTACTATATAAATATTATTGAGAATTAGAGATTAATCAGCGAGCGGCCTTTCGATCCACTCACAATGTTGTAGCGCCTAGTACTATTTGGGACTTCCATTTACCAAAACACACAGATAAACGTCCCATGTGTGCACTGTGCTCCAAATGGAGTGCTCCATGTTAGTTAGTTTAGGCCTCTGAGTTGTGGTTCAAGTGAAGATGATCGGAATTAGGTCGTATAGCCAAGTGCTGCAGTCAGGGTCACTGTCCATCTGTGTGAACTCTTAAGTATTTTTTATTTGTTAAATATTCTTCACTCATTCCCTTCTCGAGTGAAGGGAATTAAAACCACAAAAAGTCAGATCCTGTGCGAGGTCAATCGCAGGTTTCCAATCGAACCTATCTCTAAATCAATATTATCGACTAATTCTTGCGAGAACTTCCAAGTTGGGCCAACAAAGAATCTCGTTCATTTAAGTCTATAATTATACATGGGTTTGGTTTGATCAACAATCAATGGTCGAATAGTTCATTGACTGATGTGACACATCACTTGTGATTGATTTTCACATGCGGTTTAACTGTCGAACCCTTCGGTCGATGTAAACGATGTAGCATAACCACGACTGTGTTAACTTTTGATCTGGGCATCGGATATGGTGATCGAACATCCACCATTTTCATAAGCAAGAAAGCAGTACATCAGTGGGAGGTTACTGGTTGTAGAAATTTAAATAGCTCATAACTTTTAGTTTAAAGGACCGCCCTGGTTGATCCATTCCCAGCACTGGAGATTGATTTTAGGTATACGACTTTGCTATCACTTAACACGGAAAATAGTAAGTGAAACACACTTGAAGGACACTACATAGCGCATGAAAATTCACACAACAGTTTCTTTCACCGATTGACAAGCACAATACAGTTCGAGGGCATAGTAAACTTTGAATTCACAATCGGGGATAAATTGTCGAACAAAAATTGCTAAAAAAAATTACAAACGACGTTTGTGTAAATGTGGGCGAAGCTTTGAAAAATATACGAATGTGATGGACTGAAAATAACAGGTCATTCTATGACATTTGAAGGGCTTACTATAATTTTTTTCCGATTAGATTATCGTGTTGCTAGATTTGTCAATTCAATATGTTCAACTTGTTGAATTAGAAAATCAAGTCAACTGTTTTGTCGTCGGACCTTTGTTGCGAAAAAAAAATATTCTAAGCAATTTTGAATACATCAATCAACCCAGTTCTGTACACCTGGGATAAATAACAAGCCGGCTGTCAGTGAGTTGAAAAACTACAAATAGGAAATAATGAAATTATCAAATGAAAGTAATAAATTGTCAATCTAAGATGGTAACGAAATACTACAGCTAAACGTGGAAATCAATCGTAACGACCACTGGCCAACATTCGTAATTCCTCGAACGTTACCGGGCACATGCATATGACATGAACTTGGAAAAGCCCAGTTTTATTTTAAATAACACTCAAGTAGTTAGGAGCCCTGGTCCATATTCGTTGAGATGAGTTTCCAGATGAGATTTGTCATGGGCGATCCGAACCAATTAGCTAAAGTGTTTCTTCCTTTCGGCTGATCATCTTTTAATTTCACTCGATTTCCTCTCTATCATAAAACAGTCCATCCAACTATGCTGAATTTGATGTTATTCTTGAAACCCACACACGTGTGCTGTGAAGTTCCATAAACCTTTGATAACCAGCCCGGCCAGCCTAACGGCTAAGATGTCGAACTCACAACCGTTCGCCCCGGGTTCGCGTACAAGATCGGGCACGACGGATGCGTCATGCTGATGATTTCTAACACGGATGCTAAGACACTGGCCCTAATAATTTCGATGGTGAATTTGATGTTGACACTGAAAAATGAGTCACTTAATTAGTATATGAAAGTTGTACTTAGTTTCATACCTCTAGTTCTCCTTATAAATTCCACGATAACAAGAAAAAACATTATCAAAGGGCAGGGTGAATTCAATCGTCTCGTATCATCTTTTCAGTTTTCTGCCAAGATTTAAGTGAATTTCTAATAATAAATCAGCACAACAAATTCATTCGACCGAGTGAAACCACAATAAAGGTCAAAGGTCATCTGTTTTTTCACGGACATGGTAGACGACTTCGACGTGTGTGTGTGTGACAACACATTATCTAATGTACAACCAATAGACCAAAATCACAGCACATCAGTGCAGAGATGAGGACCAAAACCATTGGACAAATGATGAGACATCAAGTCCAAATACCAGAAAAATCTATTTCGTCCAACTATTTCCCCAGTTCAACAGCAGAATTTCGCATTTTTCAAGTGCAAAACATCGTAAGTGTGGCACTTCGTCGCTGGGAGGGTCGGTTAGTCCTGGTAACTTGCACGGGTTCTCATTCAGAAGCAGATCCTCACTCAGACTGTTTACCATCTGGGAATAAATCAAGGTCCCAATTCGTACAGCGGCGCACGAACATTTTCATATTCATCTCAGTTAGTTTTCATCAGCATTACCCTTTCTCGTCGCTCGTGTTCTTTTTCTATTTCACTTGATGAGTCAAAGCAAACGGTAGCCATAAGCACGAATTCAGCTTTAGTTATCCTCATACAGGGAGTGGAAAATAAAAGTAGGTTTCTGAGGCACATCATTCACTGAAAAAGGCAGTGCCAAGGAACGAGTCGAATATCGTTTTTACGTCATGGAGGATACAGCATGTTGGCCTACAGAGGACATGCTTATGTTCTGAAATTTGCGTGAGGCGGATCCGGAAACTAGACTGATGTCATGCGTTCACCTTTCGCAAAAGAAATTCATGGAGAATAATGCCCGAAAGCCGTTTGGATGCGACAACTACTGAAATAATTCTGTGGTTTGCATAAGAGGAACTTTCGCCATCCTTGTTAATCGGTACAGTCTATGACTCGCACGAGCACGTAAAAATACATTCATTTCCATAAGCCAAGCCGTGTTTTGGTAACTAAGAGGATAAAACTTCGTCATCAGCTTTCAAAAGGGATGGGGAAAAGTCAGTGTGGTTCATCAGCCTTAGAATATTACAGCAAGCGCAAACCCTTGATGACTTCCACTTTCAATGAAGGTGGGAGATATACCAGCACTGTTTGACTTGACGGTGTAATTGTAATAAGGTTTCAATCAAGTGATCCACAGGGGCAGTCATGTCGATCACTGGAGCAGTTAGCCAACACCTGGTCAAAAAAACCTCAAGGTATGTTTGACTGAAGCTCGCCGCCCTTTTGACGGAACTGGTGTCATCTATACAGATCAGTGAAATGTTGAGAGTTGAACAAATCGGAAGCTGCCGCAATTCGTCTCTTCAACCTCCTTTGTGTGCTCAAAAACTATTTGGGCTAGTATAATCTGCTTGTTCCACTCACTATGGTAGGAAAGGTCTCTAATGAGGCAGGTAGCTAACGTATTAATTGAGAAAGTCCCTCCTCATTTAGAGGCTCGAATAATCGGTATCACGACATTGCCTAGTCTCATTATTCTATTTCATTGTTGTATCCTTACTTTCAGTCACAAACAGTTATATTAGCGTGAACTTAGATCACTGAAAACGAATTGATTTGTCACTCTGGGTTCTTCAAATGCTTTATAGCATCTCCACACATTTTAGATCCATTTACTGAAATATCGTTTGTCTTTTATCTTTTACCTCCTTTATTGATGAAATGGCAATGTACATCATTTTTCAGGAAGGAGGCCGCGGCCGACAGAGAGCTGCCAGTTGAGGAAGTTTACTGGCGGTGGGAGGATTTGAACCCGCGACCTTCACGTCCGTTTGGCCACAGCCGGCATTAATTTACTGGATACGACATACTTCGAATTTAAGCACTACGAAAATGACAATGTTTGAAGATCTTAATCAGAATAAGCATCCTGTCCCTCAATTGGTGATAAACTGCCAGGTAAACTCATTTAGATTGAAACAAAAGAATCAGGAGGGTGTACAAGCTGACTTGTTAGAGGCATTCCCAATATTTCATCTGTATTAAACTGTTCCTAGATTGCGCAACAATTTCTGTCGGATCTGTGAGTTGCATTCTAATTAATCTGATGACGAGAATTCTCTTAGTTCACAACTGTTTCATGTACGCATCCACTCATGTGAACATGCATTGACTGGACAGTTGAAAAAAGTGTAGCATTCTGTGCTTTTCGAACCACCTCGACACAATCCATTTGGATGTCTACGTAGCTAAGAGCGGTAGAAGACACTGTAAGCATTTCGATGCCAATTTGACTAACTCCATAAATGCAAATATTATTGGGAGAGATTACGAGCAGCAATTAATTAGGCATACTATACTATCCATCGTTATAGTTGACTTTTGTGTACATGACTAGCGGGTAGGTTTCCAAATTAGGCATAAGAACCGTCAACGTAGTAACATAGCAGAGTACTGAGCCATGTCTACGTGATCCTCCACGAGATCACAAGCGACTGAGCATTGCCGATATGAAGAGCGTAGGCAGATAATTCAAAAGAATAAATACAAGGGGGAGAAAGAACGAACAAAATAACCCTATATTACATTTAAAACTGAATATGTTGGTTATTGTCCGGGCCCGTCATGTTACCTCGAGGGTTCGCTCATGGGTTGTTGACGAGGCACTGAGTTATGTCAGTAAGTGTTTTTTTAAGTCTATTTGTTCACCGAGACACCTGTACGTGTAAACCGTAAATCAACCTAAATCTAAATTTCGATAAACCACAGACTCACACACAACACCACGCGTTCTCGGACTGGCTGCGCCACAACTGTGTCATCATCATCATCACACGGTTTGTCTTGTTCAAACTTTACGCCATTATAGTTCCCGTTACAACCGTTTGGAATTACTGTTGCCTAAATATCCGACTTGCTCTCATCCTCGGTTGGGTTCAAGCATTGTTACACCTTAGGTATCTTCTGTTCCACCCCGAAGAGTCACTCAGCCTGGATGATGAGCAACCCTTAAACATACTCCTTCGGTCAAAATGTCTATTGTGGGAACCAACATCAGTTCCCTGTCCGCGAAATTTTTGAACCTCCACCTCATACTCCGACCACTGATTCATGTTCACTCTTGTCTCATCTGCAGGCAAGAATCATAGCTGAACTCAGATGTGGAGGACTTAATCAGATTGATCGACAGCTTTAAAACAGATCGACAGAATAACCTCCAAAAAGAAGACTGGAGGTGGTGTGACAACATGCAAATTCCTTCCGGTCTTTCAAGTTCGAGGTTACCTATACGTACTCCTTCAACGGAATTGACTGCCTAGTAGCTCAGTTTCATCCCAAGTTTTTCTTGTTACAACAAAACAACTATAACCAACCTATACACAGCACTATTCAGCTCACGATACAATATCTCAACACGTTTGATTCCGTTTTAGCATTGTAGGGCCTTCAACTCAACCGCTTCCTAATCCACCTCTGTTTCCTTCAACTTTCAAGGTCCTCAAAACATACTGTACAAAAAGGATCTCGACGGATGCCATTCAATAGGTCAAAGTCAGTTAGAAAAAGACTGTTTGAATGAACAACGGTAACTGAGGACAGATTCGAAGAACCCTACCAACTGCTTAACCACCGTTATGCCTTTGTTGGAAGACCATTAGCACATTGTTGCTTCTGCGACGAGCGTGCACCATTTACGCGGCGTCGGGCACGTGCTGTTACTGACCAATGTCGCGTCTATTTCAAACCTGTCGGCGCCTGGATCTGCCTAACCGCCCATCAGAGTTGCGAGCCTGTTGAACTTATTACAGTTCCACCTCTCGAGGAGAACGTTACACGTTCGTGTAACTGATTTCAATCACGCATTGGTCCTATTGCTGACTGTCTGCGTTTCTCCCTCAAGAGGTAGCTACTTAGTAAATAGAGTTATCACCGACAATCCAGAACCGTTTTCCCTGAAATTACGTTTCCTATCTCGAGTGTCTGTACTAAGACCCAAGATACACTCTTGGTCTGCAAGCAAACAAGCCAAGTGGAAATACGTCCAAGCGACTTATCCACTAACTCCCCCTCTCATCTGTTTGAGGATGCTGATGATGTCTCCCTCTCTTAAGCCGTTTCGATCAATGATGACGTTCAAAGTTTTCCAACAACTTATCTTCTATCTACAACTTATCTGCACAAGCTGGCTTAAATCTGAATGTCTGCTCCCTCTCTCGCTCTTTCTCGGTTAGCCTACTCATCCAAACCGCCTTTCGCCAAATCACAAACTCTTGCATGAGTTGATCCTATGGAATAGCTAGGAGTTACTATTGATAAGACCCCGAGGCGGCCTTCTCACATTTTCACCTGTGTAGAGAATCCCTGACGATTGTCATTTCAAATCGGAAAGTTTCGACACTACACGGTGAAATAAAGCATTATCTACTGTTTTGACACCGATGTGTTTTTCTAATCCTTGCTCACTGTTCTCCAGTTATTTTTGCAGTTTGCCTTGAAAGAGACTTTAAAATTCTTCTTCTCGGGGCTATCAATTATAAGTCGCGTGCTTCTAAAACTACAAACCGGGATCACGTTTAAACCAACTTCCTAAGCATCATATTTGAATACTGCAATTCACACTTTCTCTAGTGTCATGTGTACAAGATGATGAATGTAGCTATCGTTCACTACTGTTCTCGACCGAAATGCAACTTCTTTGTATGCGTAAGTTTATGTAATGCATTACATTACAGTGTAGAAGTATCCGGTGAAACATTTTACTTCATACAGCGCAAACATCGTCAAAATCGACCAGATGTGTACATTGCGCAGAGTTGTTCGATCTTAAGGGAGATTTGTTGTGATAAATTCAAAGGCGGTATTACAAACTGTCCTATCGAAAATAGAAACCGCTGTCCAAGGGGAGGTTCGAAGGCTTGAAAGAAATGCAATAATTTAGCTACCTTTGGATTTTCAAGCTCATTTGTGAATTTTTGACAGCCAAATGTTGTAAAACAGCCAGATGAACACAGAAAATGAGGTGGAAACTGAATAACGCGCACACAGTGAGTGCTGCCATTCGCTACAGTGGTTACCCTATTCGAACGGTCACAACATCCCGGTCACGATTTGGAGTTCGTTAATCAGATTTGATCATTTTCAAAAATAGTTGTTCTAGGATATTCACGCCATATTAGACATTTCTGACGTACGGGCCTGGTCAATGAGATCAGTCGTCCCGGGAAAAAAACCAGTGACATTGTGAGGCGCACCACCGTGGATGTAACTCATTTGAGAAACCACAATGGGCCAGTGGCACATGAACTCCAGTTCATTTATGATTTGTCCGTGTGGATCACTCGACAGGTCTACATCATCACAAACGGTAGTTTGGGTTCGCAATACGCGAACAAGAGTGGGTGATAAGTTCAAAAAATTAAAAAAGTTGTTCGCTCACAAGACTTTTGCGATGAAATTACACTAGAAAGCCAACAATTTAATTAAACGCTCGTGTGGGTAAGGTACTGCCAGTACCCCACCATCACATTGTGTTATGACACATTCTGATTACCAAACAACTGGATTTACGTAGCAAGCTCAACCTTGGAAACGAACCGGAAGATTTATTGGAGATGTGTGGCTGAACATTCGGCTGTTTCCATGAGTGGATTCATTGTGGTATCAAAACTCAGATAATCTAAGTAAATATGGAAACTATACCATGTAGTTCCGTTGCGCACAACTTGTTGGAAATCGTCACTTACTGGGAACAAACACAGAGAAATTCGTCCGAGACTTAATCTTGGATTAGGCGCCTGGGGTAACATCTTGTTGCATTGTTCACATGTGATTTTCTCCAGCTTTTTGCAACCACACAGTAGCCTAGTAACCGCAAGTCAAGTTTGATCTTCTCATTAACATCATTTTAGTTGAGCTGGTCAACTGACACGCTGGTCTAGATGTGCTATTCGAACTGCGGACAAGGTTGAGTGAAACAACTAAGTTTACACAACCGTTTACATAAATTTATGGCATGCTGAGCTTAGTACAGTAAATTTTGTTGTTTATTACCAATAGGCTATTAATACAAACGCATCCTTATTTTTTCGACATGATTAGTAGAAGATTGTTCCTCCAGTTCCTACCACCTAGGAAATACGGGGTTTTTAAGGTCTAGATATTTTTTTATATCGGCAAACGACGACACTCTGTAGTTCGGTACTTACCTTTGAACAATAGCCGGTCTCTTTTTGGGAACCTGAGCCCATTTTGTTATCAGTCGAACTCCGATCCCGCGAGCAGATGCAGGCTGGTATGGGGAGAGAGAGGGGGGGGAGTGTTGCGGGAAATTCGTGAGCAAAAAACGCTCTGGCCATTCGCGTGTACGTGGAAGACAATAAAATAGCGACATTTATAAAGGAGCAAGCGCACTTCTTTTAATTATCGTCCAATGAGAGGTATCTCCTGTTTTTTGTGCTCACTAAACTGGACCATTTCTACCAATAGTACGGACTTGAGTCATGATAATTCGGATCTAGGACACAGTACCTCGGCCGGAGAGCCCATTAATCGGAAAGCTCAAGCTAAGTGTAAATACCACTTGCTTGGTCCATTTAACTGTGATTCTGATAGGTCCGAAATAAGACCCGATACACATATCCACAACACCATTGCACGTCCGTTCATCGGCAGTGCCTGATGTCAGTCAGATGTTTCATGCTGTGGCGGATAAAACAGAGAGGTACGATCTCGCGAAAGCGACTGACCTTGACTAAGTGTCGTCTCACGCGGCGATCGACCGCACCAACCGATAAGCCGAGATGACCTGCTACTGGACTGTCAATTGCGAACCGTGAATCGCACACGAAGTCCAGTAGGGTGCATCGAACGGCGCAATCTCGTTGGGAAAATAGGGGCTGCATAAAGTTGAATAACAAGATGATGCTGAGTTTTAGTGTGTACGGTTACCGTAGTTTATGTTAGTCTACCATAGTTCCTTACACCGATCAGCAGAATTATTTATTCGAATGTACTTATCCCGTATTTAGTAACAAAAAAATGTCTCAACCAGAAAGGAGCGGTGAACCACGGATTACCTACAATTTCCGGAGGCCATTCAAAAACAAGCCAGTAATTGGCATCGAATACTATTGGTTCGTGGAGAAGAAAAATGCAGTGATTTTGGTACCCCCCAATGGTTATTGTATTTTTTGGGATCTGACGGATACTTGAAATTTCAACAAATGGCTTGGCAACCGCGTAAGCATATGAAAGATCACCTAGCAAATATTGCCAGATTTCAGTCACATGAGGATCTATCACCTTTCATGTAAGTCGGTACAATCACCGATTCACACAAGACGTTGGGAACCTGTCCCCTGGGTCAGATTAACCTCATAAGTTGTGTTAACTTCGATGCTAACACTTCGCCACCACCGTTGAAGAAGGATAGCAAAAGTCCATCTAGTCCAGCTGCTCTATGCGTTTTAAGAAACCTTGCCTTCCGGATTATCTACAATTCGGATGGAAGACTGGTATCCATCTATACTGGCTCATTTGCGAGCATAAGTGGAAGGCTTACATTGGCTGCGGACCAATTGAGCTGCTCCATCAAGTGTTCTGCCCAACGCTCCAGCCGACGATCTGGAGAGTGAATCCGCATGTCGTCAGATTCTTCGCTTACGCTCCGCTTTCGTGGACCGGTTCGTTGAACGCACATTTCGGAGTAATCGAGATAACTCCCCGTAGAATTCAGAAAAGCTGCAATCAGTGGGTGCATACACAGATGCGACGAACAAACAACGACACTTCAATCGACTGCGTTTTGACGCGCGCAGAACAGCCCGACAGAAATGCATACAAACGACTGTTAATTGGGATATAATCTAATGGTGCACGCTTCGTCCGCTTACTCAGAGCAATCCCAACACCAGCTTGAACACCAGCTTGAACACCAGCGCTTGAAATCGGATCACCGGATGTGTGAAGACTGAAGTTAGGGAGCTATATTGTATCTGGGCTAGGAAGAATGACTACGGAGGTAGGATTCTGTATCCACGTTTCGGAGACACAGCACACATCAAGTTTAAGAATTTCAAGAGGTCTATCTAAAGCAGTTTGTCGTCCCATTCGGTTGGGCATGTGAACATTGAAAATACTCCAGTAAAGAAAACTCGTAGGTTTAAGCAGTGTTTGCAATCGAATTTTTGCTTTTTTGCTCACCTTACCATCAACCGAATCTACCTAGCCGCAGCCATTCGTGCGATCTCACACAGTGTTTATATGGGAACGATGAATATGCGGTGGTATTTCTGGGATTGCTATTTTGTGGTGGCTTACATCACAAAAGAAGAATGTGTGCACGGGGAATCTGCTGAATGAAGAAGCCACAGGGAATTAGAGGATTCCAGCTTGCGACCTTTAAGTTAAAACGTCATGCTCTTATCCACTTGGTCACGCGCGCTAGCAGTTTTCCATTTCGGACTGTTAAGCCAATCTAACGTGCTTAATTCACCGGGTCTGAAAAAAGACTTACTTTGGTCTGCATATGCAACTGGAATCTCGTCTCACTGTGGACTAGATGGAACGCTTGCTTATTAGCCTGTAGACTATCAACTCGTTTACTTGTTTTTGAATGATGACTGTGAAGGTGGATGTATTATTCGAAAAATCACGCCGACGGGAAGCTGTGGCGATAGTAGTTTTTGTGGCAAACAATCACGCTTAAATAAGTCATCACAGAGGTTCCTGCTTGTTCGGTCCACTTTAAACCTCAACATGAGAAAAACGATAACTATTTCGATCTTAAAAGAGTTGACCATCCAGTAGTACTTTCATTCTGAAACATCAAACTGTTCGCGTACTTATTGGGGCAGTAACTTGTGTGTCGTTTGGCAGTGTCAACTTAGTAATCAGTTGGACGAAGGTTTTTCTAACCAACCAAACAAACCGACAACAGGAAATTTGAGCAAGCGTAGTACATCAACGCAGGTTATGGAACAAATACTAAATTTTAGGGCTAAATAAAAAGCGAAAAGCTATTCAAATAAGTGTTTAGAATGTCCCATTGACCAAACATTATATGGAATTGCTAATATATACAACGGAATAATGAGGCTTATTCTATATTAGAAATTTTGTCATCCAGTGGAGGATTGATCAGTCCCGTTAATGTAAACAAGGATATTTAACTGCGATGAGAACGAATCCGAACGGCATGTACTTTAGTCCACCGTATAATGAATATTTATAATCCAGAGGTGCATGGGGGTGGACGAACATTAAGGACGAAATCCACTGAACTAACTGTGAACAAAAATACCGTGGAATAGTGCTTCCAACTGTATAATATCGAAAGTAATCAAGCAACGAATGGATCGGATAACACTCTTCGTCTTTTTTCTTGATAATTCGTAAAACAAATGGTGACCATATGTAATGAGATGAATGTTCTGTCAGCATGGCATTATAACCTGAAACTAAGCTTAACGGCAATAGAGTAACTTTTAATAACAAACAGAATGCAAGGCACTCTTATGCTACTGAGGTTTGTTATTAAGAGTCGAGTACTTTTAACAGGCAAATTAAACGAAATTCACATCACCGATACCGACTTCGATGGAGACCACTGGGCGTCCTTAATAATCGACAATCTTCAGCTCTTGGGCACCAACAAAGAAGGCCAGACTCATTAAATCTGAGACCGAAGTTAGCTTCAGAACAGGTTTACCCTATACTATAGTCCGGCAGTCATGTCACTTCACTCAGGTTCGCCCGGTAAGTGGCGTGATGCAGTGAAAAGAAATACAGAGGACATCTCCGATCTATGAGGGTGCATGAAGCGACTAACCTGATCACAAGATAACTGACAAGACCCGACATAAGATTATGAACCAATTACCGATTTCGATCTCAAAGAGGAAAGGGCATTTTTAAAATATTTAGGAATTGGAACATGTTGCTCCGATATTGAGATCACTAAATCCCACACGGATGTAGAAGACAGGACTAGCAAAATTTCACTTACTGGTTTCAAAATCCAACGTTGAGCTGCTCCTTCTTCATCCCAAACTTTTTTCAATGCTTCCAAGTCATTTGGCAAACAGAAGGTTTGAGGCATGTAGTTGAAACTTTCTTTTCCACAGCGCATTTGCATGTGAACCAGATTTTTCCACAAACGATCTTTTCGACCAAGTTGAAAAGAGCACGGGAGATGATTCACCTTTTAGACGTAAAAGTGTTTCAAAGTGAATGGGTAAAAAGGAATGATTTACTATTACCCACGGAAATAAAACTAAATGTCGTAGGAACGAGAAGTCTACTTACGACAGAGGCACAGTAGTACAATAATTTTTTATAGCAGGTTCTACCGAAAGAGCATTCTGAATGTATGCCTTTCGTATCAGTTGACCAACTTTATCGGCAAGGCGTGCTATTCGTTAGAATACAACTGACCAAATCCTGGACTCACTTGAGTGAAAAATAAATACATTGTACGACATTAATATGTATCATATTTTGATCAGGTGGAGCTGGAAAAGTGGGTCAGTTTTCATGTAGATTAGTGGACTACGGCCGTGTTCTATAGCACAATACTGAACCAATGTTTTTAATATCTAAATAAAGCGTTTTCCGTTGACAGTAGAATTCTGTCTACGCGTCGGTGACCCTGAGTAATCTTCCTCGAGGCAAGTTTTGCAATCTTAATTCTGAGCTGCTTTTTCTTAACTTCCTATTCACTGACATCAGATACAGTGGAATCTCTGAAATGTCGAACCCCAGTGAAAACGGCAATCAAACAATGTCACGGATTTGGCACTGCGGTAACCGATAATGGTGCAAGCTGGCGACCAAGGTGAAAGCATCACCTCGTATCGTGAGCAACCACGCCACAATGACCCTAGTGTAATCACTTATAGTTCGACAAAACCCGATCCAATGACGAAGCATGATTACAACGCATGTATTTTGTCTAAAATGTCTCGATGGCAGTCGTCAGGCCTGATTATCCGACATGCGCTTAGCAAGGCCAGATACATTTTGTCATCGTCGGTTTGCTCCGCCTTGTGTTAAAATCAGATAACTCGATCTTTGTTTAAGATGGTGCGGTGGCGAATCGAAGTACAAAAAAGCCTGAGCTGAAGTACAAATGCGCCATAGTGGAACTGTTTTGAACGTTTTCCGGAACATTCTTCCTTAGTGCTTTGCAATGTACTTTCCCCTTTTCAACGAATTGGAATATATGTACACTTAAGTCGGTTGTCCTTTGGTTCATTCTAGTCAGGTGTAACGCAATTGCTCCATTGCATACTACCTCGGCACATGTGAGAACGCCTGACATTTTGTTTTGCCGTTGTTCACTTCCATCTATAAGGTATGCGTGGTCAAAAACTGATAAAAATTAAACACCACACTGTAAGATGATCCAATGAAGCAGATTGATGGTGCAAACCAGCGTTTTCTTGAATGGCGCTTTGAAGTAGGCAAACCATGGATTTACAAACGTAAGATCATAGATGCATAGATGAATACCAACAACAACAGTAAACGTCTATCCTGTGGAAAGATGACGTCGTCGAAACGTGCACAGGAAAATCACATTTTCAGACTAATTTCACAATAAGACGAGATACATTACAAACTGCACATTTGAGGAAAACAAACGCTCTGATTTCTAGCGCAGATACACTGAAGAAGAACATACGCCGCAGCAACTCATTCACGCGGCAGAACGGCTGTAAATAGAAACGGAGTAATATGTGCTGAAGATAATATGAACTCGATCATCTGCCAATTCACCTCGTTCTGTATGCATCTGGAGAGAAACTTCGACGACAACTGTGACACAGAACCAAACGCAATGAGAACCCATGAGCATTAAGAAGCACGAAAATGTAAAGCTTGGTGTTAAACGTTTTAGCAGCTTCATTTTGCCTAATTTTATCATTTATGCGAAACGGAAGAGTAGAACACTATCGGCAATATGAACTTTTCGAAGAGGACAGCCACAAAATGCTAATCAAAGGCAGGAACAGTAAACACCTAGATTCCAGCCGTTAGCCGATCACCATCTTAGCTGGCTTAGTCTTTCATTGCATGATCTCTGAGCATAAAATGACAAACTCCAACGGCAGCGTGCTATGATTTGTCCCGACTGACAACCACAAATCGTCCCCACGGTGTACATTAAGCGACAACCATACTGGCCGAGATTGCACACTGCGGCTTTGTATTTTCTGAGAAAAATTTGAACATCACAATACGTTTGTCGATCTCATGATTCGTTAAGTTTAACACACAGCTCAACTTTAACAGTTTCGGGAAACTCGTTTGGTCGTGGGAATAAAATTTACAGAAGACAAAACCACTCAGATGGTTAACGAATTTTCATGCTTAACCGATCCAGGGATGACAAAACAGGCTACCTTATGGAGATTTGAATGCAAGTATAATCGTTAATTAGACACCATTGAATTGCGTGTTTTTCCCTGCCTAATCACGGGCATAATATCTGTCTGAACTCCCTCCAGCGATCTGACTACCTCGTGATCCCGGATATCTATTCCTACGGTCGTTACTTCTAGGTTCCCGTTTGTAAAAGTGGTGGATTTCGAATCGTCATACGCACTATTCAGGTCAGAAATCAACACAAATGGATAAGCTAAGCAAAAAAACTACAATGAGAAGTCAGTTATTAGTCAGCGGACTATTCGACTAGTTGATGTTGATTGCAGAAAACCAAAATAAACGGTTTATGACTAAGTAGCAAAGTGTATATCTATCTGGTTTTGCTGCTGTCATCAGGGTTGGTGGGACAAATAAATGACTAACTGAAGATTACCGAATTCGACTGATGACTAGCGATTCCTTATCAAAGCAAATGTATTTTCGTCTTCTGCGTCTCACAATTCCACTAACCGCTTTAAATTCCTCTGATATGTATTAGTTTTTTCAGTATGCAGGATGTGGAAAGAGAATCAGATTCTCTCCGACTAGCAATTCATGATTTCGGAATAACCGACAGCACTTTGCGGTATGAGATTTGGATGATAGTGCTGTGGTGCTAGAATATGTCATCATACTATGGTCTAATGGCGAGTTATGAAAGTAGACACTGTTTCAACGCACGGAGTGCTGTGTGACTTTAAGTTAACCAGCTCAGCATCACCGTTGGAAGAAAATGTGTCCAAAACAATCACTGAGCTTTTCCCGTTGTTTCAATGATGGAAAGTTTTTTAATGCTAAAAAATACTGACATCGATCAAAGATTTCAAAGTCAAACATGAAGGAAATCGTCGAATGGCTGATGCATCAGTCGTCATTGGTCTACCATCAATAGCTTTCTGAGATGGCTTATTTGTTTTGTAGGTGCGAACCGTCCAGCGGAATACAAAAGTTTCATTGCTTTGCTTTGTTTCAGTTTTTCATGTGGATTCGTGTAGAAAAACCTGGCATGACTTCAGTAACGAAATTATGCAGCCAACATAAATAAATGAACCTCGCCGGTAGTAGCTAAAAACGTACGGTGCTCCATGTGCTGATGTGCATATGATTCACATAATTCTGGTCCCGTGGATTTGTCGATTGCCAGATTTCAGGACTTAAGCAATCGTCTTAATGGTTCACTGGTTTCGCGAAATTTCCAAGTTGAAGAAGTAAAAATAGAGATCTCGCACTGTCTTCATCCCCGGTTTTCTCTAATTTACAAGTTCCTTCCGGAGTTTAATGTCTTTTGCATTGCACATTTGGCTGTTATGATCACGCAAAGAGAGAAATCAGAAGCGAAAATGTGAAAAATAGTGGGACCCTACATCTTCATCGCCTACCTTAAATGGCCTAAATCAACTGCATGTTTTTAGGACAAGATTAGGAATTTCGTTTGTACGGTTATGTCTGAAGTGGTAGGGGTAGCCTAACCACTATGATCCAACAAAATGACAATATAATTTCGGTCTATCATAGAAATGTTATCGCTGGCTTTACTAGTAGAATCACAGTGTGGTCCTTAAATAATCCATTATACATCACCGCGGCTCAGTGGGCTACATCATTCTTGTCAGACTAGGGAATGAAACTGGAATGAAAGGCAGATTATGGGAAGACTGCTCCTAATGTCTTTTTTTAAGAAAACAATACCTGTAACTAAATTCCATTCACGATCATCTTAATAATAGTCACCCATCTCTAAATCACATCGCTATCAAACAGCAGTTCATCCAGGCTAATTCGACTTTCAGTCTACTACTGTTCACGCAGTGTTTGCCGGGACAAGTACAAAATAGTGAATAAATCTTTTGTTTGCCCTCCGGGTGTTCCAATGGGAAAATGTTGCATACAAGTTGTATACATTTTACAGTCTCGAAATACCAGAGTATTCCGATTCCAAGATACTAAAATGGGGAAAAGAATAAAGAGTCCCATCCAAAAAAAAGTACCGCAAATGGCATTGAATACGAATAATGGTTAAACACAAGCAAAAAATTTTAAGCTATATCGCATCCACTTAGGGCTATGCAAAACCTGGAATATAAAGATAAAAAGAAATAATCGTAGATTTAGTGTTCAGCTTCACGAAAATCATAAAATCAACTAATACTGAACATCTGAACCATCTCAAATTTGAGTTCAGGAAAAGTCAGTCGGGACGACCAGTAACTTTGGACCAACGCGCTCTGGTTGATAATGCCACAATGTACAATAAAAATTCGAGTAAAAAAGGAATGTAATATGATGGAAGATCGACTAACAAAAACAGAATGAAGATCGACAGAAGAATAAGGGTTTCAGATGCAGAAACGCCACTGACGGCGACATCAAGCCACATCATCCACCGTCTACAACCATCACCTCTAAGGACCTCGTGGACCCCAATCCGGTAGTCTAACTGCACTCACACGAATCAGTAAACTACCTAAAATTTTCAGACATTTTTACCATATCATCCATCGGTCACCTCAAACCATCTCCCAACCGTAGCCTGATTCACAGAACAGCGCACAACGAAGCATTCGTTCCGTGAACATGTACAAAACATGTCATAACCAACTTAACCTATTCACACTCAGTGGCTCATTTAAATACCGAACCCTAGGACCCAAAAACCTCGCACCTAACCTCTGAGTTACTGATAAAATCCTCCAAACACACTCCACAAATACTATGAACACAACGGTGATCAAACACCAAGTCTTCGCATATCTTTTGTTCTCAATGGTCATGTTTCGGAGCCGTGGAGCAATACAAACCTCACTACTCTTGAGTATACTCGACATCTGATGGGTAACCACGTGTCACGCCAATAAAACAGCTGCTTCAAATTAGCAAATGCTAATCGAGCCTTCTGTATACGCGAAGATACTTCATCCGATATAAAAGCTTCAGGTGAGATACTACTGCTCAAGTAACTACACAAGTACCTATACTTATCAGCTTAACCCAATTCATCCCATGCAAGAACGAGGTTCGATTTCTAGCCAATCCAGTCCTACAACAGCGCTTTGTATTTCAAGATGCAAAATGCATCCCAGGCATACCTACACTGTTGTTCAGATGATCGGGAAAAACTTGCAACTTACTTGGATATTCAATCAGTAAAAAAAACATCGTTCGCACATTTTCAGTCAGACATATTAGTGCTTGAGTTAAGTGTGAATGCCACTATTCTCGCACGAGGATAGAGTTATCTTCATAGGTGTCTCAATGAAAAAAGTGAAAAGGGACGCTGAAAGGAAGTGAACCTGACGAACACCATATTTTGTGGTGAACTCGGGTGAAACATCACCGTACGCAGGAATTCGGCTCCGGCATATAGAGGTTGGATAATTGAAATGAATTTCTCTGACACCCTTCAGGAGAGGGAGTGCTACAGTACAGCGCAATCAACTGAGTCGAATGCCGCTTTCAAATCAAGTAGAATGGGAATTGAGGTTCAATTTAAGGAGTTTCTATGTTCTGGGATATTCTGCGAAGTGAAGAATTTGTGATTGCAGCTGTGAGCTGGTCGGAAACCGGCTTGGTTCTCGCGCATACGCCTTTCGCCGGTACTAACTGGTAGAGAATAATGCTTGTGAGCAGTTTGGATGTAGTGATTACTAAACTAGTTTCTCTGCAGTTTCACATGAGGATCCATAACCTTTCCTCTGAACGGGCGTGATTATCAATTCACGCCAGTCCTTTGGAATTTCTTCTGTTGGCCGGACTGACCCTGGTATATGCAAGCATGTAGAATGGCTTAATTATAAGCATGGTAACAACGCAGCAACATGTGCAGAAAACGGAAAAATAGGGGAGTGAGAAAAGAAATTACAACAAACCATTCGTTTCTTTTATTTTCACCGTACACATTGTGATTTTCTTGGATGTTTACGAGTAAATTTTAACTGATACGGGTTCGACAGACAGGCCGCACAGCATTCGCATCATTGACCTCGGTTCTGAGCTATATCTCTGAGAGTCTCCAACCAACAAGAATCCTCATTTCTTGACTCCCAACTATGAAGGCATCAAGCACCGATTTAGGCCAAAGCCGAAGGTCACTTCTGCATACCTATACGCCAAGTCATAGCCTGGCCGCCGTGTTGTATGTAACGGTCATGCGCAGCACGTGCAAAAGGAATGTTGAAAAGGTAGAGGATAGAAGGCATATGCAACACGTGTCCAAGTCCTCGACGGCGATGAAGAGCCACCGGTGACCATTGGCAATGTGATCAAACTGATGTCAACGGTGTGAAAATAAAGGAGCTAAGGGGGTGTTGCATTTTAATGACATAAATCAGTGTTCGCTAGAAACAATCTGCGGTTAGAACAAACTTGGATGAGACGATCTCCATTGCCCATGCAATCGATTTGTGGCATGCTTTGGCAGCACCGTGTACAATGTGATGCTTTTGAGATTACAACTGAATTCACTGCCTATTAAACGATGTCAAATATGATATAGGAACGCGCCCTAGCTGAATAAAAAAACGATTTATCAAAAGAATGCAACAAAATTCAAAGAAGAGTGAAGGTTCCCTTCGATGGTTATTCGTTATGATATAATAGGACTGATCGCGAAGTCCTAGCAATAGGTGACCTAATCGAACAAAGGCTCGTCGGTCGCAAAGGCCGGACGTCGGACATGCCATACGATCGATAAGCTTTTGTTTGCTTAGTTGCTTATTTACGGTGACAATCGTAGGCTCAGCAAACAAGAAAAAACAGGACGGTCATTAGGCTCACCTTATTACATATCTCTCCTATTTTAGTACCCTAGATCTAAACTTGCTGAAAAGTGTGGTGATAAGGAATGAAATAGTATTCTGAACAATGAGAAACAACGTAGGGAAAAGTAGAAGAACAACTGCCCACTGCAGAATAGACTCTGGTGAAATTAGACTGACGTGGAGATCTTCCTAAGCATAGGGTGATTCCTACGATCGACTGCCTTGGTAAATATAGAAAGTGGAGAGTGTAGAAATCAATCAATTTAACTTTAAACGGTTGTATTTCTTTTCATCAGCTTTACGGAGGAAGAATGTTTTCATTTATACTTTGGTGGGCTACCAGAACACCACAATTAAACCGAAATTCAGTTATAAGGCTGTTCTGTTCTAAAATATTGCAATGGTGAAGCATCTTATTTTTTTAAATGTTTTAATCTTACAAATGTTCACTAATAACTCTTTGTTTACCAGATACCGATATGCTTTGCTCGTTCGCATCGATTTCAAGACAAGAACTCAAACTGTTGCTCAAGTTCGGGTCCAAAGGCAATACTACTATTTGAACACATCCTTTTCAGTCATCTAGTTTTCTGGCTACTGTGTTTGGAGCGCAAATCAAAAACGTACTACCCCACCTCCGCACTGCAGCATGTGCCAGATTATGTACTAATCCACATAACCAAAGGCCTTGGTACCCCACGTAACAGTTCGTTTTGTCACGTGATCATGAGCTTTGGTTCTCATAACTCTCCGGCTTTTTGAGTTCATGTGTACGTACTTGTCTGTGTCAATATACAAGGCTTATAAATGTATCGAAGTTCTGCGTTTTTCCAACTTCTCTGCATGCCATCAAAACGGTCCGCTACAAGATGATTACTAATGTCATTATTTCGGTTTATAGGTTTCGTCTTTAAATAAGACAAGGATGATAAATCACGGCATCTATTTTAGACATTCTTTATTAGGACGTTTCTTCATGGACCAAAGTCTGCGCAGATCACAGGTTTTATCATTCACAATCAGTGATGCAAAATAGTATTGTTGTGGAGTTAATGACTGAAAACTGGAGACCTAAATAATTTTGTGACATTGGTGACAGTTAGTGATTCACGATCACTCAACCTGAGCTCGAATCCCAGTAGGGGGTAGGTCGATGATGTTCCGTAATCCAAACAAAACAGGTATAGTGTTTTGGTAGTAACATGGTTTCTAAACAACTAGAGAATAAATTCGGAACTAAGAGGGAGCTTGAATTTATTGCAAATAGGAAGGATTCCAAAAGTAATCCACAAAGGGATTTTTCTGATTTACAATTTACGAAGCTGGGTTTCCACCAGAAAAAGGTTTTGCTCTTTTTTCCCGGTTTCGGGGTAGACTGCAAGAAACGGATGAATAGAAAGCAAAAAAAAACAAGAAAAAAGTAGGTATCAAAAAGACTGAAAAAATATGAAAAGACCTAAACCCGTGATTATCGTCCAATAATTGTCTCCGAGATATGGTGAGAGGATATTTTACATTCGACGTTCAAAGCGAAAAACGTTCTGGCCAGTCAACGAAGCCAGACTGGCTCATGTACTATTGTCAGCAACTATATTGATCCGTTGATGAACTTAAAAAGCAGTTCATCGGAATCAAAGACAGTCTGAGGATATCGGTGAACAAATAAAAAATAGAATTCATGTACCATAACTGTTAGTCACTCAGGAAGGGCAGAAAGGAGGCCATACAGTGCGTAATGTTAACATTCTGTTCACCATTTACAAACGCCCGTTTGCGACATGGCTAAGCATAAACATCACAGTAAGCAGCGTAAAGCAGAAACTGTGTAATGAAATACAACCAGTCTCCGTGGCAAGCGGCTTATTTGAAAACTGTCCATAAAGAACCGAAATATACACAATGAATGATATTCACTTGTTTGCGTAGAAAAATTTCCTGGCTTGTATCACAAATAAACAGACCACATATTTGCAAAACTGATAAACTAACCAAACTTGGGGTTGATTGTTCGTAGCAGAGAATATCTGCATGAGACTCATTGCTGCCAGTTACTGTTTGAACGGGCACTGCTTCTGGCGATGCTGAAATCCGAGTTTTTGCGATCGCTGTATGGGTAAATTGTGCACTCCACAACCATGTGGGCCTGATTTGAGTCCCAAACAGTCAAATTCAACAAGATTGTGAATAGTCATACAAAGGTGTGATCATGCACCGTATTTTCTGGGAGTTAATAGGTAAACTTGGATGAAACGACCAACGTCGTCGATCTCAGCGGCGTGGTCAGAAAATCGGTTTTCTAGTTTGCTGCTCGCGTTACCATCAACCAAATCTACTGAGCCGTAGCCATTAGTGCGATCTCGCATAGTATTTAAGTGAAAACGACGAAGATTGGCAAGATTCCATACAGAAGGTGTGCTGGTGTTTGCAGAACCAACAGTTCGCGGTTGCTCAAACCGCAGGAGGACATTTCTTAGGCAAAGCTCAAAGTGGCCTTTGACTGAGCAATCTGAGCTACAGCAGTTAGCCCCAAAACGAGGGCCAAATACCATTTGAACTCTATTCATAGCGTTCATCGTAAACTCCTCCGCTGATTGACCATGGAACACCCAATTACCCAATCTTGAAGAGTAGTAGATTACGTCTTGAAAATGACATAATAGGGGCTATACATAACGTGCTGTCATATTATCGCTGATGCAAACCAAATCTACAAGGAATGAACAGCCTAAATTAGAATGTAAGTAAGTAACTCTAAGATATACTATTCCCAATTAAAAAGCTGGACGACAATGAGATGAGTAGCTGAAATCAGACTGACATTTAGCAGTGAAGCGTTTCAATGACACTGACATTGATATCAGGCATTCCATACTTAATCAATTCAGTTCACTCTGTACAACAGTCAACTTTGAACCACTGCCCTCTGGTTTCGGTCAATACCTCATATCACCACCTAGTCAAAAGGAAAAATAGAACGCCGAACGGTAAGAGGTCAATTGCGAACTAACGAACAAAACTACAAGTGAGGAAAAATTCCGCCGGAGGTACTGATGGCGTTTACTTTTTGGTATTTTTACAAGCAGCATGTCTTTGTGTGATGCACACGTGAATAGCACCCCGCAGCCTATGCAGGTAAAACCAAAAGCATGATTTTTACATGACCGGCAGCGGTCATGCAGTTGATGTAGTAGCACTCGAAAATGGGCCACTCTCCCATTCGGAAGCTTTCCGACGGCTGGAAATTTGCACATTTGTAGTATAATAGATAGATGTTTTACGGTACACAGTAAGTCTTCCACACACACACATCTGACCTCTTTGCTCACTGCTAACAAACAGCAGTTTCAGAATAAAAACCTCAGCGGATATATACCAGCTGTTCACTAATACCACAACACGAGAGTGCCACCTCCTCAAGCTTTCTGGATGGTGTTTGTATGGTGAACTAGTTAGGGGCGATTAAACTATTGTTGAGTTTCATGATGATCGTTGCCCAGTCATAGATTATTTGTCGAATATATCGAACTGAGACTTCCGTAACGTATCTCAGTTAGCGAATTTTTGTTTGCATGGTCGAAGTTGATAATGTCATGCCCGGAAACCATTAACAAGAGGACCGGATGAAACAGGAAAGCTTTTAGCTGAAAATGAATCATATTGGTGCAGATTACTGTTCGAACGAGCTGAAGAGATCTATGGGAGACAGGAGAGGATTAGAAAACAAGACCGGTGAAACTCAGACGACTTATCGGCAACCGCACTGGTAACAGCAGCAACAAAAACATCACTGCGACTGACCTTTTGATACTCGCGAATCGAACGAAACACTTGAGGTCGCATGTGCTTCCCGAAATAGAAGACCCAGTCCGGAGATTCTGAAATATATACAGACATAGGCAAAAGGTGGGTGTACAACTACTTGTAAAGCGCAATTCATACAACCGAAAAACTGCATTTCGTTTTTTCTAAGGGCCGGCCAGATTATTTACTGCAATTCAACATTTTCGACTGATGTAAAATAGGCACGCATTTGGTCAAAATAATGAGCTACATCAAACTAGATCAAAAGGTTAAACATGAAGTGAGCACAACGATTTCTTCATGTATGTGAATCCCGCCGATAGTTGGTGAACGATAAAAATGAATACAAAACGTTTATTTGCTTTCTAAAGGCTGCAGTTTATAAGCAGGTTGTACGTTCATTGCCCTGATCAAATCATGCATTTGACCAGCAAATCTATCGTCATTGTCTATCCAAATCTGATGTTATTCACCATTAGTATTTAAAACCCCATAATTCAAGCCGTGCCGATTCGTTACGCTATTTGTTGATGATGGGGGTGTGGGACTAACAATAAGATGTATGAATCCTTGAATATTTGCAATTGTGTGAAACAAATGCAATTGTTTAGAGGTGGTTGGGTCGTTTCTAAACGTCTTTTAATAAAACACGAGTTCCAGATGGCCATTATTCATGGGTTCCTGAAAATGTGGGTAGAATAAAAGGGTTCTGTGAATCATGAAATACTTTATGAAGTATGGCGAATATGTAGAGTTGAAAGTTTGAGAAACAAATATAAGTGCCGTAATTGAATGCACAGTATAACCAACACTTATGAAATAAGCGATATGTCTGTTTTCAAATGTCCTTTTCATTAAAGCAATCACCTGGAACAACAATAGCGTTTTACATTAAAGAAATAACAACGGATTACACCGGGCTGAATCAGAGAACTACGATATACAAGATAAAATCTGTGCAACCCTGGTTATATATGAAGTGCCACTGAAGCTATAACTAGGAGGAAAACAAAATTAGAAAAAGGGAAGGTAAAAGAGAAACACCATGCATATATATATATATTACATATATTATATATATATATATATAAAGTAGTGGCCACAAGAGTTTCACGATCACCACCAATGGCTATCAGTGATGGAGCAATACTGCACTACAATTTTTGGAACCTGTTCTGGGTTCATTTTCCTTGTATGCTGTCAGTATTAATAATTGCTTAAAGACCGTTCGTATTTGCGGTCGATAATTGAGAGCGAGTCATGTGATCAATAAGAGTTAAATTTCCACCCAAAAGTTTCGCAAAAAACTCACCGATAGTTTCCAGATCTTCCGACGCTGATGTCACTGAAGTTAAGAAGGAAAAAGCAGAAAAACTAGAGGCTACTTGTCTGTAATCTTACCCACAAATTTATTTCAGAAACTTCAAAACGAACCAAGAATTTGTCGGGTTTATCCTAATTGCACATCAAATTACCGCATCAAACGGTCCGCAAGGAAGTGGGAGCGTTGATCGATCATGGTTGATGTCGCTTACTTAGCTAGGCATGCTATAAATTGGTCAGTCATGCTGCATCATTCACAAAATGAACTTATAGACTTGATCTTTTTACTGCTGCCACATCGAAGGCATACTGAGTATCGGCAGAAAATGTCAACGACGCTGCGATGCTGCTCGAGGGCTTCAATAGCGTTCATCCAAACAGCAAATTGACAGGCCATGAGTTAGACAACATATGCAGTTTCTCTCGACCACCAGAGGAATCAGGTAGATCTATCGATTGCAAAGACACGTGGTCTGAAAGATATACATATTTCACAGTTCGTACTTAGATGACGTCGACGGAGCATAAAAGCTGTATAAAAGAAGGTAAGTGACGAATACGGTAGTAATCCGAATGCTAAGGTCCAACGGGTATCCGGCCAAGTTCATTCTGAAGGGTCCCGCAAAAAACCTCACAAAAACAAACACAAATGCACCAAATCTGAGAATCCCTTTACAAGGATGTATATATATATATATATATATATATATATATATATATATATATATGGGTATCCAACCCACAAGAATCCTTATCTGATGGGCCCCAAAGAGGAAGTCAGGAAGCAGTAACCTAGGCCAAAGCCAAAGCTAGCTTCTTCATACCTCTGTGTCAAGTCATGGCCGCGTTGCTTGTAACAGCAAAAAGAACGTGGAAAGGTAGAGGATAGAAGGCATATGCAACACGTGTCTAAGCCATCGAAGGCGACGTAGAGTGGTTATTTCAGTCAGTCTGTCTGCACCCAACACACGACAACGTAACTCGTCATTGCTCACCCGATGTTCCCACCAGAATCAACCAGTGTTTTCGAAATGTCAGCAGCTGCATACGAAAGTCGCCGGGAATCCTCAACGGAAAGAGGTCAGGTCTCACAACCGCAAAGAAAAATGTTACGAACTGTGGCATTGTACACATTTCCTTGAAGGGAAGCCGGGTGTCATGAGGACGCCACAAGTGTCGTAGTTCTGCGAAAGCTGTTCTGGCTTTCGTAATTCGCGATGTGACTTTCTATCTAATGCCTCCATCAGTTGTGATGAGGCTCCCGAGATACTTGAAGTTATTGGCTACTTCTAGTCGATCACCACAGAGGATGCGAAGTACATACCGGATCAAGCATGCTGAATTGCCTGCGCTGTCAATAAGCAGGGCGATATCACCAGCATACTCTCAGTCAAAACTCTGTTTCCTGGAGAGCAGTTCAAGTCCGCTGTCTAAAAGACCAGATGTGGTTTTCTGTAGAACACCTTCTTGAGACAAAGTTGAAAAGAAATCAGTAGATAGGGCATCCCCGGCGTACTCCATTGGAAACGAAAAAGTGCTTACCTCAACCAACTAAGTAGCAAACGCCCGAACGAAGTCACTAAAAGAACTTACAACAAAACGGATACCAAAACAGTCGCTGTGCTTCTGTACTAAATGAAAATGTGTCTATCAGCTCACATGTAAAATCTTAGCCGTCTACATAAATTAAACAGAAAGCAAACCGCGTCACAGAATAGCTTAACACATTACGGTTTGATCTCAAAAGCAACGAATCATTGGTTCAAAAGTATGATGTCATCCGGTGAAAATCAATCGGACTGTCGACTGTGTGGCTGGAAACAACGTCTTGTAGCTCCAAACAACCCGGTTAAGGCAATACAGACCAAAACGAAATCAAGATTGTTCGGATGCGCCGAGGTTACGCCATCCTCCTCGCCAAACCCGGTCAGTACAAACAGTTTGTCCTTAGCGTGATAGACGTAACATTTACTGCATCTCCATTCTTGTTTGCTTTCTCCAATCTAGGCTCAATTTTCACTGGTCATCCTTTAATGACTAGGCGACGATCAAATTGACTGTACCGTGTATATGCGCACGTCCAGCAAAAACGTCTCGGATGGCGAATGGAAGTCAACGTCTTGGTTTTATTTTTTTCTCTTACGATGAAGCAGGTATTCAGACATTCCGTGACTTCTATTAGTGAGTTGTACATCAATGTTGCATGTCTAAACAGACGAAAGCAACCGGTGTGCTCATAACTGGTTTGCAACAGGCGAAGGTAATGGTCTCTCTGATTTGTGTCCCAATCATTCCATAATTCGCAAATTCAACTAAGTACAATTCGTACAGTTTTTCAGGAGCACAAGGGTGTTCTACCACGCCCTAGTCACCGAACTCAAAAGGTTGTCATTATAAAGAGAGAGGTAACCTGCAACCGCTATCTTTCACCATAGCTACATGCGTGCAGTCGAGATTTTCGGGCCAAGGATTTTTGTTGAGATCAAACCTGAGAAGCTAGCTTCATCATCGCACAGATGTCGCATTTAGTTGTTGTTTTGTAAAAACAATCCATCTTTTGTTCACCGCCCGATTCTTTCAGCAGCTTCTGATACCACAGATAATTGGTGAATTGTCGTACATAAGTCCCGAAATGAACAATACTCTTCTCTCCTGGTGAACCTCATCCGGTGAGAAAATCATTCCGAAGCCTTCTTGACCAATGCCCATTAAGAATATTGGCTGTAACCATGATTAGCTTTAATTTTCACTTTCTTGCTATTACCGTGTGTTTCTGGTTCTTCGAACTGACTTGACTTTAGGTGAGAAGCGGTAGGTAGCACACGACATTCGTTTGGTGAAGAAAAAGGGGAAACAGGAAAGCCTAGAAATTAGCACAGCAAAACAAAAACGAGTTTGCCAGTGCACATAAAATGGCTGTTAGTCATATCAGCCATGTTACGGTGGATATGGTTGGTATATTTAATGGAACATAACTTGGAATTTGAAAGATTACACCAGAAAAATGTCTACTAGCTAAGACCTTTATCCATTTCTGTCCCCTATTAGGAGTTACGAGGCCCTTTAACAAGTGAATGAATAACCACCCTGATTCATTTTCCAACACCTATCTGCCTCGAAGAAAACACTGCACCGAGAGAGCCGGTCCGCGGATATGGTTAAGCCACATGTCTACCATTCTAATCTAAAGTCAGCAACTGTTCGAACAACTGAACTCCACGACCCAATACCATAAGCCCTAACTTCAGAGATGCTAATTAAATTTTGCCATATTCGAGCAATATTACAAAGAGACCGGCGTACAAACACTGAAAGCGTTCGGATGCGTTCTTTTTGCGACTGTCACGTTTTTGGATCCCATAGTAAGACCAATCTAACCGCTGTAATATAAACTCGATCTTTGGTAGACAACCGGATGCTTCACCGACGAAACAGGTATCACAAATCAGTAAATGCCAATCACATTACCCAGACACGTGAGGACACTTCATCTGATATACGACCACCTGGTGGGATGCAACTGTCCGAGTAACATGAGGTATCCACTTCGCCCAAATTCTTGCTTCCAAGAACAATGCAAGGCCTTGGGTCAACTCAATACTGCATCCTCCTCCTCCTCCTCATCATCATCATCACCATCACTATCATCATCATCGTTCAGCGTTAAACAGCAAGGCAAGCCTCACTGACCGCTGCCTTTCCCCAGAGTTACACGTTTCTGTAAAAAGAGTGAATATCCAAGGGGAACAGAAAGTGGACCTAAACAGGCGAGAACAGATAAGACGCTGCTGCAGCCATCATAGGCACTCTTTCAATCATTCTGATTCGATAGAAAACGACAGCAAGACCGCCACTGTTCACGGTTCACTGCCATATCCTTCAGTGTCTCCAGCCAGCTAGTCGACTTTTCTTTCGGACCCCAACCATGAAGACGGGAGACACCTACTTTACCTAAGTTTGCTGTATATTTTCTCACCCTGCGTTACCACGTCATCCGTCGACCTCCGCATGGCGTCTTCCATTCCTTGAGAGGAACACAAAATAGGGCACGATATGGTGGACGTGTTCGCCAAACGCAACATTTGACCCAACTAGCGTAGTCTACTAAGGTTCATACGCTGAAACAGAGAGTTCTGAGAGCCGGCATCTAGCACTAGATTCCTGACTTCAACATTACTCACCCGGTCACCCCAACTAATCTTAGCCATACTACGTAGATTCGGTGGTCGAATACCTCTGACCGACAAACATCTTTCATACGCATACTTCATGTCTCGCAACCATACAAAAGAACTGGGCGCACTGCGGCACAGTACACACGACCTTTCAACTTCAGTGAAATATCAGGCTGACGAAACAAGTGCTTCAGTACAGCGTAAGCTGCCCCAGCTTTGGATATAAGCGTGTCTACCTCCACTCCCGAAAGCACCTTTCAAGTCCAGAAAGACTATGATCGTAGGGCGGCGGTGCGTGTGGGGCGTTCCTATTGTCTGTTGGAGAGTAAATATATGGTCGATGCAACCTCGACCTGGACGAAATCTGGCCTGCTGTTCGCCGATATTACTCTCGCGAATCGGTGTCAAACGAAGCAGCATTGTCGAAGCTAACACCTTAGTAACTATCGGAATTAAACTAATTCCACGATGATTGTTACAATCACTGTACGTGCCCTTCTTGAAGATGGGTACAATCAATAAATCGCCCCACGATAACGGAATGCGCTCCTCGTTCCAAATATCATAAAGCAAAGAGGAAAGTGATTTCACTAGAGTTTCCCCACCCAAATGAAAAAATAACTGGGGGAAGGTCTTCGGAACCGGCTGCTTTTCTCCTCTTCGGAAGCCGAATATTCGACTGCACTTCCACTTCCGTTGAGGGTTGAATAACAACTCCCAAGGAGTTGCAGCTGCAGACGTCGGACTAAATAAGTTAGCGTGAGACCAGATAAACTGATCCTTGAAGTGTTCTGCCCAAGGGTCCGGTCTTTACTGTCTACCATGGATGAGCTCTCCAGTCCTATCGCACACGACTTCACTAACCGGACTTCGACACCCACCGCTGTAGCGTATAAGCTTAAACGGTCTTTGACTATTACCTGAAGCGGCCGCTTCCCCATCTCCTCGGCTACCTTAACCCACCAGTTTTCGCGGTCATTCTTAAGGCTTATAGTCAACTGACGCTGCAACTGTCGACGCATCTTATTCACTTCCTTGCAATTAGGCAGCCGGCCTTTTTGCTCCATTAGACCCAACAACCCTTGCGAGATCCAGTGTCTTTGATGAACGCTGGATCTAGGGCCACAGGCAAAATCTGCTGCCAAATGCATAACCCGCTTAATTTGATCCCACTGCTCGTCTACATTGCTCCTCGTCGCAGTTCTTAGTTCCTCTGATAGTTGCCGCTCGCAGCAGTTGTGAACAGCCGAATCACACAGACATTCGAAGACCAATAGGGTGTGTGGCTTGCGTCGATGGTCGTTGAGCTGCAGCAAAAATCGCATTAAAACTAATGCATGGTTTGATTTGATGTACACAGTCCAGTACGATCTACGGTTCTGGACAGAACCGCACCAACGATAGCTAACTGCAATATGGTCGATCTGACTCAGACCACCTGTCGAGCTAGAGCACCATGTCGCTGTGTGACGCGAACTGTGTCGGAAATTCGCACTAGATTGGAATAGGTTATTGTTGGCCCAGAATTGGAGAAGTCTTTCTCCGTTGTCTGTTCGCTGTGCAGGCAAGGCGCACCGTCCACCTGAACAGGACTCCGATGTACTCAGTTTTCTAACTTGTGCAGTAAAATCACTTGCCATCACTATAATGTCAGAGCGTTTGCTCTTCCGAACAAGAGTGACGAGGTTATCGTAAAATTTGTCTTTCTCCATATCAGTGCTGCAGTCTGTGGGAGCGTATGCCGAGATAACAAATAAACTACGCTTAACACTACTATCCTTTCGGACGCCGACTGATCCCTGCAGTCTCATGGCACACAAGCGACTGTTGACTGGGATCCAATCTAAAAGAACTGCTTCAGCCTTCTCACTAAAGACTATTCCTTCACCGCGTTCACCCACAGCTTGAGCTTTTCCGTCCCCTGAAGTGTGAAGGAAATACCTTGACGAGAGATTCTGCGCAGTCAGTTGAATTACTCTACTCGAGTCCTGAATTCGTGTTTCACTCACACAGTAGACATCAATCGAAAGTGAGTCCACTGTCAGAACCAAACACGCCTGTTGGCCAGCCTGCATTAAAGTGCGCACATTGAAGGAACCCAGATTTAGAGACTGGCGAAACTTCAGAAAATGTGAGCTAGCAGATTGAAAACCACGTACAACACTACTTGACAACGAACCGTTGCGGGTATCGCGCGTGCGATTAGTGGGGACACTGTGGGTAGGCAAAAGGGAAAAGAGATTCGGCTGAAGACAGAAGAGACATGTTGAATAAAAGAGAGGGAATTCAATACTGCAACAACGTTCTACAATTTATAGGTGCAAAATACATTTCAAACATGCAGTACAGGAGGACACGACCACCACGAATTGAAGGGGTAATCGACTACGTAGCATGGACCAATCAGAGGCAGTCGCCCAAAAAACCAGCAACGACTATGACAAAAGCATTCCACAACAGATAAAGACCGCGATAGCAACAAACACACACAGAAGGGCCAGAACTCAGATAGACAACAAGATTTCCCTAGTTGAGAGCGACAGTTCGAGTCATCACCCAGGACTATCAAGCTGACACAGCCAGAGGGAGATCCAAAAGAACGAAACCAAAAGTGTTCGGCACAAGGTCGAATCGACCCGGGAATGTTCAGCTGATCAGAACATGAATCTCGCGTGAGCGTGGTCTGGAAAAGAACAATATACACAGTCGAGCAGAATCTGGAAGCGGTGACTTGTTTCGTTTCGCAATAGAGGCGTGAACCACCCGCTTATCTTCTTGTTACAACAAGCACTCTGTTGTTCAGGTGATCAAGGAATATTTGTAACTTATCCGGGTCGTCATTCACAAGCACAATATCATTCGAATATTCCGAAGTCGACAATTTACTGTTTGAGAAAACACCAATCCCACTATTATCACTTCAGGGTAGGGCGATTTATTTGATGAACTTTACTTCTTGTGACGAACGTGGGTAAAATATCCCACCGGCACCGACTCGGCTTCGGTTGTTTGCGTACAAATATTCGAAGGGAGCGATGAATTTCTGTGGCGCATTCTTCAAAGAAGAGTGGAGCCAGGGAACTGCACAAACGATCACCGCTTCCCGACCGAGAAAGACAAAGGTCGTCGGTCTGCGTCTGTTTCAACATCCCTCGTATTGAGAAGACATGGTTGAAACAATCCCGGCTGGATCGGAAACCGGCCTGATTCTCACATGTACCCTCCTCGCAAGCACCAGATAACCAGCAGATGATAATGCCCTCGAGTGATTTGGATGCACTAGTTACCAAACTCATTTCTGTGTAGTTTCCACGGTAAGATCCACTACCTTCATTGTAAATTTATGTATTAAACAGAAATTCGTTTTCGTAGCTCGACTTCATGAGCCCAATGCTGAACGTTCGGTCCATCATAAAAGAAGGACAGCGACAGCCCATATGATACAGTAACCTCATGGCGTTTCATCTCAAGTTACGCCTTAAATTCTGTTCCGGTGACTGATTTACAATTAGGAGCACTTCGCCGGATTGGATGCAACACATGCTCAGCCAACGACGCAATCAGTGATTTCCAACTAGTTCGCCTCTGTCAAGCACAACTTTGAACTGATATAGTTTTTTGATTTGAGACAGTTCCATAAGGTTTATATCGAATTTAGAGTAGGAATTTGATCAAGGGTTTTCCTATATAGTACAGAATGCTCATCACTGATGCAGCAGTAAATCTGGGTTTACGGAGGCTATCGTAATCTTTGGCGATAATCGTCAGTGACTTGCAAGTGGTGTGTGGCAATGACGGAGCGTTTAACATGTCTCTTTTCAAAGCAGTCGGAGACTGGTGACTGTCACGGAGAATGACATCCAAACGAATTTAAATCGGTAATGCTGTTTTTTAATGACACGCTTGACCCATGGCTGCAGTGGCAAAGGCATCTACGTAGACATTAAAGTCCATCACACATGGGGAAAGCGTGGAACCGGAAGCCATGAACGCTAAAAACCGGAGAGGCACAGAACCATACGAGGTCCTAGTCGATCAAATGGGGTAACAGGCCGAATGGTAGCGACTTGCTACCTACCAAAAAGTGACCGGTGGATCTGTGATTCAGATCCTTGATCATTTTGGGGTTGAAGGTGCTCAATTCACTTGACCACCACCCAACGAGAGTTGATGGCGTGGTGGTAATACAAGTCTTCCATTTGGAAATTCCGAGTTAAAACCCTGGACGCGTTGGAGAATATACACCACTGATGAGCACTAGTGACAACGCAACTCAAGTTCGATAGCTCCCGGGTTTAAGACTGACATGAGGATCTGAGATTTGTGCGTAGAGGCCTGGGTCCGAATGACAGTCAATCAAAAACTCACAGGAGAATAGGAAGCTATGGATATCAACATTCTTTAGAAAGTGAAGTATAATATATAATTATTAAGTATCATTTGAGGCTGAAACCACTGGAGAAATGTCAGAGAAAACTGTTGAGACTGTCACGAAACCGAAAGCAACTATGTTTGTGGATGGTGATCTCCAAACCATAATGGAATCTGCGACTCAATGGAGCTTTCATCAACGTCAGCAGAATCCGTTCGTATAACATGTCACTGTGAACTCAACACGGAAACCGTTTGCCATTTTTTGATACTTTCGTTCCATTATTTGGACAAAAGTTGCCTCTTACATTTCTGAAGCGATCATCAGATCTGGAACCAGAAGAGTTGGATCAGAAAATTCCACAAAAGTGCAACTTTTCAGTAAACATCGAGGTAGGTGAGGAAGAGTAGAAAATCACCGGTTTCAGCTGATTCCAAGTAAAGTAAACCACAAATTTTCATTACAAGAGATGTCAATTAAAAGCACTCAGGGATAAGACACGACGCGGTCTATCCAACCGGTTTCATTGAATACGAAATTTATCACATCGAGCATGATAAAGAAAAACTACTTCACACGTCCACAGACATCAACTGACAACAAAAAAATTTGTTTCGTCTACTATTGATTCATAAAGATCGTGGAGGAAGGGGGTGACGAAGCCTCAGGTTTGAGATTACCATCATAGACGTTAACAACAGAAAACAGTTGAGGAATTTTATCAAGGTCAGAGGCGAGCCGGACGTTGACGGCGTCACTGCGACTTGGCAACCACATAAGTCGTCCCAAATCAGTCGGTCAGGAAGTGCACAAGTTTTTACTATTAGCATGCGAAAGGACATATCAGTCAACAGTAAGAAAACGAGTTGTTCTTGGAAGCTAACCCACCCAACCTATCTCCCACGTCAAGCAAAAGCCTCTAACTGATTAATTAGGAAACGCCGCTCATGTAGTAAAATTAAATTTTGTTAAACCGACACAACACTGTGAGTAAATCACAAGATGGTGAGCTTTTGATGACCTTGACAATCCAATACCATGGGATCGCCGAGAGCCGTCAGAATGAACGAGTTAGGTCTGAATTTAGGTGACATGCCATCAGGTGGAAGAAATTAAAAGAAGATTTTCTGATGTAATCATGTCATTATACCACCATGTTTAGGCTTTTTTACGTTCACTATTGCAATGTCATGGATATTGATCACAACCAAAATTACTCAATATGATCACTTCGTAACAAGTAGCCATAAATAAACAGACATAAGACAAAAAAAATGAGCTTACATTTCGAAACACGAAAACCACTCCGTAGAAGAGCCTGTCTTACAACTGCCGGAGTGAGCATGCTGGCGCGCCAACGCAAAAGCCTCCGAAATTCCCATGGCAAAGACTCCACTGGAAAAAAGTAAATAAGAAGCGAGATTTGCATTTACGAAAAAAACAAGCAAACAACAAATATTATAGTTTGCACAATCGTTTATGATGGAAAACACTTATTTTTCAGTTGCTAGCTTTGTTCAGAGTTGTGAACTGCAACTGTAGACAAGATTTGAGCAAGCAATTGAAATGATTCACTGCCTCTCCCCAGATTGGATCTGAATGAACGGGAATGGTGTGCTAACCGGCGCACCCCCAGGGTGCAGATAGAAGAAATGTTCGCTGCAAAAAAATACGGAAGCATATCGAACAAGTAGGCGACCACGGACAGGCAGTGACAGCATCAAGGACACTATGGAATTTGCCTGGCAAGCGTTCTTTCCATAAGATGCCAAAAACGTCTACTGATGGTAGCGTGAAATAACGAACGAAGATCGGCATTATGTAACGCCATCATTACTCGTCTGCTGAATCGTTATCGCAATCTGCCGTAGTCGTAGCAATCGAAATTCTCTGTCACCAGCTTTGTTACTATCTCGGCCAGTCTTGATTCCCTGATCTGAGATGGACGCACGAATTAGGAATAGAGGTCACTGAGACCCAGCGGTTTGCGGATACCATTTTTCGCTCTCGCATGAACTATTGAGTTTTCTATCCAAATGTTTGTGGTGGCAACGAGGTAATGCAAAGCCTAGGGAGGATCTATGGTCAGTGAAAGAAAATCGACAATATGAAACAATCTGGACAAATCACCTTGTATAGTGCACCCATCATAGTTTCCTGTTTGCTTCTTCCCTGCAAAATCGTTCCCTGTTTTGCCATAGTCCAGATGGCACACAACCCGCAAACAAATTTATGCGATATATATATATATATATATTTGTATAACACTTTACTGAAATCGAATGAACCAAATCGGACCTAAGTTCGTCAGTGTGAATCACGAATATTGAAGTCGGATTTTCGTGTTTCATCACTGTCCTGTTCTCATATCCAATCAAGAAACATTGTCATATGTGCGTAAAACTTGCATGAAAAATTATCTGACATCCTTTAGCATGCACACAAGGTGGCTATACGCAAAAATCAAACGATAATGCATGAGGGGATAAGTAACTCGATCGCGAACGGCAAGGAGCACAACCAGGAATGAGGCTGTTTCAACATGGATGACTGTGAGAAGGAACGATTCTGGAATGAATGGAAGAGTGAATAATCGTCTAATTTTTATACTTGGCTTGGATAATTCTCCGTTAATGTTTGTTGTAGCGAGTTGTTCAGATCGACTAGGAAAAGCATGCAAAAACTTTGTCGCCGTTTTTACAAGACATTTTAACCGGACTGAAACCAACAGATCCGGTAACCATATTTTTGAAGTATACTGAGTGTACTTGCTCAGTACATTGAAATACTGTTCTGTGCATCTTTAGCTGAATCGAGGAACCCTTTTGTCGACCTGCACATCTATATCAAGGCTTTCTAAACAGCACTACTGCACGACCAGGCACACTTGCACGTCTTCTCGAGTTGGGAGTTGTTTGAGTTAGGAATCTTGGCATTGGGCACCGGAGTTTTGGGACGTTGGCTTACACCGACGCCAACAAATATAAATCAAATAAAAAAGGACTTATTACCATAAATGTTTGTAATTTCGCGGTTAAAATGGACCGCAAACTTGAATCACGAACACAATGCAACTAGATTAGTATCCTCTAGGCACGCAAATATTTCCTAAATCGTCGGCAATGTGCAAATCACTGTACAATTTGCTGATTCCAGTGTGACTATTGGAGTTTTATGAAGTGCATTAGAAGAATTGAGAAATATTTAATGTGGGAATGTATGGGGGGTTGACTTGATTTACGCATGAAGTCAATGGCTTAGAAGAAAAACAACTTCAGAGAGTACAAATTTATGGAAAATCGGACAGAAATGTTCTCGCGAGCTGATGAGCGAAAAAATCGCAGGACCGGTAGCCTGTCTCCGCGAAAAAATTTCCTAATGGCCAACATAATATTACATTCAGTATATGCTTATCTGCATTCGTATATAAAATTGCATTATCATCGGGAATTTTGGGAAAAAACAATTGCATACTGCTTTATCCGTGACTAGGAACGGTCATTCCATTAATAAACGCAGCCGAAACAATGAGCACACAAAACTGTCATAAACGCACGAGAACATCGAATCAGTGCAGAGTTGACATATATGGCGGAAATTCATAACCGTATTTTTCATTATCCACGAGGTGATAACGTCACCTCGACTGGCGATGAAAAGTTTGTGATCGAAACGCCAAGCTCGGAGGTCAAAACCCCATGAAAACCAATGACCTGAGCTACGACCAATACAAATTTTCAAATCCATTATACGGGTTTTCTTTGTTCGTAGACAGAATAAATCAATCATGTTAACTACGGGTATCCTAGTAGATTAGACATTCTTTGTAACTCTGCCTGACGTGCTTAAACTTATAGGTTTAAAATAATAATAATAATAATAATAATAATAATAATAATAATAATAATAATAATGACATTAGGTGGAATGAGACGACCTCGTGAAAAAATGACAAGTAATCATTGTGGAAGGGCTGACAAGCCATTAAATAGCGGTACTAGATTTTCCTGAACACAAAATCTAGTCGTACTGTATAGCAAAATAGCACAATGGATCTAATTATATCTCTCACATTAAACTTGCTGAGATGGACTGAACTCAGCGATGGTTATCGATGCGCCATTTTTGTTTCTTGATTTCTGCCAACCGCGTATATTATTTATGAGATCAAAATTACCAGACCGAAATTTTGCAAGCCAGTTTGATGTTGCCCGCTATCTGGCGACATCAGTGTGAAAAGCGATCACGTTTCCAGCTGTCTGCGATATTGTTTTCAGATATATTAGTTGATGAGGGTCAGTAGAAGGAATTTTATTAGTGGAAAAGTTCCCTACTTCGTTATTGCTCAACAACAGAAATACCTCGAAAATTTTTATACGCTTTCTAAAAATTTATAATTACCGAATATGAGGCTTATAGCCGAAAAAAACGGTATTGAAGTGTGATGCCTGTGTGAAACAAGAAGTCGGTAAACCTGGCAGCTTAACTGACCACAAATTTCAAATTAGACAACCGAATATAATGTTCCTTTCTGCTAGTAAACCCCCTCCGGATCAAGCAAACTGCCCTCTCCGAGAAGTTTGTTCTTAACAGGCAATCACAGACGTGGTAAATGAACTGATCGCCCTAGGTGAGTGATCACTATTTGATGATGATGATGATGATGATCCCAAAGATAGCTGGTTATAGACGTTGACAGTTACGGCCCGAAATTGCCAAAGTTGAAGGAACACTTTCCAACTCGGAGGAACAAAATACATGTCACACTCTGTGGCTTCGTCGATCCTATGGTTTAAGGCATCGCGGACAACTTGGAGGTCGTTTCCCAACAGGTGATATCGTCAGCATAACTCAACGCCTTCTAACCTCTAATATATATATATATATATATATATATATATATATATATATATATATATATATATATATATATATATAACACAATCTGATTATAAATAGTGTGCAAGTGGAATCATAGCCTTCCAGAATAGATCACTTATAGCAAGAGGATTCGGGTTTGGAACCCAAAGAAAACCGACCATTTTGAACTGGGATGTCTACCAGTGTTGCTCTTACGGAAATTGGGAACGGTATCGTAAAGTACTGCCAAATGAGTAATACATTTCTGTCTCGTGTTTCAATGGATTGCAAAGACACGGAGTCACAGAAGGACAATGCCAAAGGTCAGTGCAACAGTACTGGCGACCGAAAAATAAATCATTCTTCATTTTGTTCTGTTCTTTTTATGGTGTGCAGCGGCATGCGTACATCTTTCCCTGCCAACTTTTACACTGTTTGCACAAATAAACCGTAAAAATACAGCCGAAAACAAACCTCAAAGGTAGGGATGCATTCATTCTTGTCGCAATTACTGAAAATCGGAAAGAAGCCAAAAAAAACATCCAAACAAAAATATGCTTCGATTTTTTAATGCACTGATTTTCGTTCATCTATTTCCCCCAGTTGTTTCAGGATCTACTCGGTACACAATCCTAACTAAAACAAATGTGAAAACAATTTACCTTAATATATCATCTTCGATTAGCTTGTAAATAGATTTATTGGTAGATAAACCTATTCTTCGGTTGTTTTGGGCAAACTAACGGTTAAAAGGATCTAGAAAAATGCGTGACAGTTATCCATACTGTCCATCTTCCTCTTCATCACTATCTTCACCATCATCGTTCAGGTTTGTATTAGAAAATGCCACGCGTATTGTTTAATTTGGGTGATTTTGAAGCTAATCGAACCACTTGATCTTTAAGTACACGCACGATAAAAGTGCGTTAACTTTCTCAGGTCACGCAGAATATTTGCGCTGAGCCTTGGTTAAGGGCTGGCTTGTCGCGTAGTAACCAGTTTGTCAGGCAATCGAAACGAGTCAAAAAAATCTCCGAATAGCCTCCGGGATTAAAATAATGATACAGAAGCCCCTTGCGCAACTAGCTTCTTGTCATTTGCAAAGATTGTTATGCATTATCTTTCATCAACATATTTTGGATATACTGCAACTTATTCGAAAGAAAGAGCAGAGAATAAACTGCTTCAAATCACAACAACTTAAATGAAGTGGGAATTTCCACACAAATTGAAACATTGTTGATCATTCCAGGCCATCTAATTTTGGCTTCGCAAACTACATTAACACAATTAATCGACTGGGGATAAAGCAAATTAGATTTTTGTGACTGAAAGAAATGTTTCGTGTTCCTTAAAATTACACTCCGCTTTTTTCCCTTGAGAAGCCACTGGTGTGTAGAATCGCAATGCTTTACAAATGTGAGTAACATGAGTAGGTAAGACATTATCGTTCCATAGCACTGTCTTTTTTGGTTATAGTCAAATGAATGAAATGTGTAATATGTGACATGCATCCCCCAGTTTATGAGTTTGTGCTGGTGCTGAAATCCTTTGCAGTAATTAACAGATCCCTCAGATATTTTGTAAAACAGCTGGAACTTTCGGAACCAAAAGGATTTAAGGGAAAATAAAGTCGTGTTAGGCAACAGCGGCAGTAATCCTTGTGAAACGAAACCTTGCTCTATGGGTTCAGTCAAGATGAGAAACTTGGATCCCTGGATAAAGATTCTCAGCACAGTCATAGAGATCATGGCTACATTAGGCTCAATAACATCCCTCCCAGCTGAAACGGTCTGCGACATCACAATTTGCTCCCTACCCTGTGAAGAACTGAAGTGTAAAGGTTCACCCTATGGCCTAAAATACTAACTACACCGGAGAGAGAGAAAGTAGGCCACGGCGACCAGAAAAATATGAAGCCCGACAAGGAAACGATAGTTCAGGCACATGAATGAACCAGGTATCGGCACCACAGTATCGGACAATCGGAAATGGAAAGGAACGAAGAAAAATTGTGGACTGCGTATAAGAATGACAAATAAACGAAAGAATAGAGCCGCAACACAAATACGCAGCGGATCACGTGACACAGATTTACACCTGACATCTGATGGGCCTCCCTGATATTTTTCAGGACAAGCTTATCATACGAGTATAGCAGAGGAGGCATGTCTCGTAATCACTAGGACCCAGAAGACGAGAGGGCGAACCGGCAACGAAGACCATGGCACTTGAAGCGGAATAAAACCGAAATGTTTCTTTAGATCAGACGTTTTAACTAGCAGGAAAAAACAAACTGCACTCAACAGTTCATACCGTCGCATGGCAGACTAAAAATCAGACACGTTTATGAACAACTGAATCCCTATACGGAATGTGACAGCTCGTGGGATTATTTCTTTAAGGTGTTAACACTGCCTTAAACGTGGGACTTCCTCATACTCACTGTTTAATAAAAACAAAGTGCAGCATTCTATCAGTTCACTTTCCATCATTACAACCATTAACCGCGCATTAACGCACACTAGTTGTTACTGTAAACTCTTATCACTGCCAAATCAAGTGAGAAAAGAAGAAACTGACAAGTGTACAGCGGGGCAACATCTCATGCAGTCTGAAACCATCCGTCAAACGGATCGCGTAGAACCCAACCCGGTAGTCTAACTGCACTCACAGGAACAAGTCCACTAGTTACACTTTTCAGACATTTTTACCATCGGCCATCTCAAACCATCTCCCGACCATAGCCTGACTCCCAGAACAGCGCACAACGAAGCATTCGTTCCGTGAACATGTACAAAACATGTCACAACCAACTTAACCTATTCACACTCAGTGGCTCATTTAAATACCGAATCCTAGGACCCAAAAACCTCACACTTCTACTCCGAACTGTCCAGGTTAGTTCGTAGCGTGCGTCTAAGAAAGGTTATGGACATTTCCATTGATTCTATCAACTCGGTGAGTCACTTAGCGGAAACAAAACGATACATTGAAGACCTTTTTTCATTCCACCCGATCGTACTGACAACGATAACTGCCTCATTCAAATTTATTCCGAGCACAGGCTGTTTCTGGATATACAAAGTAGCACCGGCTTTCAGACACTATTCCTCGCCGTCACAGCTTTGGACTCAAAAAGAGAACATTGCCATTGGCCATCCGTGACGTGGACAAGTTGTGTTGTCGATTATTTTGACTCAGGCTTGCGGACTCATTATAATCTGATCCGTATTGGCTTTTGTTTACGCTTAGTCTTCGGTCGCACCAACCGGAAAGCCATACGCCCTGCGTAGCCAACATGAATTCTATGTGGAGCTTTTAATGCCTTTGTCATCTCAACAAAATGCTTAGGATGCGGACGGACTCTGGGCACAGTTACAAGGAGTGGTGGACCTAATGTCAAATACCACAGGGGCTGCAGGTCATGTAAGCCTAAACAACGGTGGATATTCTCAATTCCAAGTGTTCTGTTGGATGATCGTAGATCGGATTCTCCGGATGTCACATGCAGTAAGACAATCGAATCATTGGAATGCCGGGCAATCCGAAGCCTTTGATCTAACTATGAGGAGTGGCGAATATATAAGCGCAGAGAAATAGAAAAGGCTTACGATATCCCAAATAGTCGCAATCTCTAGCGCCTGATTTTGAACAGGGGTCCGCGAAACGAAGTATAGGCGAGATGGTCATTGAATCGGAAGGCTCACTGGCTTGTTGTCAGGAGCGTCCCCTAGAGCTTTGAGCAGAATACTTTAGAGAGCAGTTTAGTTGGTTGACAGCCACAGTGAACCCTCCACCTACGTCTGCAAGCGAGACAGTTCAGGTAGAAATGGAGGTAATCTGTGAAATAGGTTTTCTGAAAAGGCATAAAGCAGCTGAAATGGACACTGTCTCCGTCAATTTCCAAGGATAGTCACTAAGTGTTGATATCGGAGTTAACAAAACTCCTGGAATTAATCTGGGCAAGGAAACAGAATTATTAAGGAGTGAAATGAATAGGTGATTGTGCCGATATATAGGAAAGATAATGGATTCTCATAGGAAAATGACAGAGGAATTCGTATGGCGAGCATTGTACCCAAATTGCTCACGGGCTTTTTTCACTGCAGAAGTATCTTCTGCTCGCAGTACCTACATGCGCAAGAATTGAGCAGGTTTCCAAATCGGTTGGGGTTGTATTGACCAAATATGTATTCTGCGCCAGTATTAGAACGGGCAAAACTTCCTTAGACGCATGATTTCTCTTACTTGACCTGATATTGTCGTTCGATCCAGTTGGTTCTGCGGTTCTCTCGCGCTTCTCTCGCGCCTCTCTCGCGCTTCTTCCTACTGAAGAATATCAACGAAAACACCATTTTTCTCTTGCAATCACTGAATTCGAACATATGAAACAGATTTCGTGCTTGCGGAGATCTTTGATCCGAGTTCATTAAGAGAAATTGAGTTCGTCAAGGCTGCCTAGTTTCCTCCCTCCTTTCGAACTTTGTAACTGAAATGGTTATGAAGATAGATCTACCCACCTGTGAGAATAATGACATGGATAACTACTAAGACATGAAGTTGTCTGACTTAGGATAGACGAACAATGTTATGCTACTGAGTGGGACCCAATTAAACTAAAAGTTTTTTGATCAACTGAACAATAATGTATGTATATTTGAGATGTTTTGCATCTTCAAAGTGTAAAATACTGTTGCAGGATTGGAGTGCCTCGAAGTTTAACTTGGTTCTTGCAGCAGGGTAGTTAGGCGATGCAGACATGTTTTGTCATTTGAATAGTTTTACCTCACCTGGTGGCTGTACATCAGATGAAGTGTCTTCTTACACATACGGGGGGCTCGATCAACATTTCAATAGATTGAGGCATCTGTGGCGTCGGTGAAACACTTATTTATCTATCAGAGGTCGAGTCTACACAGCAGAAGCGGGGCACATTGTGGTATACGGTACAGAAACATGGGGGTTCAAGGGCATAAGATGCGTGGAGACTTCCAGTGTTTGAATACCGTTGACTTCGCAGCATTGGTGGAATGTGGCGAGAGAATTTTACCAGTAACTCAGAGGTTAAGCATAAGGTACTGAGTCCTAGGGTTCAGGCTTTAGAACAGGCACTGAATCAGAATACGTTACGGTAGTTAGGACATGTTTTGTGCATGTCAACAGAACGACTGTCTCGCTATACGCAGTTCTCGTAGGCAGGCAGTAATGGGGACAAGGATTGAGGTCAGCCGATGACAAGGTACAAACCCCCTAACCAATGAATCGGTTCTTGTAGATCCAATCAGATTACCAGTTTTGGGTCCACGCGATCGGTCTAAGCGATGGTTGCAGACTATACGTGACGTGACTCAGTGGCACAAACAATTATGTTCTTGAATTGAAAATGTTTCCTTTCCTAAAAAACTGACCAACTTACGGCCTTGTAGTTGATCTTTTACTGTTTTTTGTCATCTTTTTCTCGACTTCATGATGTTGCGAGTTTACAGTCTCAACTAGTGTGCGTTGATGTAAGGTTAGTGGTTGTAACCATTGAAGCTGAGGTAAAGCTGGAAGCAGATGAATTTTGGTATAAATTCGAAAATATACTGTCTCGTGGTACCGTACGCCGACGATCGGTCTTGTTCCTAAATCAGTGTCGCCAGTCCCCGCAACTTTAGTCGGAAGAACCACGTCAAGCCAGTGCAGAATCTGATTTATTCTCATTGCGAATTACATATAAATTTGCTACGCTTGGGGAATATGCTAAGTAATTTGACCCGAAACCAGCAACTGTTTTTTCCCTTACGACCTTCTCGTTTCGTCTACTGATTGGTGTAATCTATGAGATTTTGCGGCAACTATGTTGACCCGTGAAATAGATACTGGACATAGCAATACAGAATTTAATATAACTTCAACTTCGCCTACTTTTGACAAACTGAACACAAGCCTAGAACATCATGGAACAGATTTGCATCACACTGCCTTCTCATAACCAAAGGGCCAATTTCAATGACATTTAACCGATTCGAACACCACAGAATTGATCTAAGCTAGAAGACTAATCAAGAGAGGCACTTATTTATTTTTAGAGTTGTTTTCAAACCATTTTACTGTTCATTCCATTTAGAAGGAAGTTCCTACCTTGACAAGTGAAATACTTTCATCGATTCAAAAGGAAACATTTTTGTGTCACTCACATTTGCATCCTTCGTCCACAAAACGTAAAACCGGTGGCACATTAGGGAACAATGAAGAAATCAGTGCTGGATGTGGAGTACTTTCGCCGGAACCTCCTTGACGCAGAACAATGTGCTTTCGCGTCGTTCGCCGCACGATGTCCTTTGTATTCGTTGCAGCCGGTGATTGCCGACTGGCAATTCCCGTGGCTGCTTGCGCATCAGGTTGAGGCAGCGTGTCGTCCGCACGACTCTGAGATGATTTGAATTCTAATGAGACAACTGGTTCTCTATCCGGCTTGGCGATCTGTTGAATCTCTTCACTACCGGCTACCACATCTGATTTGTTGGAACTTGTAGAGACCATCGGGTTTGAGCTGCTTGATATATGACCGCATTCTTTGGAGTTTTGTGGAAATTCTGGATTGTTTCGGTAAACAGTAAGAGATAAATGCCCAGCATATCTGTATAGTCAATATCAAGTCCAACAGTTATTGAAGTACACCGACCGGGAAAATTCAGGTTTTACTTGTCCACTTCTGTCTTGCTCTTTTTAGTACAAACTTATACACGAAGGCCAAAACTGAAATAGTATTGCAGGTTTATGTATACATATAAATAAAGGTGTACAAATACCTATATATATATATGTATATGTTCACATATATATCCATAAACATAGCACACACATGGAATTAGACAATGTCATCCAAACCATCTCAATAAGAAAGTAAAAATGAAAATATTTTGGTAGACAGAAAAAAAGAAAACTTTGTGGCTGTCCTTAATTTTAAAAGAATACCAAAGTACATGGACATGCTAAATCATGACTGAACTAACGGCACCCCATGATGAAATTTACGGCGAAGTCATTCAAAGTCAGAAAAATCTAATGAGGTTTTGAGTGCTATCTAACAATCCAGTTAAAAATACATCGACCGCTTCACTCCGGTCATCATCGTTTCCAATACGATGTTCCCATCTTATCCGAGTAAGCGTGTGACGACATCGCCACTCAAACGGAAAACATTCTAAACCATGTGGACAGTGCAAAACGTCTCTGGTTTCCAAGATGCAGCGCATCAACGTATTAATATCTAGTTCTAATATCTCTAGGACTATGGACGAAAGTGAAGCTGAAGACGGGGATGTTGACTAGCTTCGGAAAACATGCTTCATCAAACCCGTACCCCAGGGTCATGAACAAAAGAGTTTGGTATCAACCGTTTGCTGGTAAAGCTGGAGAAAAACAGACGCAAGCTTTCCGGACCCTGTATAAGGTCGAGGTCAACAATCCAGGTTGGCAAAGTGTCGCCTCTTGAGCACTGCGGAAGCTGTCGCAATCCGTCTTCACAATCCTCCACTTCGTTCTCAAAAACAATTTGTGGTTGCGCTTCAACTCCCTTGGCCCACCCCCCGTCCCAATACAAATCCTAGACAACAAAACAATTAACACCACAAATACCTTCCCCACCCATATTTGTATATGACCAATCCAATCCTTCATATAGTGAAAATATTTTGTCAATATATATATATATATAGTGATGTAATGGCATGAGTAGGAACCACTGAAAACGAGCTTGTTCGCCAACTTGTTTTCTCAAAAGCAGAACAAACCAAGAAAAGGACAGTTAGAACTTCTGGCTCCGAAGGAAAGAGATTTCCCGGATAGTGAGAATTGACTAGCCAAATACAAGCCGATTTTAACTCTATCCTTTTGTAATGGTCCATCAACTAGTATAAGCTTGTTAAGAACCATTAAATGGTGCTCAACCTGTAAGTAACAGCTCAAACCCGTCAAATTCAATGAGGATATAAATCCGCAGTGCACACTTATTTGTCGAACAGACTCCGGATGGATAGACTAAAGTTCACAACAAAAAATCATACAATGTCTGATCCGAGCCCCCAGAGTTCGTAAGCTCAGTGGACAGACTAACGAATACTAACAAATAATGGGAAGTCAGAAAAATTGATTGCGTAGTAAGCCTACGTGGTTTAAATGTGTTCTGAGGACAAAAAATTTTGTATACTATATTTGTTAATAAAACACCTCATCAACTGTTTTGCCACTAGATTCAATTTCTAATCATCCATATTTAAGTTGCGTAAAACGACTAGGTCAGAAATAACCTGAATCAGGAATATGGACAGTTATTTTCAATTCCTCACTTCCGTTTATCTCCGTTCCCTCTAATCTGCTGCTCCTGAGGTTTGGAATCAACGGAGTTCTGGAAGTGTTCCGATTGACGAATACACTAGTTCGACCGGCGTGACTTGTAAACGATGGAGTTTGATAAGACTGCATTCTCTGATGATCGTTATTTATTTCAGTCTGCGTATCAATACCCGGGAGCGCATGTTTTGTTATCTCTCCTTCCGCCATTTGTTTTTGCAACAAAATTTCCAACTTCTTCCTATTAAAATGTATAGTTCCAGAGCCATTCAGATATGAATCCAGTTGACCACCGCTCAAATCAGTAGCCATATTCTTTGTTAAAATTGACGATACATTGGTAACTGTTTCCTCATTTGTCGACAACGGATCTTCTTCTGGCAATGGATCCTCATCACCATGTGGATTCTCGTCGGATTCAATCACACCACTACTGTCTGATGCCTCATCGGAACCATCAGCGTCGTCCCCATCCAGTTCGTTTACGTCGTCCTCATACTGTCCTGAATTTTCATCAGGACTAAATGGGGCTACAATTTGAGCCGAATCTTCTGTATCACGCGTCAATATATCATCCTCATCCGTCCCGTTACCACTGTCCATCTCAACTTGTTTCGCCGAACGGCATACGTACACCTGTGGAGTTGTGATAGCATCTGGTTTGATAATATTGAATTTAGGTTGCACAGACCCAACACATTCATTTTCAGCTGGACCTTGATTTTCATTCTGGGGTCAATCATGAAAGACATATAGATAAGCGTGAGACAACGGAGGTAAGCAGAAGCAATTTGCGTTCATAATTGACAATAGGAATTCACGGCTTCGACTTTATTGGTTTTATTCGAAGTACAAGTCACGTGCATTAAAACCATTCAGTTTTAAACGCACTGAGAAAACAGCTTATATTGTTCTAAATCAACAGTCAACCTAAGAAGACAATTTTGTAGTACACTATATATATATATATATGCAACGAAATTCACAATGTAGTGTTCCGTCATTGCTAGGAACCATTGGTAATACACACTCACCGTGAAATGACTAAGCACCATACATCTTGCAGCGTCAATGTTGAAGAAAAACCGTGTGAGCGACAGCTCGATTACCCAAGCGGTAAAGATGTGATGTGCATTCGTCCCCGACCTGGGCTAGGACACCGGTTTATCTAAGCGTGACTAATGATCCCTGAAAACAGGCCGAACATCTGTTTTAGTGGATTTCAACAGCGACTTGCAGATTGAGGCCGCATTGTGCACCAAGTTATAAATAAACTGAATCCGGAACTAGGCAAACTATTAGCAATCTTGTGAATATTCAGGAAAAAGCTAAGATCATTATTGGTTGCTTCTGACTAAATCGCAATTCCCCATCAGTCAGATGAAAGTGTAGGTTTTGAAATCTTGCGCGTTGTTTCCAACCGTCATCTAACTCCGGTGTATTCCCCAAAGTTGTCCTAAACGTTGTGACTTATCCGAGATGTCCAAATATTAACACTTTCAGCTAGTCGATTCAATGAAAACACCATGGTTGAAAATGAAATGTTCGGAATCTCACATTTGACAAAGGGAAAGATCGCATAAATCCATTGCGGTGAAACAATGTTCTACTGAAATCTTGTCGCGGTAACTGAAAGAAACATGCCTGCTCTGGATTACTTTCCTTGGGGAGAGGGGGGTGAATTCAAGTTTTGTACCACTGGCAGTTAAACGTTCCGCCGAACTTATGCTGTCTTCTCTCCTCCCTTTTACCTTGCACATGTTAACGAGATTCGAGCCAGAGAACACGTCGAAGGACGACGGCCCGTGCCGGGAATGACTTGTTTGACCGTGTTGGTTGCCCTGTTTCCCTTGACTTGAACGTCTGTCCCGATTGCCACCAACGACGGTATCTGAGCTTTGTCCGCAAATCATCAATAAATGACGTCCTTCCACTCCGTGTTCCTCCGTGGATTACGAGACTGTACGTGCTCTGACCGACTCATACTTGTCTAGCCATTATCGCCCGCAATTCTATTTTCAGACACTCGATTGGCCGTTACTATCTACCCGTGAGTCAACTCCAAACAGCACCCGGATTATTCGTTACACTTTTGGCGACCCTGCCAGGATATCAACAGTTCAGCATGCCAAAGAAATCGATCGACGATGTTCTGGATGAGACCTCTGAATCACGATCCGGGCTGACCAGTGTGGCACGATTTTCTTCTGCAATTCTTTCTATGTTGGCGTCGGTGGTCAGTGGGCAAACAGTTAAAACAAACAGCTCCAATCATTACACCACCGGATAAGTTTTGCATTGATCATTTTGCCCGGCAGTCCGCCAACGTCCAGTCGTACTTGAAGTACTTCCCTGCATCGGAGCAACCGAATGTGCTTTTATCTCTACTTGACGGTGAAGCTCAGGACATCGTCAGTGGGGAGTTTATTCTGGACAATGGTGTAACCGCAGAACCGTTCGCCCGCCTTCCTTACTGTTTGGCTGGTGATGCGCACCTCTTGATGGCGGAGCATCAACTTCAAATTCGTGAACAACTTCCAGGTAAGAAATACTCGGCTTTCGTCCGAGACCTCCGCATCTTGAACTCATCGAATTAGATGGCACGTGTCGCGAGGTTCATGTACTTAAACAAGGATGAATCAGAGCAGAGTTTGACATCCTGATCTGATGGAATTCATTGAGCAACCGCCCGTATCGATCCAAGCCGCACTCGAAATGTCGTACCGTCTGGAGCAGCTCGTTGATGCCTTGCATTCCACATCACGAGGACAATCCACTTTCATTTCACTGGTCTCGGTTAGCGTCCGGAATGCAAGTCTATCCTCTGGTAGTGCCTGGAAAGGGGCGCCTCGTCAGAGGCTTCCACCATCCAGCGAACACCGGTGGTTGCGTCGGATTCCCAGAAGGAAAGACTGCTACTACTGTCAGCGATTCGGCATATGTTCGCCTAAGGTTTCTCCATGTCTTTTTAATGTCTTACACGCTCCGGCGTTAGGCTTAGTTTTTCATGTCACTATCTGGGGTGTTCCCGTCAGGGCACTAGATGTTAAATCGGATAAAGTGTCAAAGTATGTTCTTGTTGAGAGCATCACAGTGTCTTTATTAGCCGCTAACGACAGACCCATAGCCAACGAAGGCTCGGTATTCCCGTAGCGATCGGCCAATTCTCTACGGATGTTGATGACTAGTGATCTGCCCCGAAACGTCATCCTGAGGGTCGACTTTCTTGGAACGTATCAGGTCAAGGTCGACTTTCTTGGAACGTATCAGGTCAAGGTCGACGTTCGTATTGGTTTGGTCACCATTGGTGAAGTTACTTTTACTTGCCGGAATTACGCATGAAGGCAGGCGGCCACTGTTGTCAGTAACGTTGCGCGCATCGGGCGATCAGTTCAGCGATCTCTCAATGCTGACTTTTCAGTGCGTAACCAACTAGAGGCTCTTTTGGGGAAGTTCGATGATGTATTGGCCTGGGGCGATTTCAAAATTCGACGTATGGACATGTAGCAACACGACATCGAGACTGGTACTGCCGCACCAATCCTTCTGCCGCCACGCAGGGTACTTATGCACTACAATCGAGAACTGCAGGAGCTGATCCAGAAGATGCTGGAGTCGAATGTCATCCGCCCTCCTGCATCTGACTGGGCCGCCCCGACAGCGTTCGTAAAGAAGCAGGACGGTACGCTTCATCTTTGTGTCGGCTACCGCCGCCTGAAAAGTGCCACTGAGAAAGACTACTTCCCTTGCAGCACATCGATCAGATTCGATGGTGGCGCCCGTTATTTCACTACACTTGATGTGGCACCGGTGTACTGGTAAGTTGAGTTGTACTCGGATGATAGATGCCAAACGGCTTTCACCGTCCGTTGGGGCCTATATGAATTCCAGACGATGCCGTTCGGACTTACTAACGCTCCGGCCACCTTCCAGCGCCTCATGCATTTGGTATTGCAAAGTTTGTTTCCTCGCACATTCCTGGTGTACCCAGACTACGTAATTGATCATGGGCGAACTCTGGAAGAACATCAGTCCAACTTACGCAAGATGTTCACGCATTTCCGAGAAGTGCATCTCAAACTGAAGCCGTCAAAGTGTCATTTTCTTCGGCCGGAGGTCCGTGTTCTCTAGGTCACATTATTCTGAGTGAGGGTGTTCGCTGTGAACCCGAAACGATCAAGCAGGTGCATTCATGGCCTGTGTCTACCTCCGTCGAGGACGTCCGCAGCTTCCTGAGGCTTGCTTCGTATTACCGCCGCTTCACTGCAAACTTCGCAACTATAGCCGAGCCCCTGACGACAATTCTTCAGAAGACGGCTACCTTTAAGTGGCCGGACATAGAACAACGTCCCTTTAATTACCTTCGTGATCGTCTGTGTATCACATCCATTTTGGTTCATACTGAATTTCCAAATGTGACAGGAACTTTTGTCCGGAACGCGGATGTCAGTGACAAAAGTGAAAAGGAAAGGTGGAGGGAGGTGAACCTGACGAACACCACTTTTCGTGATGCCTTCGGGTGAAACATCGCCGTAAGCACCAATTCGGCTTCGGCTGTTCATATGTAAAGAGAAATGAATTTCTCTGGCACACACTTCAAGGAGAGTCAGTGCCACAGAATAGTGCAATCAACTGAGTCGAATGCCACTTTCAAATCAAGGAGGATGGAGATCTTGAGTCAACCAAACATGCTTCTGCGTCCTGAGATCGGTCGCGAACTGAAGATTTTGTCAATGCAACTGTAATCAGGTCGGAAACCGGCATGGTTCTCGCACACACATCTTTAGCAGATGCTAGATAACCGGCGGAGAATAATGCCTGCAAGCTGTTTCGATGCAGTGCTAGCCAAATTAATTTCCCTGTGATTTTTGCAAGAGATTTCGTGGTCTTTCATGCAAATTGGTACAACTATCAATTCGCACCAGTCGGCAGAAATTTGTCTCCTTGCCCAGATTGATCTCAGCTGTGTTGACCCATCCGTCCTTAAAAATAGGAGAAACACTGCCAATTTCAGCTGCCTTCTTCTGAAAACCTACCTCACTGATCACCTCCATTTCGGATGGGGGGGCAGGTATCCACTAGTACTATTTCACTGGCAGGCATAAGTTATAAGCCCATTGTGGCCGTCGATGAACTAAACGGATATCTAGAATGTTTTGCCGAAAGTTGAAGCTGAAAGTCCTGCGAGTGAATCTGTGAACCGTCCGACGCTATAGTCATCTTGCTTGTATTCGGCCTACGGAAGTCATTATTATGAATCAGTCGGTGAAGATGGCAGCTATAGGTGATAGCTGCAGCCCTGCATTTTATCTTTACGAACGTGGCAGAAGGAGCAGGTTCCTTGGCTAGCAAGGCCCAGAACATGGGAGTGAACGGTAGCAATGTGATCTTTCTGTGGAAGCAATGGTGTGCACCAGGTGAGCCGATGTCGCCTTTGTGACAGAAAATGTTTTCCGTAAGCAATCTGTTGTCTGAATGCACTTATAAGTGTCTATCTCCATTGTAGGTGCGATCGGCGGGGTCGAAAAACCTGCTTCTGATAAGCGTTGCCTTTTCCTGTAAGTAGCTACGTTGGGCATCAAAATCACCAGCAGCAACCAGTACGTCAATTGAGGGGGCACTCCAGAGTAATTGAGACAACTGCCCGCAGAATTCGGGAAAGGTGCAATCAGGGAATGCATACACGGATACGACGAACAAACAATGGCACTTGAACCAACTGCTTTTGACACGCACAGAACTTTCCGACAGAACTGCGCACAAATGATTGTTAACTGGAATACAATCTAACAATGCACGCTCCGTCCGCATGCTCAGAGCGGTCCCAACGCCTGCCTGAACACCAGCGCTCGAAATCGGATCACCGGACATACGAGGAGAAAGGCGAAAGAATCACTTTGCATCTGAACCACAAAGAGTAATCACGGAAGTGAAATCTTGGATGCGCGTTTTGCAGGCAGCATGCGTGTAGTTCCAGAGATTCAAGAGTTCTAGCTTAGGTAGTTTGTTTCCTCATCTAGTTGGGCGTGCGGACACTGGAGCCAGCCAAGTGAAGGGGATACAGGTTTAAGTAATGCGTCCACACTATATTTTCCCGTTCTACTGATACTGCCTTCTCATCGTAGCATCTTGCGTTGTTTCTGCATTAAAAGAATGGAAATTAGGAAGGCTCCCTGTAGAAAAGATGCTGGAGACATTCAGGCGATCGATACTTTGTGTTGCTCACATCACAGAAGGGGTTTCCCTTTGAGAAACCGAATCCAAGCTTTTCAACTAAAAGTCCCACCCGCAAGGCAGGGGCACGTTAACCCACCTTCGGAACTCGGAGCAGGTGAATACCTATCATTAACGCCCCTGCTCAAGGCAGTGGGTAACGTAGTTTTGACCACTGCGCGACGATCGCCGCAGTGTTTGTACCATTCAAATGGGCTTGTATACGAGTATCACTAGGGGATCCAGCCATCAAGCAGGAGAACCATTAGGGTTCCCAATCAAAGTCTTTGGTTCCAACAAGAACCTGTCCGCAAGGCAGTGTGGAATGGCTGAGTGAAACCCCATCTATTTGAATCTAGTAATCATCCGCTCAATTTCCCGACGGAGTTACTAGCTTGAATTAACTCCAAACTGGAGGACCAGGAGACTACTTCGCCAGGCCTCTGCCCACTGATCTTCCAAACATGGGTGGATAGTCAGCTTGGGATAAGCCCCCCTGAATGACTAATTAGGTCATGAAGGCACGCAAGTCGTCACACTATGCCAAGGTGCAGTCTCATTGTGACAGAATGAGAAATCAAAAATTGCTTTTTAATGGGAACACAAAGTGTGACTTTTAGTTTTGTTTCAGAAGGAACAGCACAAGTAGCTCAACGAGCATCATGGCTTGTCTAATATGACAACTGACCTCAATCATCTGACCTCTTGTCTGCTGGGAGTTTGGTTCAGGTACGTAAGACTTCACATCGGAAATCTGTACAGTCATCGTTCAGGTCGGTTACCATGTCAAGCATGCAATATTCGACCGGAACCGAATGCACTCTTTTTTGAAATTCAACTTTTGGTAAACGCTGTGATTTCATTTTATCCAACGATATTTTGCTACCAACTCTTACTGAACACATGGAGGGTCTCGTTTGCTTTCAAAAGGTAAAAAATCATTTTGGACCTGAGAGGCAAACAGGAAGACAGGTTGATTTTTTGACCACGGGGAGTCCACGGGATTCTACAGTTGCATATATATCTGTCAGAAATGATCAACATCTGATTAGTGAGCTATATTTTACAAACGCTACTTTGTGATATATTGGTTTTTCAAAGAGAATCATTCTAACAAACTCTGAAAGGATGTACAATTCTATCCAATTTAATTAATCCTTACAATAGAAGAAATATGACGAACATTAATTCGGCGTTCACAGAAACTCTTGGCATAAAGTTTTCGTAAGATGCCCCGTGATAGATTATTATCCGAAAAGTCACCTGGCCTAACTGATCCCCTGGCAACTTAGGGATGCAGTTGAAAACAACATTTTGTCAAGAGACCCGTACCATTTATACTTCAGGTGGATTACAACATGGAGTAATTTGTGGAGGAAAACACTGGAACTAGAATTTTTCCGAAACCTTTACTGAAAATAATAGATGATTGAATATTTAATAGCTTCTGTTAAAACTTAAGTTTCATCAAATTCTGAACATATGTGGCAGCCTAATATTACCTACAGCTAGTAACTGACGGTCTTAAGAGCCGGTCTTTCCCTGACGTTTGTATTGCTTTTAGTGCTCCGTTTACCGACTATCAAGTTACTTGAAATACGCTGAGTGAAATAATAATACTTTTTTAAAAGTGCCATCGAAGACACCCCGAAAGTGTTATCCCATTGGCTGACCCGGCTGAACTGCGCTAGATTAACTTACGCAAGAAATATGACACCAGCTATGATGAAGCATGATCTTCCGATACAATATCAACGATGTTTGACCAAGTCATTTAAATTTTTCCGATGCAGCCGAAATGTAAGGCTGGTGGTATGTAATGAGATGATATTGATCAATTCAGAAAACCCGGTTTCTGTGCGTAAAACGACTGCTGGATATCATTTACCTTCGCTGGAATCACACGGAGAAAATCACTTTTTCAAATAACTTTTGCAAATAGTTTCGACAGACAAATGTGAACCAATGCAAATATCTTGCAGCAATGGCTTCGTTTCCTTTCCAACCAAATTAATAAATGAACCAAATGTTTCGCATATGAGGAAGATCCACGTTCTCAGAAAAGTGAATGTCTCAGAACATAAATGTCCACAAAATTTGTGGGATAGTTGCTCTGCAAATTTCACCTTTACATTTCGGATTCATGATTATTGTAGAGCAAAACGTAAAGAAAAACAAGTCAGATATAAGAGATTCCAAACCGCAGTCCCTATTGTATCATCAGGAGAGTGCACGAGTGGCAAGCTTCGGAAACAACCACAGTGGTGATTCATGGGACGTTTTTGCTGGTTGATCAAGGCCAGCCTTTTGCAGGATTCTTGTTTTCAACACGCTGACCATTGCAAATACTTGTTGGCTTAGCTATATCACAGTTAAAAGTTATTCCGGTGGAGCATACTGCTGCATAATTTCATGAATAGGTTCGTTCAAAATCTCTCAAAACGGACCCCAGGAAATCTGAATCCAAAAGAGTTCTTATCACAAGACAAGGGGCCGAGAATAGTGCGTATACAACTCTACCATTTTAGGTGAAAATTTACTTGGGTAAATAAGTCTAAAATTCTTAACTAACGATAAGACGCTTGCTTTACAAACGCCCGAATCTTTCATGTTCTGGATGCTGTAAATATCATATTACATTCTACCTTCATGTGTTACAAATTACATACTCACCATCTGAATTGCTGTCTTGCTAAGCAAATACGAAATGGTTGACAAGATTAATCGCGCAAGCAACTGAGACCACATAGAGTGGGGTGAAATTTCCAGCTTCCTTTATCAAGGAAACGCTTGATTGTGTCGAAGAGTCCGAGTTACTGCTATTCGATCCCGAACAAAAGTACCACCGTTTATCGAGGCTAGGCTTATGGCAAAGTACCAAATAACGAGCTCTTCAAACACAGAAAATACAACTGACATCAAGTATTTACCTATCCGGACATTTGTTCAACACACCTTTAACTTCGCCACTAAAATCACGGAGAACTTTCGATCCAGGGTAGTTTGTTATTGCGTTTTCCTAGGGCACCCTTTGTTCGCACTAAAAACGTGCATGCAACTGAGGCAGTACATCTTCATTTTTCCTGTACAAGGGCCTATTCCTAGTAGTCTTTCTCGAACTATCCTTGGTATTTATCCTATAAAGATTAAGCAATATTTCAAGAAGAGGCTCGGGGTCGGCTGGAGGCTTTGGACTTGGGAAGTGCCTTAGGTTGCTAAAAATCTAACAAAAATTTGTCTTTTAATAACTCCGCGGTATTGGCCTCTTTAGTGTCACCAGTGTATCTTCACGTTTATTCAACATTTAGTAGTCCCTCGATTAAGATGTACCTAGACGTGACCTGAAAGTGAATCCTAATTTTAACCCGGGGAACGCATCATATTCAGACCTAAGTAAAGAAAGATGGACATTTTCGAGATTAGGACGGCAAACAAAGTTGAACTTCTGATCTAGTGTGGGATTTTGTTTGCGTCCAAAAGTCAATTTCATGAGCCGGAATTGAATGGGCAACCTTCCACGACAACTAAGAGGTAGGGACAAGCGGAAGGTCACCGGTCTGATTCGAGCTTGTGGGGCCGACTTTTGGATGCACAGTGCATGAATGAATTTCCCATCCCACACACATTAATGTGTACAAAGGCCTAAAATGGTATATCAAAATACTGTCTGCAAGCTAATCCCATTGTTCGATTGGTAAACCTAATAATGTAACTGTTGGACCAACTTTTTAATTGTCATCTCTTATGATTTCAAGCGACTCTCCTGGTTCTGCTGGAAGAGAGCGCTTAAGACGTTGAAATGGGAAAAGCTGAACTTAACGGCAAAAATTCCCAGGAATATTTTTGATGACTAGGTTTGGTGGCATTTATAAGGGGCCAAGTAAGGCCTTATAAACAGACCTCCAATCCAACGGCGCGAAAAGGTGCATTCAACATCTTGATCGCAATTCCGTTGAGAAAGCACTACACTGTTCTTAAGGCGTAACAAGATTGTGACGACGAGAATATTTTTTAGCTTTATGATATACAGAAGTTGATTTGTACTTTAAAGAGATGCTGAGAATGGATGGAACCGAGCTAATGAGCAAATCAAAAAAGACAAGGAATCCCATAAACAACTAACAAGCTCGAGGGAGGAGGAAAACACCTATAGTTGTGACTGAAAACCAACGTATTAACACTATAGATCCGTTTGAATCCCAAACCACAATACGACACCACGCCATGAGACCTGGGCATAAACTGTCTATTTCACATATTTATTTACCAAAAAAATCATTTCTTTTGAAATTTGCAAAGTAATAAAACCAGTAGTGTTTAACTTTCACTCATTTCTGTCCCATGTTAACTGTTGCCACGGGATTGTAGTCAAACTGAGTAACGTTTCATTACTAAATTAGTTAGGGTAACACGGACAAAATAAAGAGAACCACAAATCATCGCACGTGATGGCAGTCATGGGTATGAGTAAGGTTTCCGTATGGGGGATGAAGTAATACGATCGAATAAGTCGAATCTTATAAGTAATAGGATCAGACAGTCTCAAAACAAAAACCATCTGTCGTGCATCGCCTTAGAGATCAGCTGTACGACTGTCAATCGTTTCAGTGATTTTGCGAGTCACCGCCTTATTTGTTGGCTTCCACTTCGACGCGGTTAACGTTGCCTTGTCTTAAAATTCAGAATACTGAAGTTGACTGATTGGTTTCGTTTGTCTTTCTGCATTTTTGCAGACCAGCCACAAAGCACCGCCGGGTGGTGGCTGGCAGCTAGTGAGACAATGGGGTCTTTTTCGGGCTGCACTATCCGAATGCGCTCACAATTTGATTCTTCCGGTTTGCATCCGTTCGTATTACTCCGCATGCGACTTGCCGATCCTGGTCCACTATTGTAGGAATACTGGTAACCAACGAAATATCAAGAGTTGACTTTGGTTCGGATAAGGCGTGAAAAAACATCCTTTTACAGGGATAATCACTGATTCAAGTACCAGGTGGCTGAGTAGAAAAGTGAAGTTTTTACTTTGATAACTAGTGTACATCTTGCTTATTTTAACTGGGCCAGATGTACTGCTTCTATACTCGTTCAAGGCGAAGTGTTAACATCCGAATTAATAAACCTGCGCCCAATATCGGCCAGGAAACAAATTTCTGCTGACTGGTGCGAATTGATAGTTATACCAATTTGCATGAAAGACCACGAAATCTCTTGCAAAAATCACAGGGAAATTAATTTGGCTAGCAGTGCATCGAAACAGCTTGCAGGCATTATTCTCCGCCGGTTATCTAGCATCTGCTAAAGATGTGTGTGCAAGAACCATGCCGGTTTCCGACCTGATTACAGTTGCATTGACAAAATCTTCAGTTCGCGACCGATCTCAGGACGCAGAAGCATGTTTGGTTGACCCGGGATTTTCTTCTTATCTGATAAGCAAACAGCGTTTGACTCGGTCGGTCGTGCGGTTCCGAGACACTGCCTCTCCCTGAAGGAAGTGTCAGAGAAATTCATTTCATTTATCCAATCTTTACATATGAACAGCCGAAGCCGAATCGATGCTTACGGCGATGTTTCACCCGAGGTCACCACAAGAAGTGGCGTTCGTCAGGTTCACCCCCTTCCATCGTCCCTTTTCACCTTTTCCATTGATACAGCTGTGAAGATAATCCTATGCTCATGCGAGAATAGTGGCATTCACACTTAACTCAAGTACTAACATGTCTGACTTAGAATGTGCGAACGATGTTTTTTTATTGATTGAATATCCAAGTAAGTTGCAAATTTTTCCCGATCATCTGAACAACAGTGTAGGTATGCCTGGGATGCATTTTGCACCTTGAAATGCTAAACGCTGTTGCAAAGCTGGACTGTCTCGAAACCAAAACTCGTTCTTCCAAGGGTAGAATTGGGTTAAGCTGATAAGTATAGTTACTTGTGTTCCTGTATCTCACCCAGTGGTCCTACATCAGATGAAGTATCGTCGCGTGAACAGAGGGCTTTATTGGCATTTGCCAACTTGAGGCATCTGCCTCGTTGGCGTGACACGTAGCTATCCATCAGATGTCCAGTATACTCAACAGCAGTGAAGTTGGTATTGTTCTACGACTCCGAAACATGACCGTTGAGGACAGAAGATATGCCAAGACTTGATGTTGTTTTCATAGTATTGGTCGAGTGTGTTGGGAGGATTTTATCAGTAACTCAGAGGTTAGGTGTGAGGTTTTTGGGTTCTAGGGTTAAGTGTGTAGATGAACCGTTGAGTGTGAGTAGGTTAATGTGGTTATGGCATGTTTTGTGCATGTTCATGGAACGACTGCTTCGTTGTGCGCTGCTCTGTGATTCAGGTTACGTTTGAGAGGTTGGTCCAGAAGGCCAGTGGATGACATGGCAAAAAAATGTCTTTAAAATTTGCCAGTAGACTGGTTCTTGTGGTTGCCGTTAGTCTTCCCGGTTGGGGTCCATTAGATCCTTCGAGGTGATGGTTGCAGACAGCAGGCCATATAGAATGGTGTTGGAATCAGTGGTGTTCTTTTCTATGATGTCTCTAGTTTCCGTATAGGCGTTTGAATTTAATATTAATTTTCACTATTTCTCGTTTATTTTTTCTGTTTCAGCGGATGATGGTGTGAAGAAGCAACCAAAATCAGAGCATACCATAGGAAGATTATAGGCTATACAAACTGAAAACTGAAAAAGCTTCATTTTACAGTGTTTGCATATGCGTTTTTTGCTTAGTCATACTTCTCATCACTTGAATCTTGAGTAATATGCAGGGGATTTCTTGCCGGTGTTAGTGGCGGTGGCGGCCGCTGAGTCATCACCTTATTCATTGACTTCCTGTTGCAGTGAACAAGCTGAAAGGGTAAGATTCCCTCGAGCCGATGATTTAACTGGTTCCCAGTTACGTCACTGTGGAATCATACAAGTAAATTTATGGCGATCAATCGGCGTTTGCAAGGTTACGTTGAAGGTAGTCGACTAGGGTGAAGCAATCGAATTTTAAATATATGGAAATTTTGCATTAAGTTCTATCACAGTTAGGCGCCTCTCAGCCAGAAGAAGTGAAACTAGCAACTGATTTTTTGCTGTCAAGCCCTTTGAGAATAACTTACGTTGACCGATTAGCAGATAGTAGATTGCTGCACGTATAACATGGTGATGATAGGCGATAATTGTGCTAATTATATGTATAAACTAACCTGCACTGTGACCTTCATAATGCTGCCGACTGGTTGTGCAAGAATATTGAATGTTCGATTCAAATTTCTGAAAAGGAAGGTAAAATAAGCCCAAAATAACAAACAAATAATTTTATGCTGTTTACGGGGATATTTTTGCGGTGAAATAAACAGATGTTCAACCTGGAACTCAAAATTGCTTGGCCGCGCTCTACTGTGACTTGTCTGTAAACACCGTTTCTGCTAGCATGGGCAAGCAAAATAAAGAAGCTTCATTGCTACATATGACAGCATTCAAATTCTGCTGGCTGTTTTCTATTTTCTCACGTCAATATCTCACTAGATCTCAGTCTGTTGTCTGTTAGACCATGAATTAGTCTTATACAATAAACGTTTAGCAAAACATTTCCGGATTCGTCTAATTAACCTGCCGATACAAAATATAATAAGACTAAGCAAAACCCCTTATGGATAAATCATATACTTTCACTTTTCTCAGTCCGTGATCTGTCGGTTTACAACTGGTGTTCTGGCTGCCCGGAAGGGGAACAACTGTTAACACTCACAGTCCACTGATTTGTTGGAACAAGTGAAAGGTTCAAACCTCAAGAGAAGACTACATGTGTTTCTGTACCACCCCAAGTTCCATAACTAAGACTGGCAGTTCCCACCTTCCCTTTGGGCTCCGGTAGCTATGGTGCACAAAGTTCCCACTACATTCATGCGCGAAGTCATAAAAAACTAGATGCACTTCTGTGTGACTAGCAGTACAGCCCTTTCTTGAGATTAAACTCGAGAGCAGTGGATGAGGGAATTCACATGGCAGGCTGCTCCGAGTTCTTACTTCGGTTCAAGATGTAGGTAAACCGTTATTATTCGAATGATATTTTGTCCATAAGTACTCAATGGGTTTGGTGTTTATTAACTGTGCTTCATCTTCTGAATACGGACGGTTTATGAGAGATGTACATTTTAACAACTCGGTCTAATACACTTTGGTGAGCGGTTCCCGGGAAACGCACGAGAACAAAAGATTGCCGCAATCAACTGCATCATTTAATAAATATGATGCACTAGCAATTTATTCCTTCCGTACACCAAACAACAAAGACGGTCTAAATGCTTATTTAAAACCCCAGTTTCTCAAACAAAAGAGAAACCAGAAAAAGGCGGGACTTAATTTCACTAGCCTGTTCTAGGAGAACTTTGTGTGGATGCTATGAATTGCAATTTGGTTTTGCTCAATGCTTTCATTCTCCATAAACGACTAAAAGTGGAACCTTTTGTGGAGCAGTGCTTTCGGTGTACTAACGAGTGATTTTAGGCATGAACACTCATTTTTTAATGTCCAAGCTGAAGTGTACCAACAACTGCGGAAACAGTAAAAACTTCAAAATAACGATAAATAAGAGATAAAATTATTTCACGCATTTAAGTAGTTCGCGAGCAAATTTTATAATGCTTTATCAAGCGGTTAAAATATCCATTCCTAGATGAGACGGAATGCCAGCATAGATAATTTTACGCAAGGCATTTTGACAACTACAAAATATTGAGTAGACGAAAGTAATAGCTTCACGGCTGCTGCTCCGACAGAGTTCAGTACATAATCAGCTAAAAGAATGACAAAAAATTTAGAAACTGCATGAACTTAAACCAGCCTGACACCGGTCGGTCAGGGGTATGGAATCACTATTTTTGTGCCCGCCCATGTAATTACGCCGGTCCTGGGTTAACATCGGCCTAATCAACAAGTAAAATACCAACAGGGTGTAATGTGTCCAAATATTAGAGATGATTGCTCTCAAGTGTGTACTAAAAATCGGTAAATCTTATGACAGGTTGCTTTAAAAGTTTACAATATGAAGAACAACGTAATCCCGGATGCTTGAAATAAGTTAAACTTCGGTAGATCTGGATGGACTTCTTCAAGGAGGGTTTTTGCGTGTAAGCCTACCATTGGCATAAATTCCAACAAATACCTGAACAGATTAAGTACAAAATCAATGCAACCGATCTGCGGTTATGGGCACCCATATGCCAAAAATTAAAATAATTTATATTTTAGAAACTGATTTAAGCGTAACTAAAGAATCGAGTGGTTTACAATGAAATGAAATTAACAACAAGACAAGAAATTTATTAACAAAAGAAAAATGCTGGCGTATATTTAGTGCCAAAGCTACCACTGATCATACGCTCTTACCGCCCCGTAATATGCTTTCTTCGTGGGTGTACTGGAAAAAGATATCGTAATCCAAATGACTGGCAATTATTACTGAAAATCAGAAGTCATATCCCAAAATCCTAAACGCGAATTCCTAAAGTCCCGTTAATGATGTAAATGATGTTAGATTTATGTGTGCCGACAATGCAACCGAAGATGGTGAACTTTGAAACTTTGATGCTTAAGATAATAGTCCTTACAACGACGCAAATTGTGGCCTACCGACAAAGTGACCGGGAGACCTGGCGTTCTAACCTCTGACTTTTTTGAAGACAGAATTTTAATCTACCTGAGTACCACCAATTGGGCAAAAAAATATCAATTTTATCACAATATCTACTTTCTTTGAAAACGTAGGCACGTTTTGCCATTCGGTAAGATAACCGATTGCTTATTTTTCTTTAAAATGTACGTTTAACAAGGCTTACTAACTAGTTATTTTACTCAACAGCTTTGCTAAAGCCCCAAGGGATGGATGTGCCCTTGATCTGAATTTCTCGGAAGGCGCGTAAACTGGAAAATAGATCACCACCTTTAGTGGGTCTATGAGACCCCAAGAACACATTTTACTTTGGTTCTAGCACTCGGATGTCGACGCACCCACAGATGAACTGTGAACTCAGATTAAAACCGATACTATAGACTAGGGTTTTGGAGATGACACTTGTAGTGAACCCTTAAGCACCTCAACTCAGCTGTGCACCTCTAGGTATGTTGGTTTTTCTTTTTATTTTGGTTCTGAGGATAGCAAGTCTGAGTGCTTATTTATCCAATATATGTCAGAACTGCTGTTACGTAGCAATTCAATTTTACTGTCCGGCTTATTAGTGAGAACACCCTAGTATGCGACTTTAGGAAAAACTTCAAAGGGGCTTTAATGAAGTGAGCATTGTTTTGCCAAACGGTTGATACACAAGTGGGTCAAGAGTCTGTCTTCAAAAAAGTTAGAGGTTAGGACGTCAGGTCTGCCGGTCACTTTGGTGGCAGACGACAATATGCTGTCGCCCAGCTCGTTATCACATCTGACTTTATGAGACTTCAGGTGGTTCCGTGCCAGTCCAAGTATCAGTCATTGTCGTCGATTCCCCCCCCCCACCTCGTGCTATAGGCCCAAATGACTATAGGGTATGCCCCTTCCATTACATTAATGAGTAAAGTGCCATAAAGAAAACTGTAGGAGGAATAACCGATCGAAACTAACTAAATTATATAAATAAACTGACAAAAACAGACTGTTTAAATCTGAGCAAGAAGCCTCTAAAACCGTTTAGGCATACTAAGGTGTCGTACTAATGACTTTCATCTCAAGCATCAAAGTTTCAAAGTTCACCATCTTCGGTTGCATTGTCGGCACACATAAATCTAACATCATTTACATCATTAACGGGACTTTAGGAATTCGCGTTTAGGATTTTGGGATATGACTTCTGATTTTCAGTAATAATTGCCAGTCATTTGGATTACGATATCTTTTTCCAGTACACCCACGAAGAAAGCATATTACGGGGCGGTAAGAGCGTATGATCAGTGGTAGCTTTGGCACTAAATATACGTCAGCATTTTTCTTTTGTTAATAAATTTCTTGTCTTGTTGTTAATTTCATTTCATTACAAACAATTCGATTATCAAGTAAGACCTCAGGTTGCCTGGATGTACATTCGAATTAGCCTGAGGTTTTCCTAGGACAAAGCTGGTAACAGTGAAATCACGTTCAAGGTTTTTTATTCCTTAACACTTGTCACAATGTCAAACTCTTCAGATAATGCGTACTATTCGGATGAATGATGAAGGATTTACGCAATGTAAAGAAACTTACACGGTCGATGGAAAAGACGTAAAGACCGTTAATCTGCTAGGTGCAATGGGATCTACGTTTTCTTCGGGCTGCTCGAAATTTGAGAAGCGCGAAGATACTGCACTTCGAAGATATGCACTTGTCTGATTTCGCAATAAAACAACCGTTTTTGCAGTTGGATTCTTGACGGAGATTGCATAATTTATTTGGTTGTCTAGTGATCCATGAGCCTTTGCATGTTCTGGATGAGATGTATACAAAACGTTCTCAATCGTTTCTAGATCAGTACTGAGGATAGCGTCTGCTACGTCATTGCTTCTTTCACATTTTTTGCAATGTGATTCGTTGCCGTAATTCATTTGGCTAGCTTCAGCAAAGTGCACCATGGATTCGTATTTCATGGTTGCCTTTCGTGGACAATTCTTTTGCGATTTCAGTGATTCTCTGTTTTTGTGTGGGGTTACCTTTGGCTTTGGAAACTCAATGGTTAATGGATCAAATAAATGCACGTCCCTTGCATTGAAATTGTGATAAGATTCGTGGTTAACGCCTGACCTCTCATAAGGCGTGGACAAGACCTTTGTTTGTCCTTTAAAGTTTGCATCAAAATTGGCCATCAATTTCGGACGACTCAAGAGTTTTAGCTGTTGCTGAAGGTAATGTGACCCCATATTTTTATTAATTGTACTTTTGTGAGTGTTAACATCGTTACCAAAGGTACGCTTGCGACAGGGATCAATTTTTGGGTCCCAGGTCGTACTCTGTCTATAAAGTCCAAACCTCCTTGATCCCGAAGAATATGCGAAAGGGTTGTCTCCGCATGAAGCAGGGGTCTTCCCGGAACGATGCGAGTAATCTTTCATCACAGGAGCTACATATCGGGCAGATGCTATCAGAGCCTGGGAACTACGAATTCCAATATCTTCGTTAAATTTGTTCAGTATTTGGACATCATCTTTCCTGTCATTTTCCGGGATGACTAGATTGCGTTCGGTGCTCCACTGACGTGCAGACAATGAATTCCGTTTGGAAAGATTACCTCGATTAGGGTTATAGTCGCCTGGTTCGAAGGGGATTGTTCCCGATACTTTTTGAATAGCTGCAAGGGAAATTGGCCGGATTAGCCTTGAAGCAATTTTGTTTTTCTCAGTGTGATGGATCACTGATTCATTTCCATCAACGTTTTCACGAACACTTGGTGGAATGGGAGACGTATAAACAAATGGGCTTGCAATTTTCCGACGATCACGCACCTTGTGAGAAACATTATTTTTCATTCCTGGAGTACTGTTCAAGCTCCGGAGAACAGGTGAAGGGGAACTCATTGTGGAGGTCATTGGCACTCACCAGCTACTTTTTATTAAGAAATACCCGATGTGCATATTTCAATCTTATCCATTTGCTATCTATTTCCTAATGGTTTCTTCATTTTGAATACGGTCATTCGTTCATTCGATCTTTTAGATGCACCAAGTGAACACTGTCTCTACGGTACAGCTCACCATCCGTAGATCCGCCAAACACCTACAGATGCGTTAGCACTCATTTGCCGTTTAAAACAAATGGCATTCTACAATACATGCTCACGGTCGGGTGCAAACGGTTTTATCCCTCTCGCCATCGTCCGCGGATTGTTGCATTCTGTGTTTGTCTCTTCTTTCCTTTTGGTGCATGTCATATCAGATCGGTTGATACGTCCCACTTATCTCAAAGACCCCCACAGTGGTTTCGTTGTGTAACATCCGATGGTGAATCATACTCTTAATGGTCACCGGATCATGTCTTCTTTGATACTGCATTTTCCATGTGCTTTGAGCTACTCTTTCGACGGCAGATGTACCCGTCTCTACTGGGCGGAAGAATGAGAGCGCAAATATTACCGCACACGATATTTATCTTCTTCAGCTCGTGTTGCACCTCCAAAACCCTTGGCCCTCGAATCGCCCTAAGAAATCGGCATTATGTGCTTTGATTTATATTGGCAACTCCTCTCTCGAGTACTGTTGTTGGGTCGAATCATCTCCATCATATTGACTGAGAGAGCCTAGTCAACAGTGACCTCAGAATCAGATACAAGACGCGTCAATGGCTGTGTTACTGAAGCTTTGAAAATCCTCTTGAGATCTTATCTATACTGAACGCAACATTTAGGGAGATATGGCGCCGTAGACGTTGGTGGCGGTTTTAATTCGTTAATGAATCCTGACTAGCAGAATTGTTATCACAATAAAGGGCTGGATTTCACAGGAGACTGATAAAGTGATGGTACTCGCCGTGTACACTTGTGGTAGAGAGATGACTACCATACAATCAAGTCGGCAATGAAAAATGGCTTCTTGCGCAGCTGCACAACTTCTCACGTAGGTGGTCCCAAGGAACGTACGGCCATGGTGACTGAACCAATGAACACAATATGGCCCTAGTAAACTAATAGTGAATAACGAAAAAAGTTTTACCTGAATGCAGAAATTTTCGTTTCACTTTCACGCTGACCCAGTCCGTCCGCAGGAATCGTGACGTTTCCCAAGAAGGTCCTTTCCCAGGCACTCAGTTTTGTGCCGCCGGTCTTCGAAAGATAAAGAGCCCACTTGGTGTCCTCCGTTCAAGCCCATTTTTCGGAAACATAAATAAGGTTTTCAACCGGACTTTCGTAGACTTTGAAAACACTTGTCTGGGTGGCTTTTAACAACCTAAACGAAATCATGGACGCAAATGATGACCAGATGCCAAAATATGACGAATTTAAAAACAGCACGCGTGCGCCTACATTTTGAGTAATATCTGACTAGGTGAGCAAAATTTCCGCGGGTGAAGACCATCGACTTTTCAAATGTTGCCTTTTGTCAGATGCAAGTGCCCGCGGCTACGAACGTTCACGGCGTGTAGAGACATAGAAAATTGCTACTTTTATGTTCCCGCTGGATCCGCGAGGCATTCTTTAATGTCCCGTACAACTAGTCACGAGCCTCGAGCTCTTGAAGTTTTGCTCCGTTTGGGGCCGAAAACCTTCTCGGGCATCAGACGGCTCAGCCTCTTTGGAATGCTTCTTCTCCCCATGTTGATTCGTGGCCTTCAACCTGCGAGTGACCACGGTCTGGTATGAACGCATAAATTCTTTTTTTCTTGTCTTCGCATTCCTAATTTTATCCTTTTTCTCTGACCTCTTATTTTTCGATGTCCTTGGTCGTTGATATTATCTCGTGGAGCACCAAACCCATCTTGGACGCCGTTAGATCACATTTGTCATTTGGCTAAGTTGCGACATCACCTGGGAGGTTTTCACCCAGAAAAACTCCTAGCCACGGGCAGATGTAGGTCCGAAACTGGTTCCACTGGCACTATTCCTTTTTTACTGTGGACGTCGATCTTCATATATATTCAGATCCAGATTACCGTGAGTTGATGCACTTAGATAAAATTGTTCTTGGATTCCTAATCATTGTAATCTGCCACCCTCCTTCTCAGTTGTTTTTGAATAGTCAACAGTTTCCATCAATCTCATGTAGTGCGCAGCCAAATTTCCATTTCAAATCCATTCAGCTTGGATGCAGATATAACCGCACTACTATTTGGTAAACATCTACTTTCCTTCACAGTGTGCCCCTAGCAACAAGAGAAATATACGTACATTTCGTTTTTTTGGTTTATTAACCCGTTTATTATTGTTACCGCGGCTGTTTTGTCCGCTGAATTTGTGGTTTTGCCAACCTTTCTTCATGCTGGAGCTATGTGCGGACTGTTTAATATTGATCCAGCCGATGAGATTTTCGGCTGCCGGTGTATATATTGCTTGGTGAGTGTGCGGTTACAGCACTCCCATTTGGGGTCACCGTCCGACTAAAGATAGACCCAGTAATGTCGTGTCAAAACCCATTAACATTTGTGCGCTGCTGTCCCCAGGATCGAGCTTTGAACTTCCGGAGTGTACTTGGAAGTCCCCATTTCAAGTGCCAACAAGAGAACCATAGTGCGTGACGTAGCCTGGTGCATATGTCACCCTTGTATGTTGATGTCCTAATGTGCATCGGTCTCAATATGAATAAGGAGGTCAGGATATCCGAGGATGCTTGGGGATATCAGGGGGTTCCAGAAAGTGGGGGCTCGGAGGTATAATGGATTATGTCTTGGAGACCTTATTGGCCCAAGTAACGGAAATGTGGATCGCGCATGTAACCAAGCGTGGATTAATGTTGCGCGTTCTCATGATACCAGGTCAGTGACAACTATTGTGCGACTTCACCATTGGTGTACATGTTGTGCGTACGCCAACATCCGTGCATCGTCAGGGAAGGTTAAGTTCATCGGACGACATTAGCTCGCTGGAAATTGAATATGGACCCGAGGGTCCCGAAAAAAGGGGACATATTTGTTCTGGTTCTGCGCCAGCTTCGGATGGCTCAAAATACGATCGGAATGAGCTGTAAGACACATCGGTCGACATGAGCAAGTAATAACAAAAACTGGGAAGGAAATGCGTGGCATATTAATAAAATGTAAAATGGCGGGGAATGCGCCAAAATGCAAGGCTGGGAACGCAGACGGACATGAGTGGCGAAGAAGAATGAAGCAACACATTTTTACTGGGTTGGGTGCACGGTGCAAAATGTTGATTCCCGGAACCCAGAAAGAAACCGAATTCAAATTTAATAGGTAAAACATTGTAAGGCGTGAGGACAGGCATGACAAGGGAATATGCTGTAGCGCCGGAATATCACGTAAACGTTATGCAGGCTGTATCACGATGGCAGCTAATGACTCTGTTTCTATCCACTTGGATTGCTTTAGGGTATGTGATTGACTTTACGGACACCGGTTGCCATTGCGACCGAGCTTTCGAGATTTAAAATGGCATGACTAAGGAAGAAGGATGAAAGTGGGACAGAAAAACGGCAAGAAAGATGGCACTAGGTGCCAGGTGACTTGCGGCTCAGTGGTTTATGAGCTCAGATGAGCTGTGATGGATAGTGGCACGCTGGACATGTCTAGAAAAACCGAAAACGTTTTCGATGGATTGTTGGCAGGTATCAAGTAGCTAAAAGCACAATATGTTTCATAAAAAAAGTAGAAATGGGTTTGAAAGGAACATGAAACGGACGGCTCATCTGCATGAGCACAACAAGAATGCGGTAGCGGAAGAACACATGGTAAGTGAAGCAAACAAGCAGTGGGCTGCGATGCGTGGTTGCCCCTTTTGCAGAGCCAGGTCTGAGCGGGTGAGATAACACTTATTACCGGAGATAGCCTATTTCCCTAACGGTCTGAAATCCATGTTGCCGAGGGCATCGATATGCAGGTTTAAATGCGTTAATTTTTTCCATCAGAGGAATAACTGAGCTCATATGGGACCCTTACGTATTTTCGACGCCTTCTCGTATAGTTGCGTGAAAAATGTTTGTTTGTAACTGCTGAGGTGATCTGTTTTCTCTATGTTCGGAATACACCAGGGGCTGTAGGCGATCGCCACAATGAGTGTTGTAGAAAAGAGAGCTAAAAGTGGGTAAATGGGGAAAGCAGGCGTGCTGAGAGGACGTTCGACATGGCTGGTGGACTCTCATTCTCAACCGTCGGTGTGGCTAGACGCTGTCCATAAACAAAACTGATTACCTCGTGGATAGTGTTTTGGTGGACTCAAGAGGCAAAACAGGACTGAAACTCCAGGGATGTTAGCAGTAAGTCTGGCCCGGCGAAAGTATGGAGACTTATATAGTTATGTAATGAAAGCGGACAGATAAAAATACGAATGGTTTAAGGTTTTCAGGTCATTAGTCGATTTTGGTTACATGATGGAGTATCGGTGGCTGTGACCATTTCAGCATACATGGAGGAAAAATCGTCTGGAAGGAAACCAGGTAACTGTCATAGGCACGTGTGGTGCTTCGGGAGCGTTTTCTCTCATTGGCGTCGTCATGCGTCGGTGGGTTGCTGGTTTACTCACTAGCTGGATGCATTAAGAAATTTGATTATTTCCGGGGCGAAATATCTACTGAGTTAATCAGGTGGAGGTAGAGTATTCATCTGTTTCTAATGTTGCTGGAACTCACATAAAATCTTTTGGTTCTGAAGGTGAGCGCAGTGAGCGAACCAGGGAGGACAAAATACCTGTCTTAGGGGATATGGACAAGGTTCTATGAAGGCAAGGGCAGAGGAGCTGAATTCCATGCGCAAGGCCGGATGTGATCTAGGTGGAAATTGGGCATTTTTGAGGATATGAGAGGGGAGAGCAAATATCATGGGCTTTTTGTTAAACAAGCGTCGTTTGTTTTCAATGGATATGACCGCAGATGCAGGCGAATGGGGAAAAGTTGCCACCATATTTCAAAGTGGGTCTAATGTGTCTTACTTGCAAGAGGCCTATTGGCGTTCAGTCTGAGACAGCGAAGCAACAAGCTCACATATCCCTTTCGTCTAGCCCTTTGATCGGAGGAGTGATTGCAGAAATTATAAGTAAACGAGTAGCGAAATCGGAGGCCTTCGAAAAAGGGGTCGATGCGGATTGTAACATCCAGACTGGGTGGAAATTCCTTTCGCTCTTCTGTTCGTTCCCCTCTCGATGCCTAACTATTCCCGTCCGACGTGCTCGTAATGACGCTGATTTTGATCGCTCTTTATTTCCGGCTCGGCATCCCACCGGCCCCATTTCGCACCGCTCGTCCAGATCTTCCAATGCTCCTCCTAAATCTGTTCTCGCTCTCCATGCCTGGCGCTACTTTTCCGTCAAAATGGGAAACATCCATTATTGTTCCACGTCACAAAATGGATTCCATGCATGACCTTGAATACTTTCGCACCATTAACTACATTCCAATTCTATCCAAGCTTATGGAGAAGATTGTTGAAGAACAACTAGTTAACTTCCTTACTACTCACAACCTAAGAAACCCCTCCTAACACGGCCTCCTCATGGGCCGATCCTGCCTCACCTGTCAGTTTGACTTCTTAAACTTGGTTATCCAAAGTGCTGATTCCCACCGGTCGATGCTCATAATCTTTTCAGACGTCAAAAGCAACTGACCGCGTTTCCCACACCCGACTTCTGGCCAAAATTAGGACTTATGGAATAAGAAATCCCCTCTTATCTTGGCTATCTTCCTGCCTTTCGGATTGCTTTCAGGTAGTCAATAATAACGGTTGTTTTTCCCAGCCCTCTGCTATTACCAGCTGGGTCATTCAGGGGAGCGTCCCAGGCCCCTTCCTGTTCCTGCTATACAATAATGATATCTTTAAAGTTATTCGTCATGACACACCATTCCTGTTTACCGATGACATTAAAATTGTCTACTCTTTGGAGGCTGCTTTATTTAGCTGCACTCTTGCACTTATCAGTGAAGACCTAGAGTCTCTTGACAACTGATGCCCCAAGTGGCTTATGAAGTTCTCTGGTGACAAAAGTTCTCTGATAACATAAATGCCATGTTCCTCCGGGCGCCCTCTCTACAAACGGCATGCCAATTCTTGTATCACTTACAATTAAGGACTTCGAGTTACGATATTCCTACTCTTTCAATTTCCACGAGCAAGCTCACCATCAGACCACTGTAACTAACAGAAACGCTACAATGATCTTAAGGGCATTCCGCACTCAAGACTGCAGAATTATCGCCTTCAGGTCCCGTGCTAGGCCCCACCTCGGGTACTGCCCGATTATGTTTTAGCATGTGCGTGAAGTCGATCGAATTGCAAAGGAAAATATGCAGCGTGCATTCACTAGAAATCTCCTAGGTCCTTTCTCTAGCCTAAACTACAGGGCCAGATGCGAGCTGCTTGAACTTGAACCACTGTGGCTTCGTCGAGTTAAATTTAACCCTGCGTTTCTCTTTAATCTTTGCCATAGTAATGTCCACTCTACTACAGAAGTCATACGCGACGTTGGTAGTCCCCCTCATCCACTTCGTAGTAGATATTACTCGTTAAGAATACCCCTGACTCAACTATCTATCAGGGCTAAATTTTTCACAGTCGCTTACTCTAAATTGTGGAACAAACTCCCTAGTTCCCTGCGGTCGTGCCCAAATTTAGCCCAGTTCAAAGCCCAGCTGGCAAAGTTACCTGATGTCCAGTTAGTAATTTACCTGACACGGGCTAACATTGGACTAGACAGGGTTTGCGAACATGGGATAGAATTCTAGTTCCTGACCAAATCTTTGCTGCGATTACCATCTGGGATTCGGCTTCACCTCTTACTTTCTCACTTTGTCGCACTTCCCCGCTAATGCACATTTTTACCTTAATTGTAGTGATTTACCCTCTTCACCAGTGGCTTGGGCAACTAACTCTTGAAATTCTCCCAGTGTGAGTGGATGAAAATGTCAACGTACTTATTGTTGGATCCATGCCCTCATCACATCTTGGGATTTTAAACCCCAGCCTATGCACTTCTTGCTCTTCCTGTCATCTTATCCTGTTTACTGGCTTGACAGGACTAAGTAGGACGTTCTTGGTAGCCCCTAACCTTCAACTACGCCCAAAACTGGTAATAGCTCACTCTAGTTACCACATTCAACGGAATAGACGCATTATGTTGCAGGTATTTTGCCGCGATCCAATAATCACCACAAACCCAAGCTGTCACCCAAGCCAGACTACTTCCTCGCTTTTCAGATCTCGCATCCGCAGCAGGCGCTCTGCTAACGCTTTTCGTCCTCGTAATGGCGATTCCAAATCTGCCACCCTATCATTCCTGTTAGGAACCTGTTAGCTAGAACCGGTGCTCGAGTTCTGGCCCGGTCAATGGTAACTACGCCGATTATCGCGCTGGATATCTCAACTCGCATCCTTGCGATTGAGCAAAATCGGAACGGCTTGCGCACCTCATATTCCCGTACTGCTGACTAAAATCAAAGGATGCAACAACGTAAATGACAGCATAGAGGACATTCTTGGCTAGTGTATTTAAGGAGCGTTCATACACATTTTCTCTTATCCGATGCATCTCCCAGTACAGCTTACCGCCATCCGTGTGTGAATATAATCACTATTCTTGGGAGTTCCGTATCCGGAGCTTCACAAATTTCCTCCAGTTAGTTTGAGACAATCTTGACAGCCTTTCTCCGCCATCCGCATTTTTTTGCCATTTGTTGTCAAATAAGTGCTTTATCCAATTTTACCTGCGTTCCACCTGGTTTTCATCACTTCCATCTAATTACCGCATTACCGCTGCTTGTCATCACTTCAGCTTAACGTTTCCGTCCATTACGTGACGCTCCCGACGTCTGGGGACTCCGGCCATATATCGATATCCACTGTTGTGCTCCGTCCATGTTTTTCGCCAGTGATGGGCACATTTAGTGCACTTGAACACGAAATGACTCATAGTCCGCTGCTTGCAAACAGTCCCAGACAACTCTTTTCGTCTTGAAAATTAAGTTTTCTATTTCTTTGCTTTTTGCTGGCGTACTTGTAATGTCCCCATTGCTTTACAGTATCTCATTTTACTTTCCAGTGATCTTCTGCAATGACTCAATATTGCTCCTACCCCCTTATCCTATTCGACTTCTATCATCTACATTTCCTGTGCATCATCATTGTAAAAATTTGATCTTGCCTTGCGCATGCCGCTCGCAAATAGAGTAAGATACGGTATTATTATTACCCTTCGCTGCATCGTCCCTGCGCTCTTTATCTGAGATTATTCTACGGATATTTGGTGTAGTCATTGGTCTCTTGAATTAAAGTGGCTTGCTTTTCACAGTCCACTTCGTTTCGTCGCTCACGTTGGTTGGCTGCAAAAGTTTTTTCGTTTACAGTGAGTTTGGCTGTCGCACTCAGTCAAGTGTTGTTGGACTAGATGAAGCGTGGAGAATATCTTGCATTTGATTGAACCGCGGGATACGTTCTGGTTATTTTTTTCATTGAGTCTTCCCTTTTTAAAGTAGATTTTGTCCCATTTTAACTGACCCTGGCTAGGCAGTGGCTGACGGTCACTGTCAAAGGTATGGTTTTGTGTACATAGTTTCAATCTCGTTAGTACTACTGTAGAATTTGCGGGGCGGTCTTGTTTTTTTCTCAGGCTTGGAATCAGTTTGGGCTACGCGTTGCTTTAAGGTTTCGAAGTGCTATCCATAACTTGGAAGGTTTATTTTTTCGAGAATCTCTCTATAAATAGCTGATCAGCCACGCCCGGACCAAGAATCGAACGTTTGGTCGTTACAAGGATTGTAACCTTGTATCGAGTGACTTTAATGGGTGGAAAGATGTTGCTTTTTGTGGTCCATAACTGCGTCGTTCACGAACAAAACCATTGATTGAGGAGGTTCGTATCAGTCAGTACGGTGGACAAAATGGAGTGCGTTGCTGGATGAAAGTGTTGACTAATCTGACGTCATCAAGGAAGGTGAAAGGTGCATCATATTTGACGAAGGGAAAAACGTCATTTCAATGCATACGGAAGAAGAGAAGATCGAGGACGCTGCTTTGTGAAACAACACGGATGTTTGGTTTTGGAGACGGTAGGTCTTCATCAACCTTGATCCCCAGACAGCGAATCGTAAGGCAGGGGGACAACCAAAAGATCAGCGCGTCAATGATCCCAGTGGAACGAAGTCTGGAAATAAGGGGGTTATATGGCACATGGCCGAGTGCCTTAGTTTTATCCAGCTAGTCTATAATTACCAAGATACCTTCGTCGCAGAAGCAAATAACTGCGATAAGGAAGTCAAACTGACAAGAGGAGCGCGTCAGCCGTTTGATGAGTTCATGTTGGCTGCTGTCAGGGAAGCCGTTACAGAGAGGATGGCAATGCAACTGCTATTCGATTCCATTCCATAATGTTTGCATACTGCGGAAATGTAGTTGTTGAGTCGATATCCTCCGGGATGACGTTTCACACTTTTCCTTTTGTATGATGCAGCAAAACAAAATGGCTTGTATTGGGATGTCACCTTGCCATGTTCCATCGACGAAGTGAATGGATTTGACAGCAGAAGGGTGACATACTGGACCCTAGACAGATAATTATTGAGGAACTACCATCGGGCCCACTTAAGTGAGAAGTTTTGTTCAGGCAATCATCTGCAGGGTGATCGTTGAGAAAACTATGGTGGAAATTGGGGATGATTGGTACTAGTGGAAAGTCAAAAAGGAGAGTGAACGAAAGTCACTGTTGAGCAGGAAGAGGAAAAGTGACCGGAGAATACTTCTGTAATGACCTTTGCCCTAGAAGAATGGGAGTATCTTAGCAATTGGGCGGCGATACAATGGTTATTTGGGTCATGGAATGCACATGAGTATTAGAGTTTTAATTGTCTCACCTTACCTTTGCTAAAGGCTTTATTTAACTGGTTTATGTGTAGGAGAAGTTAGAAGGCTTCTTCGAAGTGAACTCTGTTCCGGAGCCACTAGTTTTTAAACCTCTTGACGAGAAGCTTATGGCGTCTAAGTCGGCCGCAGGATGATGGCGTACAGCGAGAGTGCGGAAGCGTATGAAGGAGTTTTCGTAGGCAAAGTTAAAACCTTACTGGTGGTCTGCAGTAAGAAAAACGTTTTCGCGGTTTAAGGTGCGAATCATTGGTGTAAGTAAGGTCCAGTTGACACAAAGAATCAGCGGCAGTTATAATTGCACTGATGCGGATTGTTGGAGGAATTTGAGAGGTGAAAAATACCGACTTATGGTAACTCCCAGAAAACGCGTTTCACCCATCGGTACTAAAGGTGGTGAGGTTCAAAGGGAATGATAACCTGAGGGTGTTTGCACCTTCCATGGGCTGGCAAACATGGGAAGACCACGTGCCGAAATGCATGCGGGAGATAAAGGTTGTGAACACCCGAGGCGTGGCAAGGAAGTGACAGGATACTTTGCGAATATTAAAGTAGCCTGCAGTAACCTTCGCTTCCGGTGGGTGATCTAACGCGAAACTGAAAAAGTCGAAGATTTGCATTACTCTTCTTCCTGCACGTCTATCAGAAAAACTACTGGAAAAGGTGCGATATCCTGCAAAAGATAAATGCTTAGGTGCTAGGGCTTTCGTCATCCACTTTTCTTTTATATGTAGTACGTAAGGGTTTAGATAATGTGCAACGCCCATCATATAAGGTAATGTGCGTTAGCGGCCTGGGATTGAACGGTAGGCTTGCTTATTTTTCTGCCCAACTGTTGTGGGTATAGATGTAAAACTTAACAGACATGGAATTTAAACAATTTGGTCGCTGCGGTGGTTGTCATACAAATTTTTGCTGATGACGGCCATGAGATGAATCTGCCGATTGGTGGAAGGTAGATTCCAAGAAAAAACGGTTGATAGGTGGAACGTTGCTGCCATGGTAACCAGCTTAGCATGAGACAGGGCTTTGAGACTTGAGGGCGAGTGGCATTGTGTTTGGACATTGTGCGCATGAGAGACAAAGGCTGGGGAAAGGTTAGTGAGCGCTGGGCGGCTAGATGCTCATAAGGATTAGCCGGATGGACTCCAAAGTGGCTGAGTGGGACAACCCCGCCAGAATGAATAATTGGCTCTGTTCTACTTCCATTCAAACGGATAATGAATCAAGGGGACTGGTCCGCGTAAGTAGTGGGAATATTTGTATTGCGGTATTCCAAGTCGATGGAGGAGCAGTGAACAAGGGGTCTGGAAATGTATTGCAAGAACCCGGTAGTCGGGGCTTATTGTAGCACCCTGACGGGAAAACTACATTGGGGGGCTTCTGGTGATGAAACTTTTGGTCGACAATTATTGATTATCAATTAGCAGTTATTGTTGCAATAAGGCGTCAGTATCGATGACGACAGTGCAGGTACACAGTTATTGGTTGATGAAGTATTTGGCTGGCGGGCTTTAGTCTTCGTCAGCGTGGAATTGGTTTTATGAGAGTGAACAGTGTTTATACTCTCGGGCAGTGGGTCCAAGGTGGGTTATAGAGCCTCCGAGGTTACAATAGGGTCCTCAAGTGAGAATTAGAGAAGTTGCTTGAGACTGGCGAAATAAAGAAGCAGTGTGTGCAATGGAATAGATTTCGGGGCAAGAGAGTGGAAAATCCAGTTGCGAAAGTCTTGGCGAGTTTGCAGAATGAGCATTCAAAGAGATGAAGCTGCCCGCTCTTGGGAAAACAGAAATATCTGGTTCAGAATTTGAGGTCATAGAAGTTAGTAGCGAGTGAGACTGTTGCCAATTGTACCTTTTTGAGTGGTTAGCAAACATATCAGGACAATGATACATCTTCAAGGATAGGCCTTACTAGTTTTATTTTATACGGGGCGCTACAGTAGGCTCCACACCATTTTCTGGTTCGACAAAACAAATTCACACTGTCGGAAAAAATTCTGGAAAACGACTAATCGTCTGTTCATTGAGGATCAACAACCAGCTCGCAAAAGCAAACAATTCTTAACAGCTGTCCTCAAGAGACAGCCTGAAACGCATGAACCTCTGTGCTCGCACAACCCACTTGTTATACGCTGTTTCCCAAAGTTTTCTAGGTCTCAATACTTCGAAAAATTGTACTTGGGTTAGCCGATAACGAAGCAAACTCTCACCTGCAACTTAAACTGTGCGGGAGATCAGCTTTCACAGAAATGGGAACTCATGCTCTAATTCCATTTAAGCTAGAATGCTCGCACCACAAAGCAATGCTGTGAAGGCCTTCTTCGTTAACAGAGAGCCAGCGCTATTAACAGTTCTAACATTAGAAATTTTGGCAAGGCCGGTTAAAAAGCGACTACCCAAAATTCTTTACTAAGTTTTCGTCACTCCCTTAATACGACAGTTATCTGGGGATCCTTCAGACATAGCTAGATCCAGGGGCTAGATTCAACTCGTTTTCTTGTATAATTCTGGTTTGTTCACCTATGAACCACTGCCCACCATCTGCTTTTTTAAACCCCTTCTCAATTTGACGACGTGAAAACCTACCGTTGAGAAGCGAAAGCCCTACTCCCAGCGGCCGTCATATTTGTAGGCGACGGTACTCGAATTATTTACCCAAATCATTCACGTTGTTCTTGAATTGCAGTCTTTGATCCTCCCAATGGAAGACTTGCCTAGTCAAAAGAGTCGACACTAGGGAAACTCGAGTCCATCAGAGAGACTAGCAACCGGTCATTCTTACCCATTTACACTGGACATCAATGAGAGTTTAATGAAAACAAAACAAATCGGTCAATCATTCGTGCGAACCTCATCAGCAGCAATCTGTCTGATATTGTGAAAGACCGACCATGCTCGACCTGCTTCACCGATATTTTGAGTCTTAACGCCTTAGCTATAAACGATGGTAAGGCAGTGAACGTGGCCTTTCTTAACACGATTGCGGAGTTTGATCTGGGCTCCGGCATCAGTTTCTATCAAACGTCACGTCCCAAGAAACCAGTTGGACGCTTGACTAATGGCCATTTTCTTATCTGACATCGCGCAGTTAGGCTGTGTATGAAGAGTGGGTTATTTGTAAAAGTGTACTGTTCTGGTCACTGTTCGTCATTTACACAGAAGACCCGTCCCCGCTAGCTTGGCGCGTCACCCTTGCAAGTTTGCAGATATGGTATAACTTATTTACGTTTTCTAATCTAGTACCCTCAAACCTGCGACACGGAAAAAATTGCTGAATCTTCACTCAATCATCTTCCGAGGAATGCCTCCACCGATGTAGTTTTTTAGGCGCGAAGAGGTGTACTCTTACTTTGAATGTCTCATCGAACCCAATTCCCAGCCTCAGACCACACCCGATCTATATTAATACTGAAATGTCAACTTGGGCTGCACCACTCACTTAAGTTAAACCTTCCCGATACTTCTGGTATGCAAGCTTCAGACTTACTGAAGTTATTGAACTGATCCACAGAGCTCTTCATTGAGGGCAGAGCGAGATATGCATTTATATGAACAATATGAGACCACTGCTGGAATGTGATATTATTTTGTATTCTAATGCACACCAATGTGTCAGAATATCCCTCAAATCCAGTGGAACTTTCCAAAAGGAATTGTCAAGTGAAGCCATAGGTATGTCCCAGTCAGGTTTTGTTCTATACGGTCCTTGTGATAGTGTCTTCCTTGGGGAAGTCACAAAGGAACGCACCCAGGAAGATAGAATAACCTGGAGATTAATTACAGCCTTCCCCACGTGCAGCTGAGCAGTCGAGAGTGTGGAGTTATAAAAATGTCATCATCCTCAGCGTTCCATCTTATTTCGAGAGTGCGCTCGATTGATGAGAGCGGTCCGTCTAGAGGAAGGGTCTTCTGTGCCTGTTCTTTTCCAGGACCGGTGGCTCGTTGGAAGGCACCATTCCTTAAAAGCTCCACCTGAAATGTTACGTGGTTTCTAGCCATGACTTCCTCCCCAAGCGAAATGCGACGGCTGACAACATGTAAAGGGCAGCTAACGCTACCCCCTAATACGCAGCTAGTTGCGGCTAAATGTGTCGCCACTGTCTTCTACGGTGTGCAGTTCGCAAAACGGGGCAACTAGACTGCACCGAATAGGCAGTCTGTAATCCTGTATTGCGCAATGGGTTTGTCTGTCATTATCAATCCAGCAGGAGAAGCGTAGGGTACGTCTTTCTTCGTCTGAAATCTTAAATTGAAGAACATTTGCCCTGTCAGTCGACATTGTGATTTTACCAACTCCAAAGCGACACAAAACCTCGGTAAGCTATGTAATGAAATCAGTTTCTAGCAGCAGCTTGACTATAAGTGATATTCTTTGTAACTTTTTGTGCAATCAAAAACTGCGGGAAGCTTTTCCGACTTCTAGCGCTTCCAGGAAGATGACGGGGAATGCAACGGATTTCTCCCCCGCTGCGTATACAGAAAACTACTAAAAATACCCAAGTTTTCCTTTGCAAACCATCATCTTGAAGTATCGTTCCAACAGACATTCGTCACAACCCTGGTAAGGTTTTTAGTAGTGCCGCGCATGCTATTAAACAAACCTACCAGATCCGACGCATCCGAAGCAAGTCGAGTGTTATTCCAGCGCTTGGGGAGTAACAAGGAACCATACGCCTTGCAAACAAGTTTCGGCTGGGTCCTTTTTGGCAGGTGGAACAAAGTGACGATTGTCTTGAACTCCGTCCAATCGTCAGAGGGCAAAGTTAGAGGAAAATGAAGCGGCTTTGAGATAAGAAATTTCGAGACGCATCCATTGACCCGGCAATGCGCTTTGAAGAGACTCAACGGAGCAACAAGAGACAGGATAGCACTTGGTATGTTAACGATACGCCTGAAGTATCCGTGCTTTGGAAAGAAAGCCTGCTGTAAATTTCGAACAGTAAACCCTTGATGATTAGACGATGAGGTTTTTGAAAAAGAGACCGGAGAAAAAGGCCCCATGTAAATAATCTTACCTCAAGGCCGCGCGGCGGAATTAAAAACAGGGTTGTACAGAACGGACCGAATCTAAAGGGGCGACATGCGAGCGAGTATGGAAACTGCGGCATCAACATTTTTTAAACCTCAGGAATCCGGTGAATGTACGGGTCAAGTTTGACTGCGCGATTAAGATGGCCAATGACTGAATCCTGCAAAACACCTTTCCGCTAGTAGAAATGTTATTTAGATTTTGCTCGAGTCAGTTCGCCGTAATTAGGGATGTTTAAGAATCACCTCTTGAAGCAATGACAGATGCTCATACCGGCTATTTTGGTTGACTGACCAGAGCCGCGATTGATAGCTTGAAGGGCGCAGACTAAATGTGCACCAACATTTGACAGTCTGCTTTAGGTTCTGCGCTAACTTTGCACCAAAAATTCTCTAACACTTCTTGTTACAAGCCAAACGCCAAGCTTCTAAACGATTTACGAAGAAATTTCTGCGTAGATGATTTTCTTATCGCCTCTGACGAAGTGGAATCGGCACTATAACATGTAAACCGGTAGAATAAAACCCTAGAACCTTGGAGGCTCCAACTAATTAGGTAAAAGTGGAAATTGAGACGGCTAGGGAAGGCTACAGCAGAAAATGAAGGAGCAACTGATGTTGGAGAGTTACAGGGGTCCCCTTGACAACGGGACGCAGATGGTGATAAATTCCGCTTCCAAGTGTATAGTTATAACACTAACAATAATGTACATTTCTTGATATGCCAGGAGCATGCGCAATTCAAAATCAAATTTGTACAAAGATGACGCAGAGGAAACGCCGGTAAATGAAATTAAAGGGAATGAGCGCAACTTTGAGTTCTTCGGGAACCGTATTGGGAAGTTGAACCCGATGTGGAAATTACAAGTATAGCAGTGAGAAACCAAAACTAGAAAACTAATTTCACAATGTTACACAGAGCTTTCCATGTCTGTTTGCGAGTAGCGAACCACGAATCACTTCGTGTTTAATTGCTGGCGCAAAGCATGGTCAGAGATCAACGGCGGATTTCCAGGTATGGCCGGAGTACCTAAACGAAAAGAGCGATACGCAATGGCCGGAAAATTTAAGCTGAGGAGGTGAGCCAGCGGTAATATGATACTTGGGTGGAAGCAGTGAAAACCAGGTGGAACGCCATGCAAACTGGATAAGACAGTCGCACTGCACAACAATAAACGGCCAGTATAATGCTGAAGACAGTAGACAAAAACTGTCAGGATTGTTTAACTATCCATGGAATATTTTATGATTTTTTACACACATATAGCACTTCAATGGCTGCTGATTGTATTTAAGTGGAACTGGCGGTAGGCTGGACTGGGAGGTGCGTCCAAGAATCTAAAGTTTGTGCGAAAACATTTCTTTAATGCACTACACAAGAATGTCCTCTATGCCGCCATTTTCGTTGTCACAGCTTTTGATCTTAGTCAGAAGTAGGGGTGTTGAATAGACGGTGTGGCAGCCGCTACAGCTGCAGCGGTACCCGTGATTTCTCCCGGTCGCAAAGGTCAGAGTTGGGGTATCGAAGGCAACCAACGGTGCATTTTTGTTGAATAGACAAGTACTCGAGCACCAGTTCTAGCCAGAAGGTTCCTTTAAGGAATGATAGGACGGCAGATTTGGAATTGCCATTACCAGGACAGAATCGGTAATAGGATGTCTACCCCAAGTGCGGGGTTTGAAACAAAAACGGAAGTAGTCTGGCTTTGATGCCAGCTTGGGGTTGTGATGCTTATCAAACCGTAGAACTGTAGAACAGTAGATGTGTAAAGTACTGCATCAATCCCCTTAAGTTTTGCAACCACTGCTAAGCTATAGTAATAGTTTTAGGGGCACCTGGGGGTTTGAGGTTATAATTCGGCCCCGCTAAGCCAGTAAAAAGAATAAGATGACATAGAAGTGAGAATTACACAGGCTGAAATTGTAAAAATCACGAAATATGGTGAGAGCATTTATCGATGGAATATGATGGCAACATTTTTGTCAATACACATTGTGGTTGGCTCAGTGATTAGTCTCCTGTCAATGGTAACAAGGGCAAATCTACCAAACGATGGAAAGGAGGTCGAAGATTGTGGTGGCCTTGAGCGCGCAAGAAAGTAAGGTAACCAAATTTGAAGTGGAATTTTGGGGATCCCCGGAAGGTCGAAGCAGTGAGGACTTTGTTATGAACTAGAATTCTGAGTCATGTTCGTAGGCTTAATCTAGTCCAACTTCGGCTTGTCGAGTTAAGCAAAAGCGGGACATCCCGCAACAGTGCCAGCTGGGCTATGAACTGGGCAAGGAAGTTTGTTTCGGAGTTTAGATTAAACAACTATGAAGATTTTTGCCCTGATCGACAGCCAAATCAGGGGTATTTCAACAAGTATTATCTATTACGAATTGGATACGGAGTTTACCAGCGTCATATATGACGTTTGTGGCAGAGTAAACAATATTACGGAAAAGATCAAAGAGGAGTGAAAGGTTTGCTTCGACTCGGCGAAGCCATAATGGTTAAGTCCAAGCAGCTCGCGTCCAGCCCAGTAGTTTACGTTAGATGGAGGTCCTAGGGGATTTCTAGTGAACGCCCGCTGCACACTGTCCATTGTGATTTGATCAACTTCAAGCATGAGCCTGAAGATAATCGGACAACATTCAGGGTGGTGCTTAGCATGGAACTTAAAGGTGATAATCAATCTGAAGCCCATTGCAGCGGATCCTTCAATTACAGCGGTTTGGTGGTGGGCTTGCCCAAGGAAGCCCAAAGGGTAGGATTATTGTAGGCCTAAATCCTTAACAGTGTATAATACATAAATTGGCAGGCCATTTATGGGGAGGGAGCCCAAGAAAGGTGACATCTACGTTATTGGGGAACTTTTGTCAGCAGAAAACTTCATAAGTCACTTGGAACACCAGTTATCAAGAGTAATTGGCCCTTCGCTGAGAAGTGGAAGTCGGGAGTTAAATGAACTGGCCTCAGAGGAATAGGCTACTTTAATGTCATCTTGTGTGCCACGATGAATAACTTTAAACATATCAACAAGGACCGAGGACGTTTCCCGAATAGCCCCACTGGTACCAGCGAAGGGCTGGAAAAAACAATCACTGATATTGACTACCTGAAATCGATCTGATGAAAACCAAGATAAGAGTGGATTTATAATTCCAAACTTCCTAAGTTTGGCCAGGAATCGGGAGTAAAAAACGCGGTCGAGCAATTCTGATACATCTAAAAACGATAATGAGCATCGACCGGTGGGAATCAGAACTTTGGGTAACTAGGTTTATGAGGTGAAACTGATAGGTAAGGCAAGATTGGCCCCTCATGATTCCGTTTTTGGAAGGGTTGATTAAGTTGGGAGAAGTGAGGAAGTTAACCAACTGTTCTCTAACAACTTCTTCCATTAGCCTGGATAGAACTGGAGTGTGGTTATTTGGGCGCACGTTTTTAGGTTCATGCATAGAATCCCTCTGGGGGTGTGGAATAATAATGGGGGTATTCCACTATGTCGGGAAACTAGTGCTAGACATGGAGAACAAAAACAGATTTAGAAGAAGCGGTGGAAGATCCGGACCAGCGGTGTGAAATAGGATTGGTGGAATGCTATCAGGCCCGGCCTTTGCGATGGATTGTCACATTTCATCGCTGTCATGATGCTAGCAACGTCGAATGAAATGGAAGATAATCTAACAGAAGTTAGCACGAGTTGGATTTCAGAGTGTGGCAGATTGCCATTAATGAGAGTAGAATAGAAATATGTATTGGATGCTTCTGTGATGTCTGCAGGGGGCTGTATGCGTAGGCTGTTGAAGATGATGAATTTCGGGATGGCTGACGAATTGGGCCGCGAGAGAGCTTTGAAAATACGGGGAAACTTCCGGACTCGGATAGGCGACCCGGCATTTGAAATTTCCTGCATTTTGACCCATAGTTCAGCTTCAATAATTGCAAGCGGTCAGCTTTTTTAGGAGCGAAAAATCCGCAGTTTTGCTGATGATCTTCTGAGACTATAGATGTTCCATGTGGAGGTGACGAGTCCTACCATGCATTCTGGGTTTATGTTAAATGACCGGAGTGGACAGATGATTAATAGTGAAAACAAATTTTGCGTAAATTCGTCTGCTTCATTCTGTGGCTCAGGCGATAAAAAGAAGCTGAACCAATCAAAGGTTCGCAGAGCCTCAGGGATCTCGCCCCAACACGTCGACATATACGAAGAGAGAGTATGGTGGGTACACATGGATGAGGAAAACTTGTGACGAAGAGGAAAGCCATATGTGAAAATCTTGTGGTCACGTCCAAGGCAAGGTTTTATTACCGAAATCTTAACACTAGAAGTGCTATGCGTAAAACAGGTCTAAAATATTATGAAACCATGTGGAATTGGTCATAGACAAATTCCGTCATTCGGCACGCGTTTCAAGAACGAAGTCGAGTACGGTAGGAGGAGCGAATAAAGAGGACCAGCAAATTAAGGGGCAGTGAAGTCACTTGCACTTACCCTACGGCTGCAAGAGAGATCAGAAAGATAAGGGAGGGCTTGGGCGGGACAAGAGATATCAAAACTGTTCGAGTTTGGTGGTCGGTATATTGATCCTGTGTGGATCAAGAGCCCGAGTAGTCGCATGTGAATCCAAAAGGTGCCAGGGATAGGATCAAGCAGTGGGTGATGGAGAGCAAAAGCTGTGTATGGGTGCTTTACGTAGGCTCCTCTATGGTTTGATCTATGGGTTTGTTATGGATTGCAATCGGCCAATGAAAAAACAAAGCGCAGCTGTTTTCTGTTAACCAGGCCTCTCGTATCAAGATAATATCAAAAGAGTTTTCAGATGCTAGAAGTCTTAGCTTCCTTACCTTACGAGGTAGTGAGCGGGAGTTTAGGGACAGTAAGGAAAATTCACCGGAACATTCAAGTCTTCGTGATATCCAAGAGGGGGGTTCTATAGGGTTCAAATAATCGGCGGATACATCAGGGGTTCGGATGATGCATAGCTATGATGAGGGGATAAATTTAGTACAGTTTAGCATACTGGCCGGCAAGGGACTGTCTATGTTAAGGGAATTGTAGAGTGAAAGGAAAGGTGATAGAAGCTTGTGAGTTAATGAGCGGGTTTTCAGAGGCTTCCAGTAAGGGGGATATGGCATTGTTGGGGTTAGGATAGCGTTAAGTGGTCAACTGATGGCCTTGTCAAAGCAGAACTGACATTCTATGGGATGGTTCAGCGGGGTCCTTGGATAATGCTGGAGATAAAGCCAGTTAGCAGGGCGTCCATGTAGTTTTCGGGACAGGCATTACTTCTGGAATTCTGAAGAGGGGGGAGAACAGTGTTTGGTAGTTGGGGCAATTAAGGTAAGCGCTTATCATAATTGGGTTGGGAAAGGGGTCTGACGATAGGTTGAGGAACGAAGGGCAACATGCAGTTATCCAGAGTTTGTCAGATAAACTAAAGGGATCCAGAGCCAGATCGTGCAAATTTATGAGGATAGTGGTAGTTGAGGTGAAGCTTTTTGGGTACGGGATTGGGGAAAAGGCATTGGAGCGGCGGAAATGCATTTAAATAAGGCTGAATGGCAAGTAGGTCAAAGTAGGGGGATAAGTGGCAGATTTCAAATATGGAGGGACATTGGCAATTTATTAGAAAGTAGAAACTCTGTTGATGAAGCAACTTGGAGGCATGGGCACAGTGGGCCGATCACTTCGTGGATGTAAGCGGCGGTTATTTGGCCGCCGTGCGTTTGTTGGCCCCCGAACTTAGCAAAGCTCACACCGAGATGGCTTACTGGAGTTGAAATTGCCGAGGATACCAGACAGTCGAGGTGTACGGGCAGGTTGGCCCACTGGATTAGCAGGGGGTTTGTTGACGCGCAGAGTTGTGTGGTTAGTTGCAAAGGTGAATTCCATGCGCTTTCTGAGGGATTCAACGGATTTAAGCTGGGTGCCGTTCTGCTGTGTGACAGAAGGACGAGGAAGTGCTTGAAGGTGCATCTGTGATGGGGGACAGTCCAAGCGGATTTTGCTGGCCTGGAGAGACATCGGCGTGAAGGCAATCAACCGCAGTAAATTTAGATGAACAAGTTTGCGGGGTGGTTGGTCCGGAAAAGAGGAGTGGGTGCCATCCAGAACTACCGGTATTTGTTGCAACCAACAAGGATAATTTCCAGGATTTATCGCTTTCGCAGCCAGTATACACGAAGGTTGGGTGTCACTACCATCAGTGGACTTATTCGCAAATGGACTAGTAGCAGATTTGTGAGGAAAGAGCCTGGACAGGAAGTTGAGCGGCGTAAGTACAGAGGTGTCAGACAGTGCGTACTGTCTAAAAGAATGGTTTTTGAGAGGTGCGGATTACGCATAAACTATAAGTAGGTCACGGGAATGCTCACCGGGAAAAGAATAGTAGATATGGAGTGATTATGTCTATCGCAGGGAGGGGGTAGATCATTTGAAACCACGGCAGTAGGCTCTGAATTTAACCCATCGGGAGGAACCTGAACTGGCTGCGTACTGGTCAGAGAGGAGTGCCCGATACAAAAGAAGTCTTGCTTGCTGGAGAAGTGGTGACCGCAGTACACCTCTCCAGGGGAGCTTTGCCGATAGAGATCTTGATATTTTTATAAGGCTTGTGGTTCGCAATGGTAGCCTTGTTTGTCGTACACTTTTTAGCAGATAGTCCATCAAGAAATTAAAATAGAATCGGACAGTCGTTTTGGGGAGCTCTCTCCCGGAGCCTAGAGCACAGACAATGGTAGTGGGTTATGCTACAAGCATTGAGCACGACAGACTGGACCAGTGCAAGTGGGAGGGAGTCGGTTATATCGAAGAAAACAGCCTTCTTTGCATTAGCAATGTTTGTGGGAATGAACGTATCGCCCCACTGCAGCGAGATTGTTGGCATTGGCGTCACTGGAAGGGTCAATTAGGCTAGCTATAGGCGACTGCTTTAATGAAAATTTTTCGATCTTTTTGACTCCGTTTTCTAGATCCTTCCGTCTCTTTGTGACATTCAGAGCTTTGGAGCCAGATTAACTCAGTATATGAATAAGCGGGACTGAGCATTTTTTAGTGGGAGGGTTATCTGAGTGTAGCTGTGCAACGCTGACGTCTCTTTGGTTCCACTCATGAAAGCATCGTAAGGGTTATCGAAATTTAAGTATATCTGGAGGTGCTGTGAGATGGCATATAGGGTTGAAAATTACCTTCGACTAGAAGGTGGATTCTTTCCTCAGTGCAAATTTCACCTAGTAAGTTGAAATTGGTCTCACCGTAGCTGCTACCAGACGGCATGAAACCACCGCAGCATTACTTAGAAAGAACGGAATGGAATGGGCCTCTAGACTGCCTGTAACAAAGAAAGTGGCTCGGATGGCTGGAAGAGCTAAACGAATTGGCGCCGGCAAAGTTTCTCAGGAAGCTGCCATATTCAGTGCCTTGGAATCGGGTGGCGGTGTAGTGGTCTAAGTCGTGTGGATCGAGAACGGTGGGTTTCCTGAAAGCAGGCTGCCGCTCGCCAAGGGTCGTCCCAAGACTGAGGTCAGCGGTTGCCCTGTTGGCGCCGAGAACGGTGAAGTTGCTAGAAGGATATTACGGAGGAAAATACTAGAGTTCCGTGTTCGGGACTGGTTCTTCCGTCAAACCTTACCATTTCACAAAATAAACATTCGCTTTAACATATGAAGAAAATAGTCTCACAATGATCCACCAATTGACGAAGACGATCCATTGGTTCCATCTATAATCTGCCTGTGTTCAAAATGATTCAAAACACCTGATCTATTGTGCTGAAATGAAACGGATAGTCTATTTGACGGCAAAAGTAGGTGGCCTCTTTTCCTGGCCCCCCAAAGTGATAGCCGAAAATTCAGAATTCGACCACACAGTTCTTAACATCTAAACTACACTATTCGAATTTCTGTTAACCTGACCCTACTTTCTGGAAGAAACTAGGTTGCTCCGCGAGATGGCTTCACGGAAAAGGTATAAATGCTATTCGTTGGTAGCGATTGGCGTGTAAGCATGAGTATAATGAATACCTGAGCTAAAACTGTAGTGAGCTTGCAACAATCCGAAAGGAATATGGTAAAGTTGCTGCTATTAGAACATTTTCCACTGGGGAGGAAACAGAATAATAAGACTTTGTCCGTTCAAGCTAGTGGTTGCAGATCGTTAATACTCAGCCCGTGTTGACTGAAGGAATGCTTGGGGTTTGAGGACGAGTGCGGAAAACCAGAGTAAAATACGGAACCAAACAGCCGGCTATACCGCTTCGGGAACACCATATTTTGCATCTCATAATTTGGAATCACCATCTAATAGAACAGCAAAAATCACCCACTGGAAAACGTTAGACAGCAAGCGACACAGCGGGTAATCTGTCTCTGCTGACCCCCCCAAAATTGCCATCACTGGCAAACAACAGTTGGCCGCGCTCCCAGTAGCCACGGTTGCTGAAGGCCACTGGCCCCTTACATGACAGTAACCAGTTTTTTCGGGCCCATAAAATAAAAAGCGCCAAGCCCTGGAAGAAGCTACGTCTTCCTGGCGGCATGTTTAAAACCCAGAACAGTACAAATAAAATTTGTCTAATGCGGTTAGAATGGACGCGTTTGTGATGGAATTACGCGAGTTCATCACGAGAGGAGGTATAGCAGGAAAATCAGACCACGGATGTAACTCCGACAGTGCACAAAAGAACCTTCAGAGATGATGATAATGGACGGGTTAACAACAAGTAGTCAGGCCAGCCAACAGGAAGAGTGTCTGTTGGCGCTTCAGGCAGCCTTATTTCATCTAACGTGGCGCAGCCTGAGAAGGACACACTGGGTCCGCCCGGAGAATACTGACGGCTGCCACGGAACGAATGACAAAACACAACATAATTCACCGATCGAGGTTACAAGAATCTTGAAAAATAGGCCATTTTCCTGGTAATCCTAATCAACGTAGTCTGCCTATCACGCCAACTGGTCCGCTCATTCAGAGGTCTGATGCAGAAAGTCTGTTTAAAACGACACTTGGGTGACACTATCTTGAATATCTGGAGAAAGCAAACTACCCAACACAAGTGTTTTGGTGACGACGGAGAAGGAGGCACCCGCCAACCTTTTCATGATCTTTAAAATGGATTAGGAAAATGACACTATTAAAGTGGATCGCGTTGAGCTGCTGGCAGAAGTACGTGAGCACCAACAAGTATTATCTTCGGAGATTATTTAAAACTCCCGGGCGGATGCATGTGAGTTACTCCAGAAAGTGTTGGTGAGAAAAGAATATAAGGAATTCACGCACGACAGATGTAATTGTGCTCATTCTGAGGGTGTGATGGAAGTGTTTACGAAGGAAGCATCATGGATGAGGTCCGTGAGGCCGAGAGACAGTGACAAACTGTACAACGCCTGCTGTTCACTCCGTCACCATGTCGCATTCATACAATACTGTCTTACACATGACCCTGAAATATCCATCTCAATAGTAAGGAAATGTTTTTATTTTTAAGAACAATGGTCGCCTGGACATATCCCTGGAAATCTGTCAGACAAAAAGTGTGGTGACTGAACGCCGGACAAGGATTTTTGACTCGCGCAGCACTATCCCAAAAACTACTAACTTGGTAAATGTCCACTTGCTTTCCCTATCACCCGTTATTCATACGACAAGCCGTTGGGAGATTTTCATGTTCAACGAAACCATCGCCCATGTGCATGTTGCTTCGCATGCCAGCCAGTCCAAATGTTGTTATTTGCGCCCAAATTGTTACACGCCATTTTGTTTAGGCTTGATCTGACACAAACGTTTCCCATCCATCCATGCCATCTACAAGTTATCGCATTGTTTGTGGCATAACTCATGGTAGTAGTCAGACCTGTGGGAAAGTACCACTCTGGGAATCTGCAGAAAATTAGGACTGAAGCCGATGACAAGGTGATGGTGCAACCGCGGGAGACAAGTGGAGGCCTTGAGTGGAGCAAGGCAATGAGGGCATTAGAATTATTGGTTTTTAACCATATTCGGGCATGTCGACCTTGACGAATTTTGTTCCGCTTTGGAAAGAACTGCGTCGAAGATCCTCTTGTTTAAATAAAAACGAATTAAATGGAAGCAGTTGAAACCTAACGATTTCATGGTCTACTCACGCACTGTGCTAGTCACTTAGTTTTTGTATATCAAAGGCTCCACTTCCTTTGTGCTATATGTCTTGACGTGATTGCCTGCTCCTGCATGATAGAATTCGACGTCCGGACCTTGCCCTAATGCCACACTGACTGCAAATTTGAGAATTTTGTAGTTTGGCGGTTGCTTAATTCAGCATCGTGGAAGATTGCGCATAAGTTTGCTTTCGATCTGAGATTTGTATCACATTGGCCATGCTTTGCGTAGGAACTCGGCTTTGAAGATTCACAGCGTTTTCCTCGTGTAGTGAATTTTTAAGCAAGTAAATTTTGTTTTTTACAGTAAGTCCGGCCTTCAGCTGCCAAAGGAAATATTTCGACAGTTATGTTGCTGTCTCTTAAGCCATAAGGCCACCCCGTAATGCAAATGCATTATCTTCTCTAGAATAACAAAGTTCTTGATTGTTGAACCAGTTCACTCGCTCCTTCCTACTCTCCGGCCTTACAATTATTTAGCTGATCAGAGATTTGTCACCCTAAGGACTGTATAGTACTCACCACAGAATAACACGCACCCAGTTTGACGTCTGAAGATCGACGCCTCTATGTTACATAACCTAGCTCGTCTCCAGTAGTTCACAGCCCAGTATGGCTGGGGTTTTTTCTTTGAGGATATGCGTGATCGTGAGTTACCGTTAAGCAACTGATAAAGTGATTTACTTGGGGGGGATTAAAAATCGAGCAGAGCAAACACCAACGCTATTATAAAACAGACAACACGAACCACAATACGAAGTTAAGGGATAAATAGATGTAAGCAAAAACTTCACTTTAATTTCGGCTGCGCGGATTTTAGCCTTTTATTTAGATGGACACACCCATGTAATGGGGAGGTCGTAAGCTGCAATATTGGGTTCCGTTGAATGTGTTGATGCTGGCCGATGCGCTTATTGAGTTTTGGCCCACGCTTTACACTTTTCCTGTTGTCCGTTTCCGATCTAGATGTGCGAAAGACCCACTAAAAAGCGCTGTCCCGCAATCGGCATTTTGCATCCCAAAATCTGAACAACATTTTTAGTGAAGCTAGGTGAAGATAGAGGATATGGCTGACAGAAACAACTGACATAACCGGATTAATAGCTTCCCGAGCATTGGAAGCGGAATTCTAAACAAAGAAAGAACTTATGTAGAGCCAATGACAATAGACGAACAAAAATGGGGTTTGAGTTCGCGGGTTGGACCTATTACAGGAACTCTGGTTGGAGATAGGTATAGGTTCATTGGTGATTAAAGTTGAACAGGTTTTTTTCTGTGTTGCATTTGAATGTCATTCTAGTATCTTCAACCTTCTGAACCAATAAGTAGACGGATACGGGTTTGGGATTCAGGGAACAGATGGGAAATAATCTGAAGGCAGACCATGCAAGATATGTGTAAACCCTGTGGTATTTTAGAAAACAGCAAAATTTAATTATACGTGAAAGAGTACTGGTAAAAGCAGGTCAAAGGGAGGGTGGGAAGTCGGGCAGGAGTGACACGACAGCACATGTTGGTGTATGTGAATATTAGAAAAAGCAAGTTGTCTATCAAAACGGTGCTTGCGGGTGTGTGTGCTGGAACCCAATATGAGAAGCATCTCCAAAACCAAGGAGCCGCCCGCGCTCTGCACCGAAGGGACTAAAACAAAATTAGAGAGGATATGCAGAGTGATTGAAAGGAGACGGAGGTAGATATGCAGTGTGTGGTGTCGATGAGGACTTTTGCGTTTTGGCCTGACTGGGGATCAAATTATCTAACTCCGATACCGATCGGTGAAGTGACTTGGGGGACCATCTGTAACATCAGATTAGCATCACCCTGAATGTGTTCTGGTGGTCAACATTCACGTCAGTTCCGGCTCACTATGTCACCAGAGAATATGCCAAAGCAAATCCGTTTCTTCTTTGGCCACGAAACTTGGACGACGTAGGATACTGATGCCGGCTCTTCGACTGATTCTCGTCCCTTTGCTTCAGATGAAAAAATGGAAAACAGCAGAGTCCTGGGAATTGTTTCGCAAGTGGCATCATTTAAGTGAGGTGAACGGTCTACGTCATGCATTGCCGACGAGGTGACGCCGAGACAGCTCCTGTCGTTTCTAGGACCACAAAAATATGTGCATGCGATGAATGAGCAAAGGCTGGTGGAAGTAGACCGCACAAAGGGGCTGAACAAATAAAGGATGCGCGACATGCGTTGGTTACGGGCAGCCCCCACCATCAACAATTCCTATTGAAACCGGTGAAATGACCGAATTGTAGAAATTTCATGCCGGTCAATCAGGAAAAATACTACTGCCGCTCTTGCTCATGGCGGCAACTTTCTATGAGGCTGAATGTTCTCCAGATTGTTCAGCGGACTTGATGGTATTTATCCGCCTTCTTCAGCATTTTATCGGCTCCTTATTGCTGTTAAATGCTACCTACTTGTTCATCTTTCATAAACGTCCTCCTGGTTTTGACTTATTTCCATCCAATTATCATATCCCCTATGATCTTTATCTCCTCAACCTAACTTTCCTGTCCATTACGTAACGCTCTTGACATTTGCGTCTCTGGCCATATCTCGAAATCCGCCATGAAGCTCCTCTCAACTGCTGCTCAAGCAAAACGTACATTCAGTACACGTAAGCCAGAAATGACTTGCACTGCGTTGCTGAAGAACAGTTCCAGAAAACCCTGTAGAATCTTGCAAAACGGTTTGTGCCATTTTGATTTTCTTCTCACATACTTGTGCAGCGCGTGTTGCTTTGCCATTCTGATCGCGCCTCCTGAGTAATCCAACGTAACATATCCCAACATCCCCTCTGGTTACTATTATTCACGGTTCCTCCGCAACAGGCATGTAAAAGTTTGATCTTGTCTTGCACATGCTTCTCGCAAATCGAGAAATATACTGGGCTATCATTATCAATATTAATGGCGATGGACTACATTATTCTGGTTAGCTGTGTCGGTGTACTAATATTCTCCCCTCGACAGACGCCACCTCATTCAAACGATGGAAAACTTTTCTAGGTAGGAGAGGTGACACGTGAGAAAAAGATCCAGCCAAAAAATGAACTGGAAGTAAAGTTTCCCATCCCAGTGTTTTCTATTTCTAATAATTTCGAATTACTGCTGGTCGCGGAGACTTGGCTCAGTGATGCCTTTCCAGATTGTGCAGTTGCCGGTCTTGGGTAACGATCATTCAGACAGAGTCACTCATCTCAGCGTGGGGTCGGTTGCCTCCTGGGTTTCCGCATTTTAATACCGGCCCTGTTGTGCCCAGACCCTCGGCAAAATTGCGTCCATGAGGCCATATGATTTCAATATAGTACTGGTAGCAAAAGTCTCTTGATGAGATATGAATATAGCCCACCAGACACTTTTGGAACGATCTCCGACTCACAAGTGGTGTGATTAACTATGCTTCGGCTGTACCAAGGTCGCGGAGAGTGTTTTTTATGCTCTAGTTATTTGTTGGCCAATCTTTACTGCTTGTTGACTTTTGTTATCAACAGTTAACAGAAAGGATGCACATAATACATAGCCAACGCGACAAGAAACCGAAGTAACCTGGTCCTAATTTTTATTAGTGGATTAACGCATGCATACAAATCCAATAGAAGTAGCTTCCCTGGATGCAATCACCCTTCGGTCAGCTGCCCATTCTTTCATCCTTTCTAATGCAGCGTCCCACTGCCAATCTCTAGGCCCTACTTTGGAGCAAACTGGGAGCTCTTGCCACGTCTGCCCGCAGTTGCATCTGGGACTCCCTCCTTTCACGTTGCAAGCAAATGGCAACTGGAAGGCTTTGTTTTTCCTGCACGGATGCCTTGACAGTGCTGTGCCGGCAAAGACTCAATCGATGCTTTTCAAGAAAAACACCCGACTGAGCTGCAACATCACACAACTACAAAAATCTTTCTCGGACTTTTCTTTGTTTCTGCAAAGCAATCGTGTGTGAGAATAATTAGAAATACTAATAGATTCCAGCTGTAAAAAGCAAGAGTTAGGTGCTCTCAACCGTTCAAACTCACAAGCAGCTCTGGTACAGCTAATTTACTAACGATCCAACCGCACCAGGCTATTCCAATGCACAAAATCACTTGCAATAACACATCGCAACAACGTTCAAGAAATTACCGATGCATTTGGCATACTCTTTGTTTTATCCCTGACGAGTGATAGAAACCTTCCAACAACATTTCCACAATGCCGGACCTCGGAGACATTCTCAATAGTTTCTTACTGAATGAGATAGCTTCGTGGAAGGAAAAACAAAAGTTAACCGACAAACCCGGATCAGATTAGTTACTTCCAGATATCTTCACACTATTTGAGGCAGATACTTCAATGATGTTGTCAAACGTACTGAACCTCTCTTTCCAATGAGGTACACTTCCTACCATTTGAAAACGCCTACAATAATCCCCACACACAGGAAAGGCACACTACTTGATTCAGCCAATTATAGACCAGTCAACCATGCCGATCGTCTCTAAAATCATGGGCGTGTGATAAAAAGCAGCTTGCGACATATCTTATGGACCACAAACGTGTTTTCTCTAAAAGAAATTTAGCCTAGATGCAATCACAAAGGCTGTTAACGCCAAAAAGTCAGTGACAGTCGCCTATTTGGTTATGATAAAAGCCTTTGATAGAGCAGCTCACTGTAGGCTGATAAACGATCATGCCATAGAGGATCGCGCACCCTAAACTCTTGTGGTAAACGTTATATCAATTAGCCTGAAATAAAGTGATATCAGTGAATTTGTTTCCCCTACGATCAAAGGGAAGTGAATAGCAACGTCATCCAAGGCAGTGTAATAGGCCTCCTGCCGTTTCCTTCTTAAGTGAATAATGTCTTCAACGGTGATTTTTGCATGTTCACTCATGACATCAAAATCGTTCGATCCTTTCAGCCTGAGGCTCTAGGCTTTGCTATCGACAAAATAACCCAAGACTTAATGTCTTTCAGCTCTAGGGTCAACAAATGAACGATGTTCTCAGCCGGAAGGAGCTGCCTCCTATGCTACATGTGCGCACTATCTACAGAGAGGCTTGAGATTAGCATTTAAACCACCTACATTGGCAACACGTTTCGAGACCTGGGTCAACAATGCTTCCAAACCTCCACCATTCCACAACACGCGATTACGCAGGGCGCAAAAGCCAATAAAACAGTTGGGTCGCTACATAGTATTTTTAAGGCGAACCAGAGTAAACTGATTCCGTTCAAAACACGGTACACCTATTCTGGAGTAGTTTTAATTAATGCACCTCAGCTTAAGGTAGCAAGTGAAAACTTTCACGGCACATTAAACAAATCTTTTGTGGACATTTAATCTGACGAAAGTTTCAGTAAAATTACGTACGGCGTTTAATCTTAACCTCTCTGGTTTGTATGCGCGCAAACAAAATTGCAACTCTTCAGCATTGAAAATATCGGCTACAGCTGTGCCGCAGCCATTCAGTTCATAAGTTAAACTCCTTTTTCCTTTTGAACTGGTAAGCTCCAGTTAAAGTTGACATACCAAGAGATGTCAGAGAGAGACGTTTGTTGTCGTAATTTCTTCTTTCTGGAGTTCCTTGCCTCAACATTTGCGTCTCATATCACCGTCTGCTATCGCCTTCAAAGACGGATTGCGAAGGTTTTTGACGGAATCACCTGACATTCGCATATAAACCCTTTCTCTCGGAACCGCGGGCGCGGGAGCTTTGTCTAGGACTCTAGTAATTACTAAGCTGAGCTCTTTAGAACCGTGATGTCAGTCGATATCATCGCATACTATTGCGGTCCGTGAGAACGAAAGGATGCTCAATTCTACGGCAAGTATTACCGCTAAAATATTATATTACATCCGTTTACTTATCTGTGGATTCCTATCTCAAAGATTCTACTATTTTCCCGCTCTAGTAAAATAGAAGATCCATTATTTATTTCAAGTACTGCAGGAAACAGTTATTCTCATTAGTGTTTTCATCAGAGAATAACTTATAATATTCGTGTATTTCACGGAAAGCTCGAGAGGCATGGTTAGTTGCATGATCAAATGTTACAGGGGTATTGCAAGTTACACTGAACGTGCAGATAAACATTTGGGTACAAAATGAGAAGACAGCAAAACTGGCATATCAAGAAGAACGAAGTGTTTTTGCGCACCAACGATGCGTATCGCAGATGCGGAGTTCAACTGGACTGTGGTGGCGGGCGTGGAGGTTTCTGCAGTATTCGGATTTAACGGGTCTATAAAATAGACATGAATGTTGAAAATGTCATAAAGTCTCCAAAGACCTTGAGTGCAAGGCAAAAACTTGTCAAAACAAACCAAAACAGATGGCTGGAAGAACACTGGATGGCTTAAAGGTACCATGTATTAAAATGGATGTGAAGAAGTATGTCGGCCTTCTTACCCTGAATCCTGGAGCCAAGAAAATAGTCAAAAGCCTTTTGAAAATGCGGAAGGACAAAGAACTGGCTAATCATTGTTCAAAGACATGAATAATGGAAATGTCGTCGGCATTGAGAAGTGAGGACTGATGTGATAGGCGTTTAATAATATACATTTAACTCTGGTAAGTCAGCGTGGAACATAAACGGGCTTCTTTGCTCCTTCGTTTGCGTTTGTGGGCTTTGCTGATAGGGGTTACTGGCATGCTGATAGCCGCGATTGCCGATGCGATGTTTGAGGGATTTTCGCATTAGACGATGGCAGCGGCACCTGAAACAGGGATCTAAGTGTGGATGCTTTCGTGGCATTTGGATGTCCACGTGGTGGTAATGTCGGACACCGGCGGGCAGTTCCATCAGCAAATCTGTGCAACCGGGAGGACTTGTCCGCTCAAAGAGTCACAGGCTTTGTGGATCACGTTATGTGGTCTCGATACTTTGGAAGACTTGCAACGTCGGTGATTCATGAGGGTTAGAAGCAATTCCCACTTCACTGCGGCCGTGGAGCAGATCGTATTTATCCGTTCTGGGATAGCCGATCTAAGCCTTCGGTCAGCTTGTTTTCACGGTGTGTTGAGACGTGCGAGGATGGGGCCAGGAACTGAATGGTAGGCTCTTGGCGAGACACGAGTGCAAACGCACATAACTGGAACGGAAAAAGTGAGAGACAGCAGTCTGAAAGCATTCCAGCTGAGGTTTGTGGTGCGTGCAAATCTAAGAACGAGACGTGATGAGTGTTATGTAGAATGAGGTATCAGGTTATGCCAAATTTCTTGCTTGGAATGATCTAATTGTTAAATGCATGCAGAAGAAAGGGTTTAGACTGGGACGTTAAATATTAGTTTGAGAGTGTGATCGTGATGTGTGTCTTTTTATATACCTTGCCACATGCGCACTAAACGAGATGGAACATCAGGTGAGAAATTGCAGTGGCTTGTTTCATTGACGAAGTTTTCTTTGTATACCTACGGTGATTTGTACTTGCGAAAACTACTGGGAATAAAAAATGGCCAGATCTTGTTGAGTGGGTTGAGATAAGACTTCAAGCGTTATATTCAGTCAATACCCTAGGCCAAATTCATAGACTCGTTCTACCGGAGTGTAAGGATCGTGCATGTTTAGCAAGTATTTTACGGTTAATGCCTTCGTAATTTTATTTTTAAAGGTGACGGAGGCGGGAGAGGTCTTCCTTATATGAAGGGGTAGTTTATTCCACAGGGAGGAATACTTGATGATGAAGTATTTCCTGAGTGCTGTCCTCACCACGGGAACCGACACCAAGAACTTAGCTCGACGCAAGCCATATGGATAGTTATTTCTTACTTGGGGTGCAGAGATGCACGCATTTTTACCAATAATTCCGTGAAAAAAGAAGAGGTTGATGTGAACTCGACGCGGCCATAGAAGATCGAGCTGTAGTTTTATGCAACGTTCCATGTAGTCTAGCGAGGAAGAGTAGCCCAGAAGTCGTTTTGTAAATGTTCTTTGAACATTCTCAATCTCGAGTCTGTCCCCCCTGTCGCATGTTGAAACACACGATGGAACAGTAGTCCAGGATAGGTCTTACGTGGGTGTTATATATTAACAACTTGCTTTCCTGGTTTCTAAAAGTTCCGTGCACCAACCCGATTAGTCTCCTAGCTTTCGCAACTTGTATCCGCGTGCGTTTTGAGAAGTTGAATGTGCTGGAGTAATGCAAACCCAGGTCTCTGGCAGTGTGAGGGAAAGGAATGACTTCTTGGTTAACCTAAAAGATTCCTGTAGGAAAGTGCCATTTTTATGCGGGCATGCTGCTTTTGTGGGCCGCGAATTTCATTGACCAAGCTGCGCGCCATGAATCAAGCGATAGTAAATCATTTTTACATTATCTATGATGGTGTTGAGGTCTATTGCAAAAGGAAAAGGAGTACCATGCCAAACGATGTGAAGAATATCGTTGATGTACAGCAGAAACAATAGTGGACCAAGCATGCTTCCCTGAATAACCCCACTGGTAATCGGACGAGGCTTGGATAGGATCCCATTTACATTCATTGCTTGCATTCGAGAGGCCAAATAAGAAGAGAACCAGGCCAGAAGAGGGGGGTTTGTACCGTAGCTCTTGACTTTCATGAGAAGCTTGCGATGGGGTACGCGATCAAGAGCCTTTGCCATATCTAAGAAAATCACAATCACCCACTTTCCGTCGTTGACAGCCTTCGTCACTACGTTTAGGAAATCAGTCATGCACGTAGAACATGATTTACTTTGAAGGAAACCGTGTTGGCCGGCGTTAATGAGGTCATTATCTAATAAGTTGTTAACTTACTTTCATTATTGTTTCCATAATACGAGAGGCAATTGGGGAGTGATTGATGGGTCTGTAATTAGATGGCTCCTGCTTTGAACCGTTTTTG